>VKOC01000001.1:22395341-22422569 GCA_009364415.1 Spea multiplicata | reverse complement strand
CCCCCATGTGCCCCCCCTAAATATGAAAGCTGGAGACGCCACTGATTATAATGTGATTGAATGGGGAAGTTATTTCTGACAACATTACTGGCGCCTCTTGCAGGACATGTAGAACCTGCCTAGTCTCAGGATGTAGAGTATCACCCAAGTCAGAGAGACCTGCCAATCGTAACTGTGCTTTTTGATGTTCATTATTTGAGTGTGGCATCAACTATAGTCCCAGTTGGCATAGGATCCAGGGTCCTTAGGCGGGGAACCCTGTCCATGTGATATCCTTCCCAGGTCCTCCAGGAATCTTATGAAGCACCCAGGCAGAAGCAATCAACCTTCGGGAGTAAAAATCTCTTTCTGAAGATTAGTAGAGGAGGTAATATAGCTTATTTGACTGATATCAGCTATCCTCACAACATAAAGTAGGAAACTACTGGTACTAAGGATACTGATTTATTAGGGGCAAAACCAGGTTTTTGTAGACTACGGAACAATTGTAAGTTTATAAAAAAAATAGATGACAGACAGCCAAGCTCAGCTCAGACTTTATTGCATGCAGCAGCCTAGTCTTGAAGCATTATCTATTTTAAGGGGTTAAGTTTCTTTATTCATTTCTTTTCGCCACACTCCGATGGCCTTGTATACAGTTGCCAAAACAAAAAGAAAGAGCACCCTTATTAGTGACAGACAAAATAAATTAAAGTTTCAAGGCTCAGTAACAAAAAGGATGCATAAATTGTATCTTCAGAATTTTTACTGAATGGCAGCAACAATTTTGACAATGCAAATCACTAAAATGTTAAGAAGAAAGGGAATGTTCCCATAAACTATTAAGTGTTTCAGCACTTGATGTCACATTGAAGGAGCAAGTCATAAAGAGTGCATTGTGCACCTACCTTACATAACATTGTTGTTGTAAATAGCTACACCGTGTACACTTCAATGTCACTCTGTCACATTTACTAAACTATAATCATGTTGTCGTTTTGCCAGTGGTGCATGTGATTATAAGTCATACGACCTTAGAAAGAATGTTTCCATGAGTGACCTCTATGAAATGAATCCATGCTTTATAGAACAGGCCTGTTGTTTTCTATGGTAATTGCAGTAAAACAAGATCAACTTATGTGCTTTTAAAATACTTTCAAGTCTGATACGGCTAAACTCCATCATTCAAATGGCGAGATAGTGTTTAGAAAATGTTAGAACTTGGAGGGCGTGGTCTGGATGACGATCTGAGTGGACGCAAGGTGAAGGAGCTCCGCGCTTACCAAGCCATACAGCAATCTGCATCAATCAGTGGCTGTTTTCACCCTGAAACCTCACCCAGGTTGTTCCACGCACATGTCAGGTCATCGCACGAAAAAATCCGCGAAAATGCCAAACTTTTTCGAGCTGAAACTTTGCAAGAAACATTCCTCTCGCACATCGGGCCTACCTCGTGACCATGAGGAGGACTCAGACACTTCCACAGGCCCAGCCTTATCTTCCCGCTCTAGGCCTCCAACACCATCAGATACCCAACACGACGACTTGGACTAAGACACACACGCACTTACTTCACATACTATGAAATCTCTCCTTCGCGAAATGCGGGAGCAGCTACACCAAGATTTCCAAGACCTTGATGGCTTGGGTGACCGCACAGACCACCTGGAGAGGCGCATGGAAGAATTCGCTGATGCTCACAACACCCTTGCGGACGACCATACTGCGCTTAAATCGGAGCTCGCACACCTCCAGAGGAAGGTGATGGACCTGGAGGACCGTTCCCAACGGAACAATATACGCCTGCGGGGCATCCCAGAGGACATAGGCCAAGATGCCTTACAAGATTTCGTCACAGACCTCTTCAAACATCTCCTGGGTGAAGGTAATAACGCTGACATACGCCTAGACAGACTGCACCGCGCTGCTAGGCCCAAAGCACTTTCACCGAAATCCCCCAGGGACGTTTTGACTAGGGTGGACTTTTATGACACCAAGGAAAAGATCATGCAAGCAGCCAGACGAAAAACCAGACCTGCCTCCCCGCTTTCAGAACATCATGCTACTTACTGACCTCTCTCAACTTACCCGCCAGCGACACCGCTCCTTTGCCCCGGTGTCGAGCCTCTTGCGATCCCAACAGATCTCCTACAGATGGGGCTACCCTATCCGCCTCATCGTCGGATTGAATTTTTCACACATGTTGGGCCCCCCACTGTTGCCTTGGCTTAGAGCCATTCCGCCGCTACTTAAGCTTCTTTTTCTGTTTGATTTTTTACCAGTTTATTTTCTCTGCACCACACACCCAATGTTGCCTTTCTCGGCCACCCCTGATTTACAGCCCTCTTATTATATGCGCTCAGCGCTCCTACGTTCCGACTCTGGCCCACAGAGGCCCATGACCTTTCCCGTCCAACTAATGGGCCACTGATTAGCCCCCATAACGGGGCATCGCTCACTCGCACTTCAAACACCAACACACACTCTTCCCTCTCCACGCCAATCGCCCACACGTTCCATATGTTCATACTCCGACCTTCCCTCCACACACAGCCACGTTCATTTCTGGCTGCGCAGACTCCTACTAAACGAGTCTCTACCAACTACACCCTTCCACCCCCGGTGCTATCTACATCTTTAGCACACTTTCCCATCACCATGTTTGGGCAATATGTCCTAGTTCTGTATTTTACTTGTTTTACACACCCTTTCTTTATGATTTTCGTAAGCAATGTAATTAACCTGGATTGTTTTACATTATTATGTTGCCGTGCCTCGACTGGTCGGGTGTGGTCTCCCATACAGTGTTTTTTTACATTCCAAGTTGGAGGTTCAGTTCCCCTGCGGGTCCTTTCTCCTATATCACTCTCCACACCACATACCCATGGCTGAATTAACTATACTTTCCATCAACGCTAAGGGTCTTAACACGCCCCAGAAGCGACACTCCCTATGGACTGAGGCCAAGACCCATAAGGCAAATATCGTCTGTGTTGAAGAAACACACTTTAAAAAGTCTAGCACGATTAATTTGTTTTCCAAACGTTTCACCTGGCAATATCACTCCATGGCCGCCACTAAAAGGGTGGGTGTCTCGCTCCTCTTTTCAAACACTATGTCATTTTATCTGATACGTAAATGCCCCGACCCACAGGGATGCTACCTCATATTGGTGTGTGACATTAATTCAATTCGCTATACCATAGCCTCCTTTTATGCTCCCAATACCTCCCAAACACAATTTTTCGGCTCTGTTTTGACGAAATTAGAAGCCCTAAAACAAGGTCAGGTTATCCTATCCGGGGACTTGAATGCCGCCCTACATTCCCTCATGGCTAGGAAGCTAAGACACACCCTCTAATTGTCCCGTCCCTCTCACATCACGGACCACACTGGTCCCGACATTCGCAATCCTTCCCAAATGGTAGAGGCTTTCACTGCCTACTACTCAAAACTATACAATCTTCACCACGACACTTCTATCTTTCAGCCATCACTCACAGACATTAACACTTATCTTGACTCCACACAACTACCCACCCTTACACCTGATCTTTTTGAGTCCCTTGCCTCACCTATAGAACTGTGTGAGATTTAGAGAGCTGTATGTCCCCCTTTTCGCATCTTGTTTCCACGCACGACATTCCACGACACAATTTTTTTTAAATATCTCCAAATCCACCACCTGCTCGGCTCGCTGCCCTCTCCCGTGTGTCACTCCTCCCCGTTCCTCCACCAACTGTTTTCCCTACGTGAATCGGCACCCAGGTTTCCAGGGGCAGTTTCCATATGGTACTTCCTATTAATTGCCCACTTCTCCGCCCGTAAACTGCCTCATATGCTTGCCTGGGAAAGGGAGCTGCACACGGAGATTCCCTTGGAGTCCTGGTTGGAGGCGGAGGAGGTGATGCGGGGGGGGTCACCCATTGCACCAATCATATAGAGCTCCAGAAGAAGCTGGTATCTCACCCCGGTTCGTCTCTCACAAATGTGGGCCAATCAATCTAGACTCTGCTGGAGGGGTTGCGGGCACACGGGCTCCATGGTTCACATATGGTGGAGCTGTCCAGTACTGAAGCCCTTTTGGAGGGAAATATTCGCTCTGTTGCCCGCATTTTTCATTGCCCCTTTGACTTTCTTCCGGAATTGGCCCTGCTCCATATGTTCCCCGACCCCATTCCCCACCCCACTCGCAAACTCCTCATACACATTCTCTTAGCCACTAAATTGTGCATTGCCAGACAGTGGAAAGCGCCTCTTCCTCCTGCCCCCGCTGACAAAGAAAATGTTATAACTTGCATGACCAATTAAAAGGCTTCTCTTTCTCTTTTCTTTTTTCTTCCTCTCTGCTCCCTCCCTCCCCTTTTTTCCCTCGTCCTTTTTTTTTTTTTTTGCGTGGACAGGTCATATGTCGTCCCTATTCCGACGCAGCATGCCACTGATTGTGTGCTCCTCTATTGTATGTGGCTGCTTTGTTGTTCATCGCATTGCCTTTTGCTCCTTTGTATCTTTTACCATGTACATGTATTGTGCTCTGTTTTACTGGCTACTTGGCCGGGTTCTGTTATTACGCCATGTGGCACATTGTACTGCATTGGTCTGCTGTTTGCTGCCTTTCGGTACCATTTTTTCTCTTCTGTTTTTGTCCATGCATTTTCTTTGTTATGGAAAATCAATAAAATTTCAAGTGAAAAAAAAAAAGATAGATGGAGATCATTCTTGTCTCATGAAAGTACATAAATAATACCGTGATAATAGTAGTGGAAAAAGATCTAAAGAACTAAATAAAGCCTTAGAAAATCCAAAACAGCCATTCTATTCACAGTTTGAATATACAAGTTCAATGCCCTAGACTAAAAGCAAATTAAAGATCATCCTCATGTAAGAAATAATCACTTAATCACATCCCAACATTGTGGGAACCACCAAACAACTGAATCACCAATTAGATCAAAGCAAAAAATATAAAACAAAACAAATGTCCTACTCATTATTAGCTGTAGTGAGCAGGAGATAGACTGTAGAAAATATAGCAATTTGTTATCTCTGAGTTATTAAAGTTATTGATAGATGTATAAGAACAATCATTCTAATATGCCATGTACAATTATTGTGATAAATAAAAGCATAAAAAAGGATTTGGTTGTAATAAGGCTAAACTGATCATGACGTAGCAGTCTGAGCACTTTTAGGCCCACACATTACTATATTTTTATGCTCACGTAACATGTGGCCGGGTATATGCAGCCAGCAGGGACACACTGCAGCACCCAAACTGCAGTTCCAGAGTTGTAGAACATGTTGGCAGTTAGCAGGAATTCCCCATAGCCAGTCCAGGCCTGGGTTGTAAAACATATTGCCATGAATTAACAAGGTGATGCAGCTGCTCTACAGCTGAATAATGAGAGTTTGAGTCTCTCAAACATACATCTTTATATATTTAGCATAAACGTAGTATGCAGTTGTGCTCCAGTCCAGGGACAAAAATACTGCCACTTTGCATTTTTAACCCTTGGAATTGTTTTGCAAGGTGTAAGATAAAAGGTTCAGGTCAACCTCAGGTTCTAAGTCATTTTGATACGTGTTGTTGCAGCTTCAGCCTGTGGTCATTATTGTGGCACCTCAAATAAGAGAGAAAAGGGAGACATGTAAATGTAAACAAGGCCAGTCTATGGAAGCATTGAGTGTCAGAGAAACTCGTGGGATCCCAAATATATTTTTTACCCTTTTCCTTATTAACATTAAAAATATCACTGGATTCGCTGTAAAATCTCCTGTACAATTCTTTATACATATATAATATCCATTTATATATTTTTTAGGTTTTTTTGGTTCAACAAGAATAGAGGAGCAGAGGAAACAGTACTGTATATTGTAATTTGAATCTTTATTTTATTCAGCCTATCTGTAATACTTAGTATATGCAATAAACACAAGACATGTTGAGATTAAAAGACCATTTTAATAAAGGAGTCAAATGTTATGCACCAGCTTTGCACGAATGACCCGTATCCAAAAGTCCCTGTAATTATGTGCATTACGAAATCAGCCAGAATTCTCTGTCTAGGTGGTCTGTATCGTTTATATAGTCCTTCAAAAGACTATATACAGTACTTTTACATTTAGTGAGCACTAGTATACTGTATGTTTAAAGAGCTGCAATCATATTCCCAAATTATTTTGTTCATCTACTGAACTCAAGGTTGCCAGCATGACATATGCTGGTAGGCTAGGACTTGTAACCATAACTGGGCTGGGGTCAAGTAATTCAGCTGTGTGGTCATGTTGCACTCTATACAGAAAGATAGTTTTGAGTATTGAGATTTCGTATTGCAGATAATTTTTATGCCTGGATTAGTAGATTAATAAAGACATTTAAATCCTGTAACATTATACACTCTTTAAAGGACAAACCTTAAACTCATTTTTGTTGCAAAGATATATATATACTTTATTTTTGCTTTAGGAAACAAAACAAACTGGTTGATGTGGTATATTAAAATATATGATTTATAATCAGAAAAGAAGAACTATATTTACATTTTAGAGTAAACAAATGCATTTATCACCCTATTGTATATACAAAATATTTACATTCACATGTACCTTGTACAAACAGCAAATAAATAATAAAAGTTGCATACCATTCATGTGTAACAGTCAATATAATTCTCAAGTGATCTACCACCTAATCATTGTGTTAAACTATAAAACGGATCACACTGTTCCTTTAATCACATTTTCTTAAACAGACTCTTTTCTTGATGAACATTTCTTACAATGTTCCAGTGACACAATCTGTTTTGTGCATTTCATCCATAAATATGATATAAAATGTATTTGGAATATGTTATGGTTTACAATAACCAAACTTTGTGTATTAAACATAAAGTATGTTAATGGAGTAAAAGCATAATTGTCCAAAAACATAAATCTGAATTAGTATATAATGTGTAACATTATATTAGATTTAAACTGGTTTCTAAAGTGAAAGCATTGTGACCAAATATGTAAATATAACGCTGCATTATAGGATTCTGTTAACACATTTAATGGCATGGTCTTTAGAGCAATATTCATTTTACAGTTTAAAACTCCATGTTGATTGCACAGGAGAGTTTTGTGGTGGTCTGTTCTCAATGGACATAATTTAAACTATAGGAATTAGTTTAAAAATGTATAAAATTTAATGGCCTTTAACCAACCAAGTACCACATTGCATGACTTCTATCAATCTAAGTTTTATAAAGGAACCTCGTACTAGTAGTAGTAGAAATTTCAGAAAGATTCCATTATTTTTTTTAACCCAGCAGCAAAGTCATTAACCCAACATCATATGGAAAATGAATAGTTTCCAATGCAGCTATGAAGTCAGATTTATGATGTTATCAATTATAAGCAGTACCAGTGGGAAAGTTTTCTAAATTTGCAAAATATTCTGTTAGGACACAGAATATGATGATTTTTTTAGGATTCAAAAATGCTTTATCTAATTGCAATGTAGTATTTAAAATAATTGATTTCTACTTATTAAGAGAAATGGACACATTAAGAAAAGATCAGAGGTAAAAGTTATTGTAACACTGTGATGGAACATTTGTATTTACAGTATCAGGTACCCTTTAGGTGTTAGGGTAACCAAAATAAAGACTGTCAGTGTATGAAAAGCCCTACACGTAAAATACAGATTATTTGCACTCAACTTGTCTCAAGTAGTTATTGAATTGAGTGTCTTATACTGTTTTGTTTGAGGTATTTAAAATGTTTAAAACAACTAATCACAGACAAGAGAATGGTGGGAAACTTCAATGAATGAAATCAAGGTGATTCTGGTGCAATGTGATAAAAGTCTGGCATCAGCAGAAATATTTCAATGATTTCTATGGTGATTTACCTCATGTACCAGTTTGCACCAGGATATCTGTTCATATACAGCCCGTATATTTTCCCTTCTAAAATTAGCTATACAGCCCAAAACTGCTCATTGTTTAAGGTTAACACATCATATACCATTTATGCCAATGTAAAGTTTATATTCAGGTTTCATTCAATGCTGTCATTTTTTGAATATGAAACTTTGAATAAAACCAAAGATTGTGTTATGAAATGTGATTATGGCATACAACTTGTCATATATCTTGAAAATTATAAATGGGGATGAAATTCTATAGTGCCCATCACACCGTCATATAGTGTGCAGTGTGTGAGTATCATCCCAGTAGGTACATATCATTGCTGTGTTGTTTTCAAGTCACCTTTTATGAAGATTCAACCAATATTAAAGCATGTGGATTGAACCTTAGTGCAGATATGGCTAACTCTTCAATAATGTTAATAATACATTTTTGGTTGTATAATATTTTCTTCAAAATAAATATTTACAATCCATAGTATATTGTAAGCATCTCTGGTAAAATATATCTCCCATTATATGTTATTTTTCACATACATTTTTAAATTTGATACATAACATTTCTCAATATATATATATGTACAGCATATTGTGTATGCAGACTTTAGTTCCAGTTGTGGGAGAAGTACACTTTTTCTCTTCAGAGCTTGAATGATGTTTTGGAGTGCACAGTGTTTTCACATCTATTAAAAAAAACATGCAATTTAAAATGTAACTGTATTTCATTTTTATATTTGTATATAGAAAAAATTATGAAAATCCCTACAACACAGAAGTACCAATAGGTTTATCCCATATGCCCTATAACATATTGAGATTAGATTAAAACATATATGATGCCTTTTGGGGGGTGGTTGCAGGTATTGATGATAACATTTCTGTATGGTTTGCTCTATCTGTGCTTTTTTCTTTGTCACAGATGACAATACATTTCAAAGCAATTGGTTTTCCACCCATTTAACACTAAACCTACGGAAAAACAGATTCTGCAATTCTTTTACACTAGTATATATAAAAAAAGCCCTTTTTAACACCTGGATAATTTCTGTTATGATTTTCTTTAAGCAAAGTTTAGATTCTTGGTTCTTGCAGGTAAGACTCTACCACCTTCTCATAAAAAGTCATGTTATTTGCCATTACCAAATCTTTTTCTTCATAACAGAGTGTTCTTTGCATTTCAGAAATACAGCGGCATCCTGTCCTCTTGTGAAAGATGCATGATTTCCATCCTCAGAGCAAAAAACTTGCCTGCAAAGTAGCAATAAAAAAATTAGCATTTTATTTTAAAGACTACTATTTTTTCTGGGGATATATTCTGTGTTTGTCATAAACAATAACATCAAGTTCCATACCGAGCAAACAATGGGCTTTGTCTTTACAAAGGACCAGTTAAGGGTTATGTAATATACATTATTTTGTTGTAAACTATAAAAACATGTCTTATCACATGAGGCCCAATGTAACTGTCCTACTGAATGGAACGTTGTATCAGTTGCTATGGTGATAGGACCTCTTTTAAAACTGAACCAGAACCACTTTTCTGCATAAAGTGTAATATGGAATAAGTGAATCCTTATTAATTCTGCCAACTAATTCAAATGCCAGATTTTACACATTTAGCAAATTTGAAAATAATTTTAATAACATTTTCAAAAAATAAGCTGTGGTTAACCAGACAGTAATATAAAACATACTTTTAGATTTTAAACAAAGCCTTATAAGCATACTCCATAATCAATAATGCAATTATATTAAATGCTTTTGTGGTTAGAACACTTACTTTTTCTGAAATTCTCCTGATTTTACACGAACTTTTTGAATGCTGTATGAATAAGTAGTGAACCAGTCTGACCAGCTGAAGATAGAGTCCTTTTTCCATTTTAGTGTTAACCTCAGCAGATCTCCTATGTCAACTTCAGTGTAAACCAAAAATGAATATGTCTTGTTGGTAGCAATTTCAGGTCTAGACAATGAAAACACACAAATTAGACTATCTAGAAGGAAAACATCTGCACAGCTTAATACTTTAGATCATACAGTACTTGATCAATATACGTTTATTTTGAGATATTTAATCAATATTGTTTTATGTAATATAACAATATTTCAGCCTGACTTAAGTAATTTTTGCTTTATTTGATTCATGCCTTTCAGTATCTTTGTTTTATGAACTTCAACTACCCCTGACTATGTTTAAAGCAAAAATGCATAAAACATAACTTTTTATCAAACTGCACGTGCACAGAACAAAACTACATATCTTATTTTAGTTGTGGCCATAGCAGTAGGTTTCATCAAGATTTTAGTAAGGAATTATTAGCCAATTATTAGTCATAAGTGTCCAAGATAAAATGAGAGTAATTATAATTTTGTGGTTTAATCATGATTGTTGATCAAAACTACTTCTGCAACAGTTTGCTGACTATAGAGCGTGGCCAGCGACATCTGAAGACAAGGCTAATCATCAGTTAAGCCTGGAAAAAAGGGTATAGTAGTGTCTTTGAAGGCCTTTAGTTGATGAGAGATTTCCAGTAATACAAAATGGCTTTGAATTTAATGGGGGTCTGCAATACAAATTTTTACTACTTTTAGCAGTTGCCTTGAAATTAAGTGTAGCTATTTTTTTTTATTTTTCTTGGGAAAAGCCATAGGGGTAGAAATTGTGCTACCTAGAACCTTTAATGAACTTGTAAGAAAATATAACTAAATATGAAAATATGCACTACTTGGAAATGTTCCACTGAAAATCGGCAGTGTTTGAAGGACCATGCCACCGTCAGACCAAAGATGTGGCATACACTTTACCCAGAATTTAAGTAATTGAGTCATTTTAATTTCTGAATGTGGCCCAGCTATGAATTGTTGAGACACTCTCATTTTATCAGCAGGACAGTATTACCTTCTATATACTTGGTGAAATAATTTGAAATTACTGCTGATCAACAGTATGAAAATCAAGGTTTTGCTGATTAACTTGTTGACTTACAGCGTGATTGCAATGTTCTCACTTTCTCCTCTGGTTCCATACAAGGAAACAAGCAAGGGCTGGTCAGTTACAGTCAAGTTTTTCTTCCCAAAAAAATGCACTTTAACTTGGTAGTGAAAAACTGAAAAATAGTTAAGAAGATTGTAATACGTGCTTTATAAATACAGGCTTCATAAGTTACCAAGGAAAACATACATAGCATGTAGCTATCAAACTATACAAAAATATTTTCTAACCTGAATTAAGATATTATCAATGTACACCTGTACTCATTTGTCTCCTTACATTTAATACCAATTTTGTGTGTATATCAAGTGAAGCGATATATGTTCTAGCAGAAGTGAGAGTTCCTAGCTATTCTGGTCCTAGGTGTATAGGAGATATAAATGGTCTGTTAATCCAAATATATTCATTGGCCTCTTACTAGAAATCAAGGTCAAAAACTCTTCACATGTCAAATGTGGAGCAAGAAATATCCCAGGGTAAACTGGACCGGACTCTAAATCATGTAAGAGGAAGGGAGAAACTTCTGTAGGCCTCAAGAGCTGAGAGGTACTGGCACTGCATAGCGTAAGTAGATAGGATTGTATGTTGTTGATCTGATGCCAACAAACATTTCTGTGCAATAAGGAAGATGTTCATTTCATCCCAATGATGACAGGGTGCATATATAACCCAATAGACAAGGTGCTTTACATAAATGGAAAACTATAGTAACAATGAGCTCTTGAAGCAGAAACATGGTTAGGTAAACTGAACAAATGAGATGTAGAATGCTTAACGTACACATGTATGAATCAAATTATTAATATATAACTATAATAAGAATAGTCCATGTTTTGAAATTATTTTTTTTATCTTTACAAATCTGGGGAGGTAAAATTCATATCACTAAATTGAGTTTTCTGTTTAGTTATGAGAGCCTACATTTATTCCCTGTACTAGTTCCCTAAATGTTAAGAGAAGATGAAATTTTAATGTCTTCGGTTTGTTGAATTCGAACAAACACGTAACACCATATCACTGGTGATTAGGAGTGCTTTGAAGTGTCAGAGCAGTGATAATCGGTACAAACTGTACTTACAAAATTCCATTTGGTAGGTTAGGAAAGAAAAACTTTTGTTTGTGAAGTATGCAGCTGTACGTAACTACAGTTATTCCCTAGGCTTGTCTCTGAGGAATAAATGATAAAGCGATACCCGTGTCAGCATTTGATGTTACTAATCTCTATAGGGTCCTCGGTTTCTGTCTTCTTGTAGAAATAAGTCTTCATTGCCCCTACCAGCTCTGCATCTTAGGTAACTTGATCTATGCCTTTCTCACGTTTCTTATGCTGAAAAACCTTTTCAGACTGTACATACTTTATCTACCCTGTTATCTGCCTACCTAGCCTTCAGAACCATGGAGCAATTCTGTGCTACTACATCCACCTAGATTGATCATCAGTTTGACGATATTGGTCTAAGGAGGGGTAGATGGGAGAAGGTATTGGCAGTGGAATCTAACCAACACTATCTCTATAACAAAATGTTTCAGTAAGTCCAAATTGTTATGTGTACTGCTTGTTATGTCCTGATTGCCTGTTATACAGTTCTGCATGATGTGACGTCACTATATAAATCAATAAAGTGCCCATAAGAACATTTCAAGTAAGTGTAATTGTTTAAACTTTATTTTTGTGAAATGCTTCCTTTTAATGTTGTGAACAAGGATAAGTATGACAATGTTTGTATTCATACCTTTGAAAGGCATCTGTGCTGTTGTCTTCAAATACATCTTGTTGCTTCTCTTCCCACGTACTTTATTCACCTGATAACCAAGTGTATTACATCGATTTTTTCTACAGCTCAAACATAGTCCTTTTTCAAAGGCTTCCTTTGAGTTGCAGCGATAGGCCATGCTTGGTTTTTCTTCATAAAGCAGTGAGTCAATGAAAAGATGAATGGCACGTTCGTGAGAGCATTTAACTATCTGGTCCATATCTGGAAAACCAAACCTTTGCATAAGTATTCTAATTATAATAATACAAAAAATAAAACAATGCTTGTGTAATCTAATAAATTCCCCTTGTTTCTTTTAAGTCCAGATTAGTATGAAACACATACATTCAAAGGAATACCTTTATTGGCTGAGTAGAATTAGAGTGCAAGCTGTCAAGTGTATGCCTCTTGTTCGGGTATATTGTGAAATTAAAGTTGAACTGTCTCAAATAAACCTACACAAATACTTTGTTGTGGTATTGAAATGGATTAGATTAGATCTGTAAAGCCTAGGATTTTGATCAGCCATTAGTTCTCATAATGTGAGATACAAACCGCCCAATTGTCAAAGTACTCTGAAGGTCTCAAAAGTATCACCTTGACTATATTTGTTTCTAGTATTTCCATGGCTAACAAGGTACCATGCTCCGCTAACGTTTTAATTGCAATCAGTCATTTGGTGTTTACCCAGCCTTAGGGGTGGTTAGGTACCAGTCTAGGCTAAACCATGCCCATGTTTTATATTTTTTTTACTGGGCCACTTGGGTATTTACAGAAACAATAAATTAAGGCAATGTTTACACTGTGAAAAATGTACATTTAGTATGCTGAGGGCAAGATTCAGAAAGATTCAATATGTTCTACCAGACTTTAGATTCACATACAGTCTCTAAAAAAAAGTTGCTACTTTTATTTCGATTTTCCATACATAGTAATTCAATTACCATAAAATCCACTTGTTGCAATGAGACGAAGAGTATCCCCAAAATTGCAACCTGGCTGAAAGATTCCCCCATTTGGATATATGTCGACATGCCCAACAGGTTTCTGTATCCCTATGCTGCGGTCAGGGGATCCCCTAGTGTAAGTGTGTAAGACATCAACAAATTCTGCATCATCAGGCGACAATGTAACAGAGTTTTCTGCATACTCAAAGGAAGGCCCAGCAGGATCTAAACCTGTACAGGAAATATAAAATGTCCATAACATTAAATAATGAGAAAAAAATATATACCTTAATTATACCTATAGAATCACTAAATATTAATGTACTAAAGTATGTTTATAGAAATATGCTGTTTATACTGATTCCAAATTCCAAGTTTATGAGATGTTACAAAATCATGAAGAATATATGACACGTTATAGTAAAGATCTTTTACATCATCACCTGTCCGATAATTAATACTGCAGGGGACTATTAACTTAGGAATGAAGAACAAACTAAAGTTTTGACATTATCCTTACTGACTACCATCAGATATGTCTTCAGAGCAAACTGGCTAAAATACAACATACATTTTTTTTGGTTTTCTTGAAATATACATACTCAAACATAAAACTTAAAAAGGCAATAAATGCCCGCCAAAAAGGGATAGGGATACAAAACACTTTTGAGTCTATAATTGCCACATTTATTTACACTCACATGCTAACACATATTTGTACATTTCTGTGATATGTTGAAATATGATTAAATTCTACTTCTGTTTCCAGCAAAATGAGAAAGTATATTTCCCTTGTGTTTATGTAATAAAGCTCCTGAATACCTTCTTTGGAGTGTGGGCCACATACTAATATTTTCTACCAGCTTTCAATGGCTAATTTTCAGCAGAACACAACAGGAGCCTGAGTTCTACCAGGTTTAACCAAACAGGTTCTTTTCAAATAACAACAAAGTAGTATGGAGCTTTATTAGCAACAGACTTGGGATGAAAATTAAGCATGGCGCTTTAAGGCCAGAGGTCGATATATATAATATGCATTCAGCGACTTGCTGGTATACACTTTCGGAGGATGAAGTAGTGTGTTACCAAAAAGCACCTGCAAATGAAAGCATTGGATCAGTTACATGAGCTGCAATAAGGCTACATGGTAGACGCTATAGGGCACCAGCCTACCAGACATTTGACCGTTATGGCTGATGGCCAGTCCAGGCCTGAGTTTGTCCATGATAAGTGAATTTCTGAATTGATAACTGACTACATTTTTTCTACAATAACAAACTATGCTCAAGGTGTCAGAATACATGTGTTAATCCTTACACCTTTTCATTACAACATTTCTTGCTTAGTACAGCCCACATATATTATTAAGAAGCCAGCTATTGGAAAAGAATTATAAGGACTGTGCTATGATACAGAATTTAGGGGTGTTCTATATTGTTTTGTTAGCTCCAATCCAGTTCATGCTCACCATTTCCTTTTTGTCAATCCTAAATTTAATAAAACATATACCCACCTGTTATTCTGTTCACTTTATTCTTTGTGAGACTTCCAGCAACTCCTGCTGCATGTGCACCAAGACTGTATCCCAAGATATGAATGTTGTCCACTGGGTAATTAAAGGTTTCCTGTTAACAACATTTAGAAATATTTATTTTTCCCATTAGTTAATGTAATTAATTACTACTCAAACAAATTTACCCAAATGTGTGTTACGTATATTCCACTGGGATATCAGAATAGCAGATGATTAGCATGTATTATCTATCTTCATAAACAATATTTTTTTCTGCTTTGGAGGATACGTTTCTTGTTGTGTGACTGGAATTTATATCACATTAAAGTGTAAAAGGAAATGTTTTATGTGCTGATTTTACCAAAATTAAAAAGTCTTAAAAAAGACTTGCATACCACATTCCACAAAGAGTGATTGGTTTACATGCATTAATTTGCTAAAGAGCATTTATCTAATCATTTGCACTTTTTTTTATATCCTGAGATATTAGGAGATATACTTACTTCCAACCAATCAATGAAACGTGCAACATGTTGTCCAACAGACTTGGTGTATCCAGCAGAAATATGGTAGTGCTGCTGGGCTTTTGCTAACCAGTCTACAACAATTACATTGGAATGTGGCTCCCTTTTGTACAGTGCACCTACAAGCTTTGGAACCCAACTCTCATACAGGCCAGTAAGCTATAAAGAAGACAATAATAACACGTGTAAGGCATAATGTAAACAAAAGTGTAAAAGAAAAGGTAAATAAGGAGGTGAGAAAAATATTTGAAACATATATTTGATCACAGAGCATATCTTGTTATTTTAGTAAAATATGGAAAGATGGTCTACCGTCCAACCATGGATAACAACAAATGTTTTGCTTGTGTGATTGAAATTGCATTGATCAATGGTTTGTTTCTGTCCAGGTACCAGGTAACAGGTATCTTCTTCTAGTTCTTCAGGAGTTCGAAGGGAAAATTTGCTTTCAATATCATTAAAATTAGTTCTGTTACCTGCAGTAGTCCCTGTAATAAAAAGTATACAACGTGATTGGGTGCTAGCAAATACGCTTATTTAGTATATGGCAAATCAAAATTTTGATGAATGGCAATTTTTACTTATTTAGTACTTTAACTTTGGCATTGAATACCATAACTGAATCCAGCATATGTATCATATGCTGGCATCTAGACTGTAAAGAGTACGGGCATTAGAGGGTCATCCAAATCCTTGGAATGGTTTTATTACCATAGCAACTGATGGAACATTCCATAGGTTGATATGGTGACAAGAAAGTTTAAGTTTTCTTCTCAAATATCTGGGTTTGTCCCTAAATGCTTTTAATGCTTTTACATGATACAAGTAGATTTTTGGATGTACTTTAAACACAACTTTATTTATAGCTATTGTTCCAATTTTCAATTGTTTCATTACTTGGGAAGCACGCTACAATTGTCAGGCGTGGACAGTTCCAGGAGATAGGAATTTTCCCAGCATTTGATTTGGCTGGATTTGGCTGGATTTGACTAGATGTACTTTCCAGGAACATCTAGTTATTTTAGTTCACAGTGGAATTGTTCTCTGTTGACAGTATTTAAGAACTGCAGAGTTAAGCAATTGGAAACTACAAAAAAAAAAATCACAAAGACTTAAACATAAGTGGAATGGCTTCTGTGTTCAAAAAAATTATATGGAAGACAACATGAAGAGGGAATGTTTAATAATGACAATGTACAATGACAAATAAGGTGAGGAAAACCAAAGAGCCATTAAGCTATTGTAGTATTATAATATAATGCTTTTCTGTTCCCTTGGCAACAAAAAAGATACCCTTTACATGCATACCACACATTAACATACAGAAAGGGATCCAGAACATATATGTAAAATGAAAATGTACGTAAAGTGAAGCACTAGCTTTTTTCACTTATTGGTGCGTATTCTGCACCGCAATCACAAAACTCAAACCGCTCAAAAGAGACAGAAGGCGCTCGAAAGATGAACCGATGTGTTAGTTCCATACTGTTATATATCTGTTCTTGCGAAGTGAGCGTACATGAAGAGGGGAATGACTGTGCTGCAACTATGTCCTTAAAGTGAATATCATGTAACATGCACTTATATGTAACAAATTAAATATCAAGGAAATAGCAACTTGAGAAATCAGTATTTTTTACGACAGCATGTGCGAGAAATAATGCAATGACAACAGCTATGGAAACTATAAGATGTATTCTCATTTATATTAGTTCATGTGAGTTTATATTAGTTTTCTTGTGTATTTCTTCTTATTGATAAGGAGATTATATATATTAAATATTGTTGGAATGCTGTTTACAATACTAGAGAAGGCAAAGAAAGCATTTAGTCTGTAATGTTTACATTTCACATTCTCATATTTTAGATAGGATGCTAACCTAACCATTATATAATTCTACTTTTTGTTTGTAGGATATAACAGTTAATAATTACCATTTGTATACTGACACCTAAAGAGTTAAACTGACTTCTACAAAAATGCATGTGCTTTTAGAGGTTGATTTGCAGTTCTAGTAATATATCTAGTTATGATAATTGCCTAAAAATGCATCTGACATGATAACATTTATCTTATATAGTGCCTTTCTGGCAGCAAATATTTTCCACAGATTGCCAATGAGATATTGTTTGCCAAGAACTAACACCCACGCTCTAACGCAGAGATATAAGTTCTAGAAATCTCAATGTTTGCAAACTTAAAAAAAAAAAAAAGATAAATAGTCTCCAGACTATAGATCTGGGATAGTTTCCAACCAGAACAACTGTGTTAAGAGCTGCTGCACATGTCACAATAGCAGCTAACAGCCAAGAGTTTTCTGGGATTTCTGGACTAGCCCACTCAGGCTGTTCTAGCAACCAGCCAATCAGAAAGTCAGAAAAGGGGGTGGGTGAGGTAGGTGGGGTTACAATGACCTTGAATCGGGATAAAAGCTTTCTCATGCTGCTTAGCTGTAGTAAGGTAACAATCGGTCAAATCAAATTCAAAACCGGTTTTCACAACTCATCGCTTAATGCACACACTTCAGGATTCAGTATTATTACATATCTTAAAAGCAAAGCCAGTTACCGGCCAGTTATAAAAGCAACTCTGTAACAAAACTGCTTTCAAATAATTCCTTTGTACTTTGCATATGTTAATTAGGGTGTACATTTTTTTAAAACAACCTTTACATTTTCTTTTAGAAAGTTTGCAACAAACATTAACGCTTTCTTGCCAGGATTTTATATTTGAGGTTTTACTAGTTATTCATCGTCGCAAAACAGATGAGTTAAAAAGCAATAGCATGTTAATCAAAGAAATAAAATACAATATGTGGACCATAGGTACATTTTAGTGAAAATTGTCTTGTTTTAGTAAAGTGATGCATCCCTACCAGGCACTGAAGAGGTTAAATTACCTCTTTCCAGGACTGTGATTTCCCCAGGTCAACACCAAATATTTGTTTTTGTTTTCTATTAGTTTACTTTACCTTAATAAAAATGTTTTCCATTAATATGAAAGGATGAGTATATTGTGTGATTGTTTAAAAACTAGTGTAATTATACGTCATACTTGTGCATCAATGGCTGGGTATGTACGCTGTTCCTAGAAAGACTATTCCTGTGTCTTGGTGAATTTACAGAGCTTATGATGTAGGTATAACACTGATCACAGTATAATGTTCGTAAATACAAAGAATATTTTGGTGCTATTTGGCTTGTTTGAAAAAAGAAGAATGCAATGCACTCCAAGACAGTAAATCAGGCAGCTTGAATAAATTATCTTTATGATATGAAAAGCACAGGAAATGTGCTACTGTGATGCAGACAATCTAGTGATTATCTGTCCACGTTTCAAGCTTTGGAAATACAATTCACAAGAAACAAACGAGGAGAACTGTTTTGTCTAAACTAAAAGATTTCACAAAGTCTGTGCATACTGTATACATTAATGTCTTATACGAAACGTCAAATGTATCATTATAAATACATTCTAATGATGAGTTTTAAAGAAATGTGTGGAATTCAGAGTAAATTGCACAAAATAAACATTATAAGAAATATCTGAAATACAGCTCTATGGGTAATTAATTTGTAGATGAACTGTAACAGAGAACCTTGATAATCTCATAAGAACTTCATAAATATTGTAACAATTAAAAAATGCCAATTTAAGTATATTTTACACTAAAGTAAATAAATTGGAGTTTCAGTTAAAAAAAAAATCCTCCAGATTGCATACTCTTGAGTTACACGCCTGATACATTCTGCACATGCTTTTGTGAGTAGATAAACTTACTTATGGCAGGCAGATCAGTAGAAGCCAAAACTCCGCAGAAGGTAAGGAGACTGTGCATCCAAACAAACAATAAAAGGGCTTCTCCACTTCTCATGTTTTTTCTTCCAAACGTCACCTTAATTTGAATGACAATAAAAGTATTCTTCCAAAGTTATTTGACAGAGCAGAAGCACAAACCTTCAGTGGAGTTTGATTAATGGTTTAGAAGCTGTGATGCCTAGGAGGGTTTCCTTCATGCAAGGAGGAGTTGGGTTCTGCTATTGGCAGCCCTACAGTCTCCTTATGTTATGAGAGATATGCAAATAATTACCATCCCACAAGAAGGAGGTTCAGAGAATTCACTCACCAAGCAAGCTTATAGTGACTTATGTACCCATAGCCTACCAAAGCAGTGTTCCTAAATTAATCAATCATTACCAAAGTTAAGAGGAAAAAGGCAGCTTGTGTTGCAAGTTCATACTGACGTTAACTGGTTATTTTGTTTAATTGTGTAATATGTCCATTTATTCAGTGTCCAGGTCTTGTGCTGGTCAGCATACATTGTTGTATTATTTACATTTCTAGGAGGTACAAATGACTAATTCCGACTTTATTTAATAATTTACAAAAGCACAGAAGGGACAGGTTACTAAAGGTCTAGATTTTTTTTTTTACTTTACCTCTAGGGAATTGTCAAGATTCCCATCAAATTATAATTTTTTTAAAACTGGACACTCCATGGGCGTTTTAAATGGCAATGTTTTTAACTCTTTCCATGTGAGAATTTTTGTGTAGATATAGAGCTAATTTTAGGACTTGCTCATATTATTTCTTAAGCTACTTTTTTTATTATTATTTCACTAATCGCATTGTGTTTAGTAAGCTGTGCTCCATTGACTTGCATGTTTGAATGCAGTACATGTATGGTTGAACAATCGCCTCATAAGCTTAAATGGTATCACTGAAATGCCTCAGGAGGCATTCAGCAACACACGAAAACCCACTCTAGGACATACATTGACCGCTCCAGAGAGTGGTCACAAGTGTCACCGTGAGAGATTTTGCCTCTCACAAGATGGCAGCGTCCATTAAAAAGAAAACCAGACCCTCCT
Source organism: Spea multiplicata (assembly GCA_009364415.1). NCBI lineage: Eukaryota > Metazoa > Chordata > Amphibia > Anura > Pelobatidae > Spea > Spea multiplicata. Next base: position 22,402,076 of record VKOC01000001.1, on the reverse strand, counting down.
GAGAACTCTCGGTTCAACCATGCACGTCAATGGAGCCCAGCTTACAATGTGAGTAAAAAAAAAATACTAGTTAAAAAACTATGAGCAAATCATAAAATTGACACTATATCTCCACATGGAAAGAGTTTGGCATATATTGGCATTTTCATTGCCCATGGGGTGTCTAGTTTTAAAAAATATATGATTTGAGGGGGTAAATTGAAAGATCTCCCAAAATGGTTATGGGGGCAGAATTTTCAATATGTCAACATTTCAATCTGAAAAATCCACACCTCCCAAATGTGGCCTTTAGTCCCCAAACACCCAAACAAATCCATGCATGGGTGGTATCACTCTACTAGAGGAGATGTTACTGAACACATAAAATGTGTGCGGGAAAAAAACGCAAAGAACATACTATCACAAACTTTGACTACAGCTGGTATTGTGAAATTAGTGCCTTTGGAAAGTTAAACTAAGTATTTAAAATGCTCTGGGGTGTCTAGTTTTCAAATTTATATGGTTTGATGAGGGAAATGATGTGGCTGGCTTGTAAATATATTGCCCTAATGATTACAAAAAAGCAAAAACACATAAAAACATTGGGTATTTCTAAACTCAGGATAAACATTAGAATCTATTTAGCAGGTTTTTAATTGGCTTTTGTAGATGAGTAAAAATATTTTTTCAATAAATGTCAGAAAAGGTCCCTTGATTATGATACAATCAAAATAATGGTATCTAAAAAATGCCCATCTTGCCCCGCAAAAACAATCTCATATAACTTGTTTGGGTACAGTAATTGAGAAAGAAGAAAATAACAGCTAAACTTGAGCACCGCAGAAATGAAGCCATTATAATGAAGGGTACAAAAAATAAAATCAGCCATTGTCACAATGGGGTTAACAAAGACAAGCAGCTATTTCTAATCTTTGATTGGCATGTTGGCAGCTCCGTTAATCTGTGGGTGGTATGCAGTAGAAAAGCACAGAGTGACCCATCTGTTTACAGAATGATCTCCAAAATCAGTGGATAAACAGCCCACTGTAATGTCAGAAGGAGTTGGATCCTGAAGGGCGGAGCGGACCAGGAAATCCAGGAACAGAGAAGAGGAGCAGTTGCGTAGTCAACAAGCAAGGTTGTAACAGGAGAGCGATTCAGAGCCAAAATCAGAACCAGGAGTGCAGTCTGCAAGCCATGTCAATGCCAGAAGCCCAAACCAAGAGCTGAATCAGCACCAAAAAACATGGTAAGCAAGCCGAGTCAAATGAAAATTCACCTAAAACAGAACGGGAGCATATACAATATGTTACACCAACCAAGAGTGGTAAAAGTCCCATGCTTAAACAGTTGATAGGAACTGAGGACAAGGCATTTCCTGTAGCCAGGGATACCCCGAGGTCATAAATGCACATCACAGTGGCGTTAATGCGACCGCACGGTGGCGCTGTGTTCAGTATGCTGCGTGATTGACCATGTGATCGGCCACACGCTTTAGGAGGTCTGGAAACAGCCCGGGAGCCATGGGAGGAGGTCCTGCCGCAGGAGCAGCTGGGAGGTGTACGACCAGGATGTTGCTTTACAATGTTGAAGGTAAATTCTTACAGAAGCCTCGTCAGACACTATTTCTTGGAAGAACTCATGAATCTGCACAATCTCTTTCACAAAGATGTTGGCAAGTTCTTTGGCAGTGGGTAGTTTATGTAGTGGCACATAATGAACCCTCTCTGAGAAATGATCGGTGGTATGATGGTGGAAGATCTCGAATGAAATCCATAGCTATATGAGTCCAGGGTCGACTGGGTACAGGGATGTGTTCAAGGTGTTTAAACGGTGGTACATACATGACAAGCCTTGATGAAGTCTGGGATGTCCCTTCTCCATGAAGGACGCCAGAAGTGTCGCTCCACAGAATACATGGTACATCTAATCCCGAAATGTCCTGCAACCTTGGAGGAGTGGTGTAAGATGAGTTTCTCAATTCTGTTGGAATGTACATATAGTCTCCCTGTGGGGATGCTGGTTAGGGCAGAGAATTGGGCTTGGATGTGCTGTGGAAGGGGAGATAAAATGGTAGTAGAATAAGCAGAGATGATGCGGTTAGTGGGCACTATGGATTCTTGATATGCAGTGCATATGGGATATGGCTTCATCCTTGGTATTCTTGGATCGCAGAAGGTATGAAATAATGTAATTAAACTGGGACATGAGGAGGGCCCAAAGAGCTTGGTGAGAGTCTTTTGGCGTCACTGATATACTGGAGGTTGTTGTAGTCGGTCAGTATAGTAACAGGGATATGAGAGCATTCTAATAGATGTTGTCATTTTCTTAGGGCTAGAATGACCGTGAGTAATTCTTGCTTGCCAATGTCATAATTTCTTTCCGCTAGAGTAAATTTCTTTGAAAAGAAACCTGTCATACATCTTACATGGGGATAACACAGCCCCTGCCCAGTGGATGCATCTACTTCTAATACTAATGGCTGCAATAGATCAGGGTAGGTTAGTAGCAGGCTGAGGCAAACAGTTTATCTAATTTGCCAATTATAACAGTTGGCACCCTTTTTAGTGAGTCATAGTTGCTACTACCTTAGGCTTTGGGATTGAGGCCATTGAAGAACGGCTTGAAGGTGTACAATAACCAAACTAATGTCCTGGAAGACAGCTGGAGCATTGCATAGACCAAACGGCATGACCGTATATTCAGACTGGCCACAACGGGTGTTAAAAGCTGTCTTCCTCTCATCCACTTGGCGGATGCGTACGAGGTTGTAAACACACAGTAGGTCCAACCCTTTTAGTCTATCGAGTAACTCAGAAATCATAAGGAGGGGATAGGTGTTCGTAATGGTAATATGATTGAGTCCCCTGTAGTCTATACAACATATGAGACCACCATCCTTCTTGGCAACAAAAAAGAATCTGTCCCCCGCAGGAGAGGTAGAGCGACAAATGAATCTAGGTTGTAAATTATTTTGGATGTATAAACCCATAGCTTCAGTCTCAGACGGTGACACAGGGAGGTTCTGAGCACTGTAGCAAGTCTATAGGGCAATCACAGGCAGAGTGGGGAGGTAGAGTGTCCACCTCTTTCTTATTGAATACATCTACTAATTCCTGGTATTGTGAGAGTAAACTTGTGGTTTCAACGGAGGCCACCACCTGTGTGCGTGGGTGATATTGTATACAAGTTGTGTGACGTCAGTGTTAGGATAGTACTGGTGAGGAGTCAGGGATGCAGGATAAAGAGTGGTCAAAATTCTCCCTTTTCTCTTGATTTCACCTCCTCTTTCTCTTTACTTCTCCTTCTCTACCTCACTCCCTTTCCCTATCTCTCCCCTTTAGGTTTATGTCTCCTCCACTTTCTGTTTATCACTCCTGTGCATTCTTTTTATCCCTCCTCGTTCTCTCTGTTTTATCCCTACCTCTTTCTCTTTATGTCCCTTTTCTTTGATCCTTCCTTTCTCTTCAGCTCTGCTCCTTTTCTTTATCCCAGCTCTCCCACTCTATCTCTCCCTTTTCTCATTAACTCTTCACCTTCTCCTGGTCTATAATTATTAATTACAATTATGGGGAAACAGCTTATTGATCCAAGGAGTAATCTGACTGCCATTTTGGGTTCAAGAAGGAATTTTTTTCCCTGGTTAGTGCAAAATTGGAAAGAGCGAAACTGGGGGGGTTTTTGCCTTCTTTTGGATCAACAGCAACAAATTAAAAGGCTGAACTTGATGGACGCATGTCTTTTTTTTTCAGCCTATGTTACTATGTAACTACCTCTCATCTCTCCGTCTCGCCTCTTCCTTTTTTCCCACTTTTTTCAAATTCTCCTCCTTCTCTCCTATTCATTATCTCCACCCTTTCTTTTCTTATCTCTCATTGATTATATTCCTCCCATCACTTTTTTCTCATTACCCATTTCTCACTATATCCCCCTTTTTTCTCATTATCTCCCTTTTCTCTCTGTCCCTCTCATTTCTTTGTCCTCATTATCTTTATCTGTCTAGTTTCATACTAATTCTCCCTTATCTCCCATTCCCTCAACCACTTTCCCTGTTAAGGACCTGTGGTGGGAGAGTGAAGCTTCAGTCTCGCTGCTCTTGTGTTGTGGTGTGTGCGGCTTACTGCTGAGCCAGGCATGGATCCAAAGCCTGACCTCCAGAGGGGCACAGGGGATACTAACACACACCCTGACACACATCCAGAAGCACACACAGACACTTACATCAACACAATTAGGCACTAAACACTAAAACACACATGCACTCAACACTAACACACATTGACGCAAACTATAATACACACACAGACAACCACACAAACATACATAGATACTTAAACACAACCACACACACATATGCTAACATGCACACTTACACACTAACATACACACACTTCCACTAACATACCTAGATACACATATTAACATACCACATGTTCACATACTAAAATACCAGTCAGTCAGAATAACATTTCCCCACACACATTTACTAACATATCCAGATAAAAACACATGTTCACATGCTAACATGTCCAGACAGACACTAACGTACCCAGGCAGACACATATATACGTAGCCAGACACACACTAACATACATACCCAGACAGACACCAGCATACAGTACATACCTACACAGATGCTAACATACTTACACAGGCAGACACACATAAACATACCCAGGCAGACACATACGCATAACCAGACAGGCACACACACATACATACCCAGGCATACACTAACATACATACCCAGATAGACACTAGCATATATACCCAGACACACAGTGACATACAGACACACATGCAAAAAATACACAGGCAGAAACACACTAAAATACGCTAGCATACCCAAGCAGACACACAGTAACATACTTAGACACATACATACCCACATACACACAAACGTACCCAGATGCACCGCAGCCACCTTATCCCATGAAGAGTCAGCCTGTCTTAGATGTAGCATCCCCTGCATGACCTTGCCTCCTCCTGGAAGTAAGGAAGATAAAGAGGTAGTTTCAGGTGTGGTGTTAAACCAAATATAAAAATATATTGCAAAGGTTCGTCTACATTAACAGATATTTAATAAGAGACAAAAACACAGTAACTTACAAGAAAGTGACAGCCCAACAAACAATGCAACACTTTCCAAGACTAACCTGCAACCAAAAGGCCCAACATAACCCAGCACAACGCAGATTGCCCCAGTCATGCAGGATGGTGGGCAGAGTGAGACTTAACAAAGATTTTGCATTCAACAGGCATATTAAATCACTGGAGGTGTGCCCTTGTTAACATATCAAAAGACACATGTGATACAGGAAGAGTTCAACTAGCAAAAACATTGTCAACAATACTTGTTATGTCACCACACCAGGTGTCAGGACGTACCTCTTTATCCATACTTCCAGAGCATGCTTCTGTGTATCTCGGGGCACAGGGGCAATGCCCCCACCGTATCCGTCAATATCAGTTGAGCAATGCTCTTAGAAGTCAGACGGAGGTCTGAACAAACCCTGTGCTCTTTTTGTTTAGGGCCGATAAGAGAGAGATCCATAAGCTCCCTAACCAGCCCTACTACTCCCGCAGATCTACACTGCTTGTCCAGTCCACCACAGTGGAAGATCCCCCATATACTGTAGATCTGCACTCTAGGCCGGCACCTACCTTGACTATGGGTAGGCCAGCCCTGTGCCAAAGGTTAGCTTTTATAGCATTATGGATTGGTACTGCAGATGGTGTGGGATGCACATCTCATGATTTTTAGCCATCTATTTGGTTGGCTGAACATCATAAGAAACGTAATAACAGGACATCGAGTGCCAAGTGTTAGCCACAACTGCTGCAAAACTACCAGATGTTCTACTTTAGTTCCAAGCCTCTATGTCACCTTTTTTACTACCCTCTAATTTTTTGCCTTAGAATGTTTGCTGCGTCTCACAGAGCTATACTATGCTATACAACATTAACTCCTCTCGACTCCAATAGTTCCAGTTGATTATTATGGGAATAGTAACTAGTAACTGCAGATTGGGCTTGGGGGAGGGCTACACTAAGTTCACACTCATTTTTGTTGACTATATCTACAATGATATTCAATCAGCCATATCACTAGCTGAACTTCATAGAACTTGTAGACCAGGGTTGTGGTGGCCTACACCACACACTAACCTTTTGTTGTTGACTGCAGCTTCTATGATATACAGTCAGCCATTGCTGGAATACAATACAAATTGCAGACTGGGGAAGTTGTGGCTAATCCTTACCACCCAGCTATTGTAAACTAAAGTCCTCATGTTGAACAGGTACAGGTAGTAGCTACTACTACCATAGCAATTTTTCCTATTAATGAGTAACCCACCAGGAAACCTCTTTCCCGAGCCAACAAAGGTAGACAATTGGAAGGAGGTAAGGTGATATTGGCCAGCTATACTTCTGTAAAGGGACACTCCAGCCATAATACGCACTTGAATGCACACAATAGCTGTGTGGTGCCTTTTAATTTTCATGGGGATCCCCCTGCAAATACATGAAGTAGAATTTCCCAAAATGCATTTGTCTCTTTGCCTTCCCCCAGCTATTTTCCGCAGGGCCGGCCTTAGGGGTGTGCGACCTGTGCGGCCGCACAGGGCACCATGGCAGCAGGAGCGCCTGACCGTGACTTAAATTAAAACATCGGGGTTTTTTTTAAACTTTATTTAACATCATTCATGTTAAATAAAGTTTAAAAAAAACCTGATGCTTTAATTTAAGTCCCGG
>VKOC01000001.1:22369742-22381184 GCA_009364415.1 Spea multiplicata | reverse complement strand
TAAGATGCCATAGTGTGGAGCTCTTCTGCAATACCTTATGAGGTGCCAGACTCTGGTCAGCTCAGTGAGTAGATCCTCTGATTCCCCTAACCAGGCCATGATCCCCATTGCCTGCAAAAGTCAGACAGTACCCAAAACAAGCAGGACACTTGGGGAGGGTTATTGACATGTGTGGTTGACATTTCTATGTCACTGGATGTATTTATCCTCCGTAGCACACTCTGGGGTGAAATCACTAAATTGGCTGAATTAAGAAATATTATGTAATTTGCAGGGCCAGTGTTTGTAGTTATTACAAGGTGGATGTTTATAGGATTTTATGGCAATGCTTAAGATGTATAACAAAAATGTCCATCTGCCCGCTGTCCTGGGACACCTCATCAATGCAGAAGGGACCAAATCTAAAAGTGTATATGTAATGAAATGGCCATATTATTTATTATTTTTACTCTGTTCATTGAATTTTGTCTTGAGCAACAAGGCCCCTTTGGTGATGCCATTTCACTACCCAACTAGCTCTGTGCCAGCTAGAGAGCGAACAAGTTTCAGTGAAATTTACTCAGAGTTCTTTTATATTAGGTTAGGCAACTGCACAATTAAATTGCAAACTGTTTCTATGGAAACTGCATAGATATGGCATTTGTAGTCTGAGAGACAAGTACACATAAAAGCAAATTTGTATTTGTAATATATTATATAACATGATTGGCCCATGCTGTGTAATGGAGCAATTAACACAATGTACGCCTCCATGGTAGAAAACAAAAAAAATAATAAAAAAAAATGATACATAACTTGATCCTGCTTAAAGAGGTGCATATTTATTCAAGTAGTTTTATAGAGAAGCAAAAGTTACTGTTGTGAACTAATAACTTAATATTCAAGCAAGATGTTTGAGCAACTGTAGTAGTAACCCCAACATAGTGTCTGTTTATTGGGGCTGACACTGACTTGCAGGAAATAAGGGTGGAAACCAGACATTCTAATATCAGTGATCTTGGTAAGTATACCATGGAATATTGCAAAATCACATATTAACTAAATAACATAGCAATTTGCTTTTAATGGCTGTTCCCTGCCTCCTAGAATGTCTTATACATTTAGACAGCCTCATTAATATAGGAGGCAATGGAATGGTCACAAGAGGTTATTATTTTGTAGATGGACTGTCCAGTGATATTTCCAATAAATCCGATAACGTCAGGGACATTCGGCCACATGAACACAGCGTCTGCACAAAGGCATAATGACCATTTTGTCATAGACCCCTACTGAAAACCAAACCTCATTGTCAGTTTATAAGATGAAAGGGGAGTTGGATGAGTTGAACGGCCTTCCAACAGATATGGCAGAGGTTAAAACAATAGGTACTCTAAACATGCATGGTGTAGGCATATGAGTACTGAGTTATATATACACATATTTTTAAGTTAAGACAAAATGCTAACTTATTTGCCACTGAATTGGGGGTCACATAGAGTTATTTAATACCACATTCACAGACAGGGATGGTGTCTTTCCTATCATGTATTTTCCACTTTTGAAATTGAATTTAGCTTTATACTGTTCATACTCCCACATTTCTGCTTGATCTTGAGTGCTTGAAAATGTAGGAAGGTCACTGCTGCATGTTTGAGTCACCCCGACACAACATCACGTGTCCTCACAGTAGTAGTTGCTTGTTAGCTCCTGATTTTAGCATCTTATAGCAGACTCCTGTGTGTGCAGAGCATTTGTTGAGGCCTTCAATATGAAATCTCTTTAAAAGGTCAAGCTTCTGTTTTCTGTCAAAAATACTCTCTAATTCTCCCACAAGTCTGAAAAAGCGTTAGAGTGAAATTCACACCTGAACGTATCAACAATTGAAGTAAAAATGTTTGATGCTGGCTTAGTACATGTAGACACGGAAACGTGAGACAGACAAGCACATTATTAACCCTGACACCTTGTTACAGTGTTTCATTATATTCATCACTGTACAACATATGGCGTGATCCACAATGACTTTACACCTTTATACTGATGGGTTTTTATTTGAACTTAGGTATGGTATCGTTTTAAATATAAAAAAACATAATGGAAAATGTTAATGTCCTACTATGATTTTTGTTTTAACTGTCTGTAAAAAAAAAATAGATAGCAAACCATTTATGGCTGATTTAACCTGGTTGTGTGTAATTGAAACCTCTCTTTTCCAGGAAATTTGTAACTATGGTTACAATTTTTCTACATACGTTCACAATGACAGGTGTTAAAATGTGCTATTGAGATTCGAAAATGTGATTTCTTCCAATATGTTCTATGAAAAATAGGTATATTTTTTTTCTTTCCTGCAATAAATCCATATAGGAGGTGATTAACACAAAAAACCCTAACATTAATTAATCATACATGTGATTACAATGAATACATGATTTACCTATAAGACGTGCTCAGACCAAATATAAGGTTTTAGAAAGAAAGATGCAGTGGGAGGGTGCTTCAGGATGGTTGGATTTCGGGTAGTTCGGGGTAGACATGTATGTTTATTTTGCACTGATCTAACATACTTCATTGCCATTTAAAACACAATTCAGGTGTCGCAGCTAAGGAGTAGCTCATCTATCATTGTAAAAGTGCAGCCAATGTAGCCTTGATATCAAGCCGTGTACATTTAACAGTAACTTCAGATTTTATACTATAAAAGCCCTATTCTATTTAATAACATTCAGTTATTTACAGATTTTCGTTTATGTGATTTACCCTTTCTCTATCTTTATTCCTGAATTTGCCATCCCATGTTTGCTCATGTGCAGTTCTGTAAGATAATACCTTCTGTATTGGTACTATGTAAATCTATAGCCTTATATCCATATGAGATTCTTCCAATTATAGAGCCAATTTACAAGCAATAAACATTATGCAGGCTTCTGACAACCGTTATAAATCAGCTGTATGGGGAATCATTAACTGTTTCAGTAATCCATGAAAATCATGACAAGTGTATCCCACAGCAGAGTATATTTTCTATGAAGGCTGTGGTTTTAATGGGAAACCTTTAGGGGGAAAGCCAGTGGCTATTAAAGTAGTATACCATATGTGTGTGTTTTCCCCCTCTCAATCACAATGATGGCCCTATGCCACTTCCCTTGTTTATCACACTTTCATTGTTATTTGTGTGTTTTCTTTCTGTACATATCGTGGTATGACAGGCAGGAAGCTACCACAGTGGGATGTGGTGAATGATGCCATTAGGGATGAGAGCTTTTGCTGCAAGTACCAGTGACAATATATATATATGATGTAGGTAACAAGGAAACAAAAATACATGAAGCTTTCTCGGATCATGTTTATAGTAAAAGCAGTTATTTGGAATAATTAATAAATTGCAAATCATTATGCCCCTGATCAATGCAACAGAAGATCCAGAGTTGGAACTATAAGATTAATGCAACATGTAGATGTGTGGAGTCTAATACTGGACATATGATGGCGTATAGGTTGGGGGTTTATGGTGGATAGTATAGTAGACACAGACAGAAATCAAGGTGCTGGTCACCCATTTGTGTATGTCATACTGATCAAATTACCATTTGTGCCACCACAAGCTCATACACTACATACTTTTGTTCATATAATGTATTTGGACACTTGACCCTTACACCAACATGGACTTTTATGACATTGTATTCTAAATATATAGACATTAATAAGTAGTAATAGATCACCCTTTTTAGCTACAAAAGCTTCCACTTTTAGATTGTTTTTGTGGGATTTTTTGGCCCATTCATCCAGTTGACATTTTGTGAGGTCAGGCACTAATGTCAGACGACCGTGTTGGTGTAATGCTCAGCGATCCCAATACTTCTGTCCATATTGTGTAGTTGAGGTAGGTTCTCTTCTATCATGTATCAGGCATAAACAGGACATATCAGAGTAAAATGACAGCATGTTGAGGTAAATAAAAAATTCAAGACATAGCTGCATTAATAAAAATCAGTCTCACCATGTCTGTAACAGGTTATATCTGCTGAGTGAATTGTAGTTATTTTGACTTGACAGAGAATAATTGCAGATGAACAGGCATAGCCCACATTAACGTACAGAATGGGTGTGTAAAATGAAAATGTACTTAAAGTGAAGCACTAGCATTTTGCCGTATTTAATGCATGTACTGCACCACAATCAACAGGAAATTTCCACCACAAATCGCTGAAAAGACATGCTGTCGTCGTGCTATTATATGCCCGTTCTCGAGGATGTAAACACAGGAATGGCTGCGTTGTTACAATCTCCTTACTCCAATTGAATTAAATGTGCTGCTTTCCAACATTTATATTATTAAATATATACACACTACTCTTCAAGCATTTGGGGTCTTCTAAACAAGGGTTTTCTAGTGATTAATTAGCTTTTTAAACTTACTTGGATTAGCAAGCACAACCTGCCATTGGAATGCAGGAGTGATGGTTGCTAATAAATGGCCTCTGTACGCCTGTGAAGATATTCCATGAAAAATCAGTTATAATAGTCATTAGCGTTAACAATATATACACTATATTTCTGATCCATATCAGATAAGCAGATATGCTTTTCTTTCAAAAACAGACATTTCTAAGTGACCCTAAACTTTATTGGATGTCATTTTTTAGTTGCATCGATCATACCAGTCCAGATCCTCATCCTTTTAGTTGCAAATTGCTTTTACCGCCTCCCTGTTGAATTTGCACACACAGCACTAACTCTTTTGATAGAGTAGCTATCACTTTTATTGAGGAGATAATCTTTCTGTTTTTTTGACAGAAATACAACCAAACAGCACGATTTTAATATCTATCTTTTGGGTATATTTTATTGAGGAATTAGTAAGGAAAACATTTTACCAGAGAAGTCTATTAGGCGAGATGTTCTTATCAGAAATTCAGTATCCGATGCATTCTTAATACTGATGACTGCCAACACCCTTTTCAGAAATGATTGTATCATGTAAAATGTGACCTTATACATATTTGTGACTGGGAACACTTTTTTGTCACGTGGCACCGAAGAGGACTCTGACATGTGTTCTATGTTCTTACACGACTAAACTTTCAGACTGGGGACACCCAGCGGACAGTAGCAGCCGCCCCTCGCGATCCAAGCGTTCAAAGCGACGCTGGATCGCGTATCAGCGATGACGTACCTGGTACGTCCTGGTCTGCCGGTGACCTTTGACCCGGAAGTACCAGGTACGTCCCGGTCTTGAAGGGGTTAAAGGGACAATATCCAATAATAATAAAACATTTTCATTGCATTTATGGAGCATCTAAACCCAGGGATGTCCTACAATAAAACACTATTTGAGGAGTCATGAAATCTGCTCATAAATTGCATTGGTTAGGTATATATTTTAGCAGACATTCCCATATTTTATTTTACTTATTTTGACTTAAAGAATAATGCAATTAAAGTAATGTGCAAACAAAAATCAGTGCAGTTTTGTAATATGTTTATCATAAGAACTAAAATTACCCCTATTATTCTTCTAGAATTTAATTTCTACCCTCTTGTACCATACCTTCTGGTAACTGCATATTGTTATTACGGCTAATGAGTAGACTTGTGCATTTGGATTCCTATGAGTTGCAAATTAACTGAAAACAAATTTGACTCATGTCCCCGTAACCCCCTGAGGCGAGTAAAAATGGGGTAGGTTTGGGAGTGGGGACAATGATGGATTCCTGGGGAGCCTTGTTACCCGTCCCCTTTTATGTCTAAGTCACCCTGTGCTTATTGGGGCATAAGGTGTCTGGTCTGCCCTAACCAGATTCCCATGGACTAACCGGCTATGGGGGCTGTACGTGGGCGGAAATGCTCCATGCTGATCGGGAGCTAGCCACAAATCCATGGAACTGTGCTGTGGCTAGGAACCACAGTGATGAATGACCTCTGTTGCCCTTATCACGTTGCTCTTTTGGGGTTATACTGGGCTTGTGGTGAGTCACAATCGGAGGTGTTTACAGAGAGGGAGCTCAATTGGGAAACCTGGTTTTATCACCTTTAGTTAGAACCAGGGCTTACACAGCCGCGACTCTGGAAAGCGCTCCCTTGGGATCACCCCAAAACAGTTGCTTTTTGTCTGGTGAGCATTGCTGGCCATAGAACTGCATGGAGGCTTGGGGGTGGGCTGCTCACTGTCCTTTTCAGGGCAGTACATGTGCTGAATACACTAAGCTATGGCTAGCTACAGTGCCAACGCAGCTCCGGTGCAGCGGCATACCCTTCTCTCTACAACGCTGGTTCTGTCTGGCGCTGAAGGGGTTAACCACTGGTGTCTTGGTAGAAGGAGGCAGAGCTTGGCGGGAGTACCCAATCAGTGTACAGGTCGTCCCGTCATAACTCAACAACTTGTTCACTCTCACACTCTAATTGTTGCCCTACCTGCTCTGCTGACCACTTCTAATTCCACTTCAGCATTCTTCATCTTCTATATTTTCCCTTCTCTTCTCTATTTAATCTTCAATCCTTAATCTGCTATGCTCTTTCTTTCGCCACATCTCTGCAGACATAACCTGATCCATAATTCCTGATCTTCCAATTGGGGAAGAGGACGTCACCTAAGACGCCGCCATATTGCCCTCATTTCACATGAGGGCAACATGACAGTGCTTGTGGTGACGTCCTCTGCCCTGCTTTCTCTCTATTGCTAACATGTTACAACTCTTTAGCTTTATGCACTGCTTGAGGGAACAGTTTAATGATTCTGACAGCTCCTTAAAAGAAGAATGATCTGTGAACATGTTCATATTCTCCAAATGAAAAACAATACAATGTTGCGGCAGCTGCCCTCCTGTGTGGTCCAAGGGAAGTGACCATGTTGAAATGAATACAGTCTTTCCAGACTGCTAGGTTGTTAGTGTTTGACAATGTTGTTGTTTAATCACATCCCCCAAAAAGTTAAAATTGTGTTGTGTACATCTATTGTCATAATGAGGAGGAATCAGTTGGTTAATGAGGAGTAATCAGTGGGTTTTCCCAATGTCGCCATCAAAAGATTATACCTTTTGCTAGTGCCTCAATCCCTTACCTGTAGGACAGTTCAGAAAGGGATGCCCTGTAGATGTTCACTCGTATTGTCCACTGTGGTTCGTATGAGTGAACCATAAGTAACAGTGTAATTACATTGATTTTTTTCTCCTCAATAAGGTGCATAATAAGAATAACAATATTAATATTGGAACGGGCGATGCCTGGATCATTTTCGTTTTTAACCCTTGGATAAACATACACCATGTTGATTTTAAACCAAAAATCTATTTCAGTAGGAGGTTAGTAGCGAGTAATGCTATATAAGAGTTGGGATTAAATATACAGTGAAACAAAAAGTTTATCATGTATGTACTATAGACTATTACTAAAAGGTGAAGCACTCACCCTTCACACCAGTGTATAAAGTTACTTTTTCCACAGCACAGCTGTACTGGTATGCCGGGTCTCACATAGCACAGATAGGATCCAAGGTTTTCTCCTAGATTGAAAGGCAACACTGGGGTTTTATGTAATCTCTGAAGGCAGACATTGAGCTGGCAACCCAAGAGTTATAGTAGTGCTGTTTGGAATGCAATTAATTACTGTATAGCAGCCTCCAGTCCCTGCATGTACATTGAGGTGTTTGTGTATGTGTGTAAGAGACAAAAGAGAGGGGGAGTGGAGAGGAGGCTGGATTTCATTTTTTTCCCTAACTTACAGCCAGTGACGTGAGACATGCCTGGAACGATCAGGCAGAATGAAAACAGTAGATCCGAAGATGCTGGCACAAGCATACTGGTGCATCTTAAGCTATTGCTGAACAGCTCTGCATTGAAAGCTGCATAACTATATTTTTTCAAGAGAACCACAGGGCAGACAAGCCTGCAAAGGTGCACGCTTTGCCTGTTCCATTTTCTTTGTTTTATTCCTACCTGCTCTTTGTGTTCAATATCATTCTAATTCCAAACTGAACATTTGGAAATGATTGGAGTTAACAGTGTCCAGAGTGCCAGTAAGGTGCGGGTGAGAGCCACAGGGTCTGTGAAATACGCCCGGGAAGAATCAATCCGACGCCAGTCCCACAGATCCAAATCCCTCAAAATCTCCCATTCATCTGAATTTTCATCTGGGCATGTCAAAGATGCCAAGGTATAATAACTTTCATATGTATGTATGTCTTATCGCCCGGAATGCATTGTAGAAAATTGTCTTGCTCCATCCATTAATTTGCATGTACAGTTGTAGTGCCTTTTATGTTTTAGAGCTGAAATAAGTATTTTTTTTTAACTTGGCAAATATTTTATTTTTATTTATTTTTTTTACATCTGAAAAAAGTCTTAAATTCCATGACCAACTACTATGTTGTGTGCACTGTCAGCTTAGTTTGTTCTATTGTCTTACTGTTATAACATGATTTTTCTACTGTGTGTGTATGTGAGATACAAATAATCAGTATATGTATGGGTCTCACTGAATATTTGCCCGATTGTTTTGGTATAAAGATACTACTTGGCCTCAAGATGATAATTATTGTATATGGCTGAGATAAAAGGAGAGCTGTGCTCTTCAATGTCAATACCTGTAATTACGATTAAGTGGTTAATATAATTAAGAGAACCTATGTTAATCATGCCAGGGTTGTATACATGCAGCACGTATACAGACAATGGCTGGGAAAATCTGTTTTCATAGGAACTGTTGAACACCCCTGGATCTAGTTTGAACACATAGGAAACAACCACTGGTAACATTAGCATGCGTCATAAGTGATTTAATTAGGGTTTTCCAGCATTTCAAGTGCATGCGCGGAAGCCTCTAATGAGGGATGTTCAATGGAGATATCTACCAGCAGACATATGTACACTGAATAATTGGATATGTTTTCTTGTCATCATCAAATATACTGTATGCTTTAAAATAATTGCTAGTATGTGCCACTGCACTGCATAATTCATTTTCATTTTGCATTTTACTTGATGCATTGCACAAATAGTTAATGACATCAAAAAGGGTTATTTACTGATTATTTTAAATTCACAAGCAAAAATCATTTTTCGTTACTAAACAATAAATTTATACCACGTGATGGTTAGGCTGTTGTCTGCAAGTAGATCGGGAATGGCATTTAAGTTCCTAAATAGTGCCCAATTTAAGCTCTGTAAACAGTAAGAGAAAAAGATGTGACCCAGTCTTGGTCTCCCCATCGAGTGTCAGAATTACTTCCCTAGGCAGCACAGTATGTCTAATGAATATAAAATGTCTACATGGCTTCACGCCGCTTTGATTGACAATTCAAGTATCCAGGGTTTTGTGAGAACGTATAGCTGAGTTTGTATCTGTTGCACAACGTAATTTGTATGAAAATTCCATAAAGCAAATGGCCCCAGAATATGAGGTCACTAAGGTGACTCTCAAAAAAGAGGGACATGGTACAGAGATCTTATTGCTTTGGCCCGAAATAACAAAAACCCCCCATAAAACTCTGTTCTATACTCCATTAACACTTTCTAGTGACCAAAAAAAGCACTTTCAAGTCCTACATAAATAATTTTCTTAAAATCATACATTTGTATATGTTTTAAAATATACATTTCCATCATTGATCAAATTACAGAACAAAAATGATCACCTCCTTAAAATTTTGGGACCCACAGGAACCTACTATTTCTTTAGTGTCTCAAAGACAATACATTGAACAAGCCTTGTAGGTGGGATGTAGTTGGAAAATTGGTGGAGTGTGAACAAAAATGGTTGAACATTTAATTAAAAATTGAAGAATCATTACGCCACTCTGCTTTTTCTTCATCTGAAAAATAGTGATCAAGGTGCATGACCAAGTCTGCCTTTTGGAGAAGATGGACCTGTATATATATTGCAGTCTGGTTTCAGTTATTTGACCTTTAATGGGCAAATACAAGAAAAGGATTAGGAAAAAATGAGGTTAACTCAAACATTGAGAAAAACTCTAAATCAATGACCCTAGAATATATTCGTTTATTCATATAGCCTACGTACATTGTTTACGTTTTTTTTGTGCGTCACACAAAATTTGTGTTGGTTATGTAAACTAAGAAGGTCACCACCATCAAGGTTGTTTGTTGTCAAAGAATACATAGTTTAACACATGTATTGTTTACTGAGTTACACTAGGGAACTATCAGTTATTACCTGTGGCAGAATGTCTTTAATCAGTAGATGTGACACTGCTTGTCCGTGTCAACAGACTTAAATAATACACAATTAGCCAAAACGTCCTCATTGACTTATAGATTTACAAGGTTATATTATGTGCACATATTGGTCTTTCTCCGGTGTGTGTATATCTGTAGCTAGTATATATATATATATATATATATATATATATAATATATAATTATATATATATATATATAATGGTAAATATATATATTTCGAAGGATATATACTCAGTTAAATTTCACATTTTAAGTAAATAGGGGGTTGAAATATGTCACTTAATGGGGAATGATTGTGTTCCATTAAATGTTCTAGTCGTGCATGAGTGCAAAATGTTGACGCATGTGATATAAGTAATGCAGTATGTCGTATTCAAATACAAAAACTAGAGAGGCTTTTTTTAACATGTCCATTCCAATTTGCAATTCACACTGCCATTTCTCTTCCGAGCCAAACATGCTTAGTAATTTGCAGTCTTGACTTTATGCATTTTAACATGTGCTTAATATATTTTATGAGCTCCAAGCCTGCAATATGCCATTAGCTGTCAGGAATATAGTTTTCTTAGAAATCGTATTAAAGTGTACACTGATCCACATCGAGTTAAAAAAAAATCAATTACAAAGGTAAATTATAAGCTTGTGTGCTGACTTTTTTGCAGAATGAAAGATGATTTGTCCTGGTATTTCTGCGCTGCTTATATGGATGGCTATTGAATGTGATTAACAAGCCACAGTAGTTAATAATGTTCAATAACATGCACGCTGTGTCTGCATATTTTCAACACATGCTAATGTTCTGATATACAAATGTTAAAATGTTTGCTAATTTATTTACCACAGCTTTGAAGAAAGAAATGATGCGCATTACAATATAAAGATCTCCAGATACAAATAACAAAATTGTTATAGTTTTAAAATATCCTTTATTCAGTATTAAGCTAAAGGATAAAAGGGTACAAATGCATCTAGACTGTTGCTTACAAAAATAAAATAACATATGTAGTGTAAACCATTCACCATAAGATGTCACTGTAGACCTACCGACCACAAATGTATGGCACAGTTTAGACCTTTACGGCAGAAGGTTTGTTTTTTCCCCTCCTTTCCTTTCCCAATACACCACTTATGAACGCATTCCTGGGCACTTAATAGTTAATTTACCTTGAATGCCATGAAAGGAAGGGAATTACTCTGTTCTAGAATGGAATCCCCCCAGACAATCGGTATTATTCAAGCAGGTTAAATCCCTCCATGATTA
>VKOC01000001.1:22341687-22352096 GCA_009364415.1 Spea multiplicata | reverse complement strand
ATATATATATATATATATATATTAATATTGTTATTGATTTTTTTTGTCCTATTTTGCTATGTTACTTACTTTAATTAAAAGTGTGAGATTTTTTTATGGTGTGGGGGGTCATATTTAGTTTCGGACAGGTAAATGCTGGATTTTCGGTTTCAGTCCAGAATTTTCGTTTCGGTGCATCCCTAAGCCAGACAATGAAGTGGTAGGCCTACACCACATCAATGTTTGGCTTAGTATATAGTGATAGGCGTTATGCTGCACTATTATCAGTGTCTAGCTCAATGTATAGAGATAGGGATTACGCTGTCCCACCGTCAATGTCTGCCTCAGTATATAGTTTTAGGTGTTATGCTGTACCCCCGTCAATGTCGGCCTCAGTATATAGTGATAGGTGTTATTCTGTACCCCCATCAATGTCTGCCTCAATATATAGTGATAACAGTAATTCTTTACCACCTTCAATGTCTGCGCCAGTATATAACGATAGAAGCTATGCAGTTTTAAAGTGTTTGTGTGGGGGGTGCCACGTACAGGATCCGCCCCAGGTGCCAAATACTCTAGGTACGCCCCAGCTTCCGTCATGACTGAATTAATGTTGTTAAAGATGAGGAGGAGTGTGGAATTCCCATTATTTTGCGATGAGAATAGAGGCAGCAGTTTAGGGAAAGTTATCTGAAAATTATGTTTGGAGAGATACTAGGGTTAAATTGAGTGGCAAGGTACAGCAGACAGGAAGACAGAACACAGAGCAGAATAACAGGGAGCAGTGGTGTATTTTGGATAACCCAGTGCAGTGCCCCATCTATCCCCCTAGAATTTGCCTCTGTGGCTGCTATCCTTCCTGCTGGTAGGAATTGATGTCATATTCTGGTAAAGTGCCTCTTAAGGAAGTGTAGTGCTGGTTAAGGTTTCTATTGAGGCTGTGTGAGCCAGGCACATTATATAGTGTAAATGGGCCACTTACACGGGCAGTGTGTTATCTTCATAACTGTCCCAACTACATGATCTTTCCTTGGTTATGCAACATGCAATACATATGTACAAGCTTAGGGCCCACCCCCTTCCATTGCAGCCTCTCATGTTAACCTCTTCAACGTACTGATGTTAAAAATAGTCCAGTCCAGGTGGTTAAGAACAAAATCCACCTACAGAGAACAAAGAATACTTTGGAAAAATCTCAAGCTATTCTGTAAACTATTCACAGTTTTGCTATATCTTAAAAGCCAAATCACTCCAACATGCATACCCAACGCCAATGTTTAATGAGTGTCTACCTATTTTTCTTTCATGCATTACCAATATATGCTCAAGTAGTCCCATGCTGTTCATAACATTGTTAGTTTGCTTATAACACGGCTGTGTATCATTACAGTCACCACCCTGCCCTCACCCTCCCTCTGACTTTGTGCCCTCCTACCCTCTGACCTCATCTCCCTTCACTACATTATATAATTTCTCTGCTGTCACTGGAGGGGAGGTATGTTCTCGTCGTCTTTCCTCTTGTCCAACCACATGCCCCCTTGACCTGACCCCTTCCAATCTCACCAAGTCTCTTTCATCTGCTCTTATCCCCACTCTAGCTCACATCTTCAACCTCTCCCTCACTACTGGATCTTCAAGCATGCTACCATTACTCCAATCTTGAAAAAGCCCTCCCTTGAACCAACTGATCTATCCAATTACTGTTCAATCTCTCTACTTCCTCTCACCTCTAAGCTTCTTGAAAGAATTATTTATACCCAATTAACTAAGATTCTTGACTCCAACCCCTACTCAACCCTCTTCAATCTGGTTTTCTGGACACTCTACTGAGACTGCCCTTACTAAAGTTACAAATTACCTACTAACTGCCAAATCCAAGGGCCACTACTTCATGCTAATCCTACTGGACCTTTCTGCTGCTTTTGACACTGTGGAACACCGTCTTCTCCTTCAAACTCTTCATGCTCTTGGTCTCCGTGACATTGCTCTCTCCTGGTTAACTTCCTACCTCTCTGATCGTACCTTCAGCATCTCTGTCTCCAGTAACACTTCCCCTCCCCTCTCAGTGGCGGTACCCCAAGGCTCAGTTCTGGGACCCCTTCTGTTCTCTTTCTACACTTCCTCACTTGGCAAACTAATCACATCCTTTGGCTTTCAATACCACCTGTATGCTGATGACACCCAGATCTATCTGCCCTCTCTTGATCTTTCTCCTTCCTGTCTTAGATCGTGTTTCCTGAATCTCTCCAAACCCAACTTCTCATCTTCCCTCCCTCCAACGCTAAGATTCCCCCATCAGTTTCCCTCAATGTTAATGGTGCTATCATCTCCCCGTCTCCTCATGCCTGCTGTCTTGGTGTCACCCTTTACTCCAATCTTTCGTTCACCCCCCACATTCAGTTTGTCTCTAAAATCTGCCGTCTCACAAAAAAAAACATTGCCCTCATCCGTCCCTTCCCAACACAGGATGCCACTAAGGCTCTCGTCAATGCCCTTATTATCTCCCACCTTGATTATTGTAACTCTGTCTTAGCTGGCCTCCCTCTTAACCGTCTCACCCCTCAACAATCCACCATGAACGCTGCTGCCAGACTTATCTTCTTCTCCCATCGCTTCACTAACACCTCTCCCCTCTGTCAATCTCTTCACTGGCTGCCTGTGCACTTCAGGATTCATTTCAAAATCCTTACTCTTACTTTCAAAGCCCTTCACAGCGGTTTCCCTTCCTACATCTCCTCACTCATATCTAAATACACTCCTGACCGGTCTCTCCGCTCATCTAATGATCTTCTATCCTCTCCTTTGATTTCTTGCTCTCATGCACGCTTACCAGATTTCTCAAGGGCTGCCCCTATCCTCTGGAATGCTCTCCCTGGCCTATCCGCCTTTCTCCGTGCCTTTATTCCTTCAAAAAATCCCTCAGTACCGATTTCTTTTAGGATGCTTACAACATTGCACATTAACGATCTCCTATATTCCATTAGCTCACCTTTCCTAGTCCCTCTCTTTTTACTAGTGTGGCCGGTCATACACCCAATAGGTAATAATTGCCTGGAAAAAAGTAGTTTAACAAATTCTTGAGATTCATGTATTGTACCTGTCATAACCATAAATTTTGATATTCCAGAAAGTGTATTATGATGTTGACTTTTTCATGGAGCAATATAAGTTTTTCTGGGCTGTTGAATGGTGAAATAGAGGTATTTGGGGGTTTTTTCCCCTAGATTTGTGCTTTTACAGGAATCAGGATCCACTTAATTATGTACTCCATAAAGTTCAGCTCATCATATTTAGCCAGTTCTGTGTCTACATAATTAGAGTTGGGAGAATTTATTGATTGAATCAGAGTCAAGGGGTTTATCGATGTACTTCCTCTTTTATGTGCTTGAGCTTTGTTTTGCTACTTGTCTATTTGTCTTCTTGTTTCCTGGTTGAGGAGCTGCAATACATTTGAAAAAAAAATAATGATTCACTGGCTGCATTGAAAGAAATACATTTTTAATAAGAATATTTTTAATAAACCTCATGTTTTTAAAGATGTAACATTGGTGACAATAACAACTTTTTGGGTAGCCATATATGGAGTTAGGCCATAAAGCAGCCAGGAGACCATAATGTCTTCTTCTTCTCAGAATCTTGGAATAATCTTATAGACTCTCTGAAGTCTAAAATACAGCTCTTTCACACATTGTACCCCACTGTAGAGGGCCAAAATAAGTCAATTTGTGCCTCTATTGGTTAGCCTAGGACCATAAGACTCGGGCAGGTCTTAGTTGGGGACAGCATCAGAGCCTGAGGCACATACCAAGAAGTGCCTTGAGCTCCGCCACTAATTCTATCTATTTTTGATATTGACCATGGAGCCCATATTTTTTCATAAAATGTTATATTTGCCAAAACATTTTGACACCAATATATAACCATCTTTATTAACATTCCTTTCACTGTCAAACCAAAACAATAACAATTATAACCAATTAAGTTACCGGCTGGTATGGGCGTATCCACCTGTATCCCTGCTGGAACTGCTGGCATCCCCTAGCCCGGCAGCCACATAACTATACGAATCACAAGGGCAAGTGCCCCTGGAGTGTCCTGTCTTACACCTCTGTGCACCACTAGTAACCATACCTATAGATGGTTAACCTGCACCGTGCCAGCCTCAAACCTGAACACCCGGCTACTGAATACAATCTGGGGAGGGATGGGCAGGACATTTTCTTGCCCTATTAACTGCCCTATTAAGCCTCCTTTATATACCCCTTAGAAGGGCTTTCTTACCCTCGCCAATATCTGGCCCTCACATGCCATTTGGGTATCAACCCTTACCTGGCCAAGTTTCACCCTCTTCAAGATTTACTAAATTAAGGTGACCAAAATTAGGGCTGTTCTAGATAAAGGGATTTCCTACTATGACACAGTGCTGCCTTTTGTAACTGGCACCTACACAGTTACCACATGTTTTCATACATTTAGTGAGGTATGTAAGAGAAAAGTGGTCTACTTATTTAATTTGCCTTCCACTAAATATCGTATTGGCTCAATTATAGGCCACACCTGATTATAGGCCGCACCCTTAAAGTTTTGTGCTATTTTAAAGAAAAATGTATTTTTAAAGAACAAATACACATTAGTGGAATAGTAAAAAAGTATTTGACCTAATAAACAGGAATACATATATTTTTTTTTTTCTCAAGTCTCAGTTTATTGAAAAAGATGGTAAAAACAGTACAATACAGACACCAGCAATAAAAGGGTGTAATACATAATAGATCGTATAGTGGTGAGAGCCACATGACCAAATATAACATAATCATCAGGCACAGTAGAAGTAACACCGTAACGAGAGGATAAAACAAACAAATAGCATTAACCCATACAGGCAAAATCCTCGCGAATGATATCTGGCTTGCGTATCAGAGGTAGTCACAATCAGAAGAGCCGAAGAACTGTCGACTCGGACACAACCGAGACAGGCTAAAGAACACAAAACAAATGAACAAATAAAGAAAGGACGCGATGTAGACATGACTTAAACCACGGTGAATGTAAAAGAGCTGGAGAGCGAGCTCCTGAGCTATAAAAGGTAACATCAAGTAACCACAGCAGAGGGCTGTAAAAACCGGCTACACAGGAGCCAAAACCTGAGGAGCCCCGGGGAGGTCCGGTAAGATCCTCTGAAAGGCAGGAGAACCGAGGAAGGCCTGCCAGGGCAACCACTTCAAAGAACTGACACAGCCAAAGCCCCTAGAGCACATTACCAGATCCTCCATTTGACAGAGGAAGTTAACATATGAGAGCCAAGTGGAGATCTGAGGAGTAAGGGATTGTTTCCAGAACCTAGGGACAGTGGCTCTGGCGGCGTTAAGGAGCTGAATGACCAGAGAGCGCTTATAAGATCCCAGGCTCGACTGCGTGACATTAAGGAGGGCTCCCCCAGAAGTGAGACAAAAAGCGGAATCTACAACCTCCCTAATTACCGCTTCTACCACATCCCAAAAGGGCCGTATGCGAGGGCATGCCCACCAAATGTGAAGATAAGAGCCAGTGTCCGCGGCACATCTCCAACACTGCGGGGAAACCTGAGGAAGGAAGTGGTGAAGCTCCGCCGGGACCCTGTACCACCTAGTAAGTAATTTATATGACGTTTCCTGCAGTCTAGAAGAGGTGGCCCCCTTATGGGTGAGAAGGAGGACTTTGGACCAATCCTCATCAGTCAGGGAGAGACCCAGGTCCCTCTCCCACAGTCCGAGGAAGTATGGCTTAGCCTGAGACCGGTGCGAAACATACAAATTATACATGGTGGATAAAAGGTGGGCGTGACGAGCATTGTCCGAGCAGATAATTTCAAAAGGGGTATACGGGCGCGCCGAATCATAGACAGGGGAAAGTGCCGCTAGAAAGTGCTTCAGTTGATGGTACAAAAAAAGGAGACTAAAAGGCATCTGGGTGGTCCGGGACAGGGAGGAGGCCGACCGGAGCGCACGATCTAGAAAAAGATGGTGAAGCCGGAGGACCCGCACACCGTCAGGCAACCAGTGGCGCAGGGCACCCGCACCTAAACCTGGAGGGAAGGCTGGGTTGGAGGATATCGGGTACAGATGGCTGGGGGACCCCAGCCAACCCATCCGTGAAAGATGGGAGCGGAGTATCCGCAACGTGGGAAGGATAGTTGGATGATTAGGAATCGCAGGGCGGCGATGGGCGTCCGCCAACCAGGGCACAGCCGAAATATCCACCCCGAAGGAGGATTCCTCAATGCGCACCCACTGCTTAGGGAATACATATATTTTAACATTTTTGGTATCTATTAATTTGGAAAACCAATAGACATTTTAAAGTCACCCTTAATTCATAAGGCACCTTACTTAAAGATATTCCCCTCTGCCCCCCAGATATGCCACTCTGCCCCCTAGATATGCCACCCCTGCAGCCGGTGGAAGTCTGCACGATGCGTGTAGACAACCTCTGCTGCCAGCACTTCTGGCAGCGGAGGTTGTCTATGCGCACAGCGCAGACGTCCAATGGCTGCCAGAGAGGAGGATCCAGGTCACCTGCAGCGCTGTGGGGGATGTGGATTCTAACCCGCGGCAGGGCTAAATGAAAAAGAAAAAAACCACCCAGCAGGTGTCGGGCAATACGAACTGCGCATCCCTGCGTTAATCCCTGATTATAGACCGCACCCCCACTTTGAAGACTTAAAGGGGGGGGGTGCCGCCTATATTCAGGCAATTATGGTATTACCGGTTCTACAAATGATACTCTAAAACATGAATTGACATAGCAATAAATGTTAACATGTCAAGCTTGTTACAAAAGCAGCAAAACAAAACATTTTATCCATGTAACTGTGAAAGACGTTATTAGTTCCAAACCACAAAACACTGGCAAAAATAAAATTCATATACAGGTTGGAAGAAAGCACTCATATTCTGTCTTCTTCAGGTTTTATTTTTAATGTCCTGGCATGAATGAAATAAGGGAATATAAAAATGTAATCTCTAAAGGCACCCTGTCCTAATGTATCCTTCAACTAGACTCTAGAGACAACTAAAATTGTTCTAGCCATATACACTGTCTGAATGATCACTAAAGCAGAAGTATTGTTAGTTTCTACCCAAACACAAACCACGTTGTACCTCTTGGGACTTATGAAACAAACTACTGTGATAGCAATGGAAAATACTAAAAGTACAATAATGCCAATCTTCCAGACAGCATAATAAAATAACTACAGTAAATAGTTTTGTATTTTATTGCATTCCAATATATAAAAAAAGCCTAAAGGGGATGTTGCTGAATATAAATTTGAAAAGAAATTATAAGCAAAATTGCAGTTATATTTTTCCCCCCTGCTTTATAAGAAGTTGGTGGGGAAATGGTGATGTGACCTTCTTGAAATAAGCTTGGTTCTTTGTTTATTGGAAACATATAGTTTTGTGGAGCACTTTTTGTCTACGTGAGCGCTATTAGACATATCTGGGAATTCCCCGGATTTTGCCCGGAGACTCTAGGAAAATCGTCGCTTCTCCGGGTCAACACCCAAATCCTCTGGTGTGCAGGAGCAGGGTCCTGACACATCCCACTTCCCACCCATTTCCCCTTTAACTGAGGGCATTTTCCGTGACGTCAGCGGGACCACTCATTGAAGACGGCGGGAACACCCACCGGCATCAGCGGGAACGGCCACCAACATTAGCGGGACTGCCTACTGACGTCAGCGGGCAGTCCTGGCCTCTATCCGCAAGGGTAGGCTCCGGTTAGCAAGAGCTCACATTTTTCCAGGTATGCTATTGAGCCTATATTGGCCACATTTACGTAACTGTATATACAACTTTTAATATTGCTTGTAAATGTTGAGAAAATATAAGGCATATGAGAAACTTTCAAAAGAAAGCCTTGTCCTCACATAAACATTTTACATGTTGCATGAATGTATCCAGTGTGCTTAAGTTAACTTAACTTAAGTGATGTGGAAGCAATATCACAACTTAATGCATCCCCTGTGACAAATACACTTTAATCGAGGAAATTATTGTATCAGGAAGTCTGGTTCTGTAGCATGCCGAAAGACGTTCGCTATCAAGGGAACTACTGCTATCACCGTAGATAAACTAAGCTAAAACTATCTATAGCTTGCACTTTAAGTTCAAAAATTTAGTTCATTAGCGCACCAGCATTTTTTAATCAATTCCTGGAAAGAGTCCTGCGAAGGTTCAGTTTTGAAACAGATTGATTTACTTGGTGACCAGTTTTAGTTTTTGAATTTTGACTTTAGAATCAACTACAAAAGAGCAGCCATCCATCCTGATAATGTAGTAACCAGTACTGCTTCATCAGCGCAGTTTTATGCAGTTTTGTAGGGTTGCTCCAATATAGGGAGACAAGGTGGGCTAAACAGTGATATTTATTTTATGTATGGGGATTTGTTTGGGTCCTGCGCAGAATGTTGAGTGGTAGCTGGTAGCATTAATTTCTATATATTTTTATTTTAATATTGGCATTTTAATTGTGTTTACTATTGGAGGGGTTGGAAGGGAAAGGCAAGCTAGGGATTTGATTTTATTTTTCAATCAAAATGTTTCCCCCTGGTTTGAGGTTTGAGTAGGTACTCCTAAAAACAAGTTAAGATACCTTGCCATATGACGTACACAAAAAGTAGGATATATATATATATATATAATTTATCCATTAACAGCATTTATCCCTACCCACAGCCACTCTGAGTAATTAGCCAGATGTGTCCATACCTTTAAAGCACTTCTACTATTCTTACCTCCTATTGAGTACATATAATAAGGAGAAGTGCTTAACTACAAAATATGGTACGCTTAATTATTAACTATATTTAGTGCAACTTCTGATTTCCTAACACTGCATTTTTACATACCCAACCACATATAAATAATGTACAGTATAATGAGTGTGATGTAAGTTGTATTTCCAGGTTTAGCCCTTAGATGGCAGTGATTTGTCATTATATGCGGTAAGTTTTCCAGTTTACTACATTCTCTGGTAAAAGTTAATCACCAGACATGTGGTGTGGGGATATCACAAATTTACTGTTGTAGAGAAAATGAAAGACAGAATTGACTTGAGATATTTACATATTTAATGATATACTACACAATATGGTTTAGTACATAAGAACTGAATGGTTTTCTTAGGCACTGGCGACTATTAGTGAAGACACAACCTAAAATGTTGCCTACACTCCTATATAGTTATTAAAACTGTAACCGTAGAACACATCATATCCTCCTATATGTTTTCAGTCTAACAGAAATTAGAATTAATGGACTGCTACACTGTAACATTGCTTCTGACCGGGGCTGGACTGGGAATAAAAAAACAGACCTGGAAATAACTTAATTCCTGCCTCATATTTCATGATGTCATTATTGTGCAGCCCAATTTGTCTTTTTTGTTCAGAAATGGGAAAATCCATGCTTTTATAAAGTATATTTGAATAACAAATTAGTCATAAATATGATGCATATGAAACCACAGTTCTCAATATCACTGTGGATTGGTACCTTACAGGGGAGTGCCAGTATAGACCAAATAATGCTAAATAATATTTTAGTAGGAAATTAACCATTTTCAAGTTCATTTACTTAACAGCAAAAAAGTTTATGAAAACACAGAAATCACTCTCATAGTAGATGATAAATAGGTGAACAAACTTATAGATAAGATGAGAACCACATGGAAACATAGAGATCAGCTGAGTAACACATGCAAACCAAGCATTGCAGGTATAGATCAAATAAGAAACACACGGAAACAGATCAAATGAGTAACACATGCAAACCCTGCATTGCAGGTATAGATCAAATGAGGAACACATAGAAACAGATCAAATGAGTAACACATGCAAACCCCGCATTGCAGATATAGATCAAATGAGAAACTTTCAGATTAACAGAAATGCATATAACACTTTTTAATAAATATCCTAACCAGATCTACAATTGAAATAATAAAAAAATTGTATGTATGCGTAAGTGTATACTGCTTAAAGTGGGTGTGCATGTGTACATGAAATTATGTGTAAATGTATGGAGTTGGAGTGGCTTTGTGTGTGTATATATATAAAGTGTTAGATTGTGTGTGTGTGTGTGTATGTATGTATGTATGTATATATGTGTAAGTGTAGAACTGCCCCTGACCATTATAACACATCAGAATTCATTTGTCATATCCCCCAACCACCATATCTATGTCTCCCACCCAGGGGCGTACCAAGAGTATTTGGCACCTGGGACGGATCCTGTATGTGGCACCCCCCGACACACACACTTTAAAACTGCATAGCTTCTATCGTTATATACTGGCACAGACATTGAGGGTGGTACAGCATTACCGTTATCATTATATACTGAGGCAGACATTGATGGTGGTACAGCATAACACCTATCACTATATAC
>VKOC01000001.1:22328932-22339998 GCA_009364415.1 Spea multiplicata | reverse complement strand
TGCCGGCGCTTCACTGCTGAGCGCCGGCGTCTGACGTCATATGCCGGCGCCCCGGGGTAGAGCGCCGGCACCCGAGACAAACGCTTATGGAGCTGCATCTTCGCTCCATAAGACGCGGCTGATTTTTCATCCCACTTTGGGAGGAAAAAAACTGCGTCTTATGGAGCGAAAAATACGGTATTTGTTCTTTCAAAATACAATTATTTTTATACCCACAAAAATATACAGTATTCTACTTTTTAAATTATTTAACCAATGCCTGATACCATCAAAACCACTATTTATTTATTTAATGACAATCTTGACATTTTCTGTTCTTGGTGATTTGATGTCAAAAGCATTTGGGTACCATCATTTGTCAAGCCAATCACCATTGGTTCAGAGAGATAATATTGTTCTTGAACATTAGGCATTTTGTTTGAATATCATGACTTCTTTGGACTAACTCTTCGTTTTTTGTTTGCGAAGATGTGCGTCTATTTCATGTCTGAAGACCAATATGCCTAACTGCCCATGTGATGCCTCATTCATAGCTTTTGACTGCATGCACATCTTGTACTGTTCTGGAGTTAATTCATCCATACATTTTTTTTCATGCCAGAGGTGAAAGAGACCTTTGACAGGTGTTCTGATCACAATCAAGTTGCTGTGAAGGTACTTTCGGTATAGATGAACATCTTCTCCTCCCCATCCTTTGATATCTACGTCAAACCCCCCTAGAAAGAAATTAAGATGAAATGTATTACCGTATTTGCTCGATTATAAGACGACCCCCCAAAATCTGAATATTAACTTAGGAAAAAAAAGAAAAAGCCTGAATATAAGACGACCCTAAAGGAAAAAAGTTTTACCAGTAAATGTTAATTCATGTAAACTATTTTTTTTAATAAAAGCTATGATTGAGAAAAATATTTTTTTGTTTTTATTTCCTTGTATTTTCCAACCTGTCCCCCAGTTACGCACATCTGCCCCCAGGCTTGCCACTCCAATATGGCACTGTGGCCCATGATATGCCTTTTGACCCCCTATGTGCCACTCTGCCTCCAGAAATGCCTTATACCCCTATATCCCATTCTGGCATTTAGGGGGTTAAAATGCATATTATGGGGCAGAGTGGCATATAGGGAGGTATAAGGCATTCCAGGAGGCAGAGTGGCATTAAGGAGGTTAAAAGGCATTGTATAGAGCACTCTGCCTCCAGAAATGCCTTATACCCCTATATGCCACTCTGGCATTTAGGGGGTTAAAAGGCATATTATGGGGCAGAGTGGCATATAGGGAGATATATAGAAGGCAGAGTGCTCTATTAAATGCCCCCTTAACGCCACTCTGCCTCCTGAAATGCCTTATACCTCCCTATATGCCACTCTGCCCCATAATATGCCTTTTAACCCCCTAAATGCCAGAGTGGCATATAGGGGTATAAGGCATTCCAGAAATGCCCCCATTTAACACACACACACACACCCTATGCCCCCATTTAACTAACACACACACACACTCTCTCTCCCACCCTGGTCTCCCCCTTCTCACCCCCCTCTCACCCCTCTCTCACCTCTTACCGGTGCTTCCAGCCGGGGCAGCGGGTTTACGTCTCCTTCCGCTGCAGCCAGAAGGAGGTGAAGTTGGCAGCGGGGGTTTGTATGCATCCGTCGCGCACACATTCCCCGGCTGTCAGAGATCAGAGTTCCCCTCACCGGTGCAGGGAACTCTGATCTCTGACAGTCGGGGAAGGTCTACGCGACAGACGCAGACAACCCCCGCTGCTAGCCACACCTCCTTCCGGCTGCAGCGTACGTTGTCTACACGGATCGCGTAGACGTCAACCCGCTGCCCCGGCAATACAGCAGGAAGCACCGGTAAGTGTGTGTGTGTGGGGGGGTTTAAATTGCATTGTATAGTCTTAGTCTCATAATAAGACTCCTTCCGGCTGCAGCGTACGTTGTCTACACGGATCGTGTAGACGTCAACCCGCTGCCCTGGCAATACAGCAGGAAGCACCGGTAAGTGTGTGTGTGTGTGGGGGTTTAAATTGCATTGTATAGTCTTAGTCTCATAATAAGACTAATAAGACATAATAAGAAGACGACCCCGATTAGAAGACGAGGGGTATTTTTCAGAGCATTTGCTCTGAAAAAAACCTTGTCTTATAATCGAGCAAATACGGTACTTAGTTTTAGGAAAAAAAGATTACATTCAGATGTAGTGAAAAAAATAGCTATGATCTTTATTGGTAAATATGGGTAAATTAGAAAGCAGGGAAAAATAAGGAAATGTGTACTTATATAGAATAGGTGAAGAAAAATAATAGAATAAGCCGTTTGACACTGTTAATTTAACATTGTAGAGTGCAATAGCTTCTGTTAGCACAGAAATAACCAGGTAGCATTGCACTATAGCTACACATTTCACTAGGGAATTAGTTTTTAAAATAGCATATTCAGTAAGCTAAAATTACATTAGTATGGAACATTGTTCAAATTAGTCATGAGCACAGGAGCAGGAGGTGACAATGCAGGAATGCGCATTTGTGGTGGATAAGTTGGCCTTTTCACAGTAAGTGATACAAGAAATTCTTGGTTTCATTCATGTGTTTGTGTTGATTCAAAAGGGTATGTGGGCAGATTTGTTATGTAATGCAGAAACTGAGTTTCTATTAAGAGAAAGGTTACTCCTTGCCCTAGGGTGGTGAGAAAAATAGCAGTTCCCATTAAAAAGACTGCAGTGGGTTCAGGAAAAGGCACTAATAATTATTTGTATCCATATGACTTTTTCCTTGAGCTGTAGATGGCAGCCAACAAAAAGCAAAATTCAAAGCCAACTCACCAATGTTAATGAAGTCTGAGCGATACTGACAAGTCATTCCAAAGCCAAAGTCTCTCCAAAATCCAGTGTCCTTTTTGATAACCTAAAATGATGTTAAATAAAACTTTAACAAAATAATAATATTAACAAAAATATTTATTTGCTCAGAGATAGTTGTTTAAATGCGAGAACTTATAGATATAGTGCACATATGAGCTGTATGCCACCGCACATACTGAGGTTTTCATTTTCCTGAGAACAAAACTGACGTCTGGAATTAGCTGGCAATGTCCTTTGGGTTGGTACTTGCAGCTATTTAATTTGCAATAGGACAGAATTATTAATGTAGTGTAATTCCCATGCAGAAAAAATAGTACAATCAAGGCAGAGAAATCAGGTGGTTCATAAAATGCACCATTAAGACTTGATGATTATGTTTAATGAAAGATAATATATTTTGTATTATTTCTAGATACCCTTTGGATACTAGGCAAGAAACAAACGGTGATACAAAAGCTGTGTACAATTTGTGTTTTGTAATAAATCTCATTTTAAACTAAAAGCATACATTTAAGATGTTAGAGATGATGAGGCGCTTAACAAACGTATTTGTTTTAGAAAACACTTCTATTCAGGTGTATGGACATGAGAGAAAAAAAATGTATATAATCTCAGAAGATGAAAGAACAGAACTCAAATCACCCCTAGCTAGAACGTCGAGGCCGGCCCAAGAAGGCCCCCATAATCTACCCTTCCTCCCCCTTGTACTTACCTTTCAGCAGTCCTGCGGTGAGTCTCCCTTCTCGGTTTCGGTGCTGGCTTGTAATGCTGAGCGCCGGAAATGACGTCATCTTCCGGTGCTCAGCATTACAAGCTGGCACCGAGGCCGAGCTAGAGGGCTCGCAGAGGAGAGAGGGGCGCCGAGTGGGTACCGACAACTTGGTAAGCGAGAACCACTCGGCGCCCCTCTCTCTCTTCCGCTTTAAAAAAAAAGGGCATGCCTGGAGCAGTTGCCCCACTCAGCTCCATTGTCGGTCCGGCCCTGTAGAACGGTATGTGATTAATTCACTGTGATGAAGAGCTTTTGATTATATATGTCAGGGCAGAGCCTTAGGTCACTGATGCCTTTTTTGGTGCCCCCCAGGTGGGTGTGGCATTATTACTTACTCCGCCCTTTAACAAACATAACCCCTCTAACCACACCCATTTTCTACTCCACCATGTAACTTGTCACTTACTTTCCAAAGTGCCAGCTTTGCCCTCAAACAGTTTGTCAGTGCCATTTGGGTCAGGCCACCAGTGACATATTTGCCCCCCAAACAGCATTACACTAAATTTAGCATTGAGAGAGTGAGAGGCTTAGTGAGAGGGGGAAAGCTGTAGCTTTGCATCTGAGAGAAGAACAGAACATTGAGCCCCCAGAGGGTATTTTGAGGAACTTTCCTAAATAGCAAGGAAATTCTTGATATTAGAACTGCAGTGTTAACTAGACTTGCGCATTCGTCTTCGGGCGAACATGGAAACGAGCACGAAGAGGCCGTTTTTTTGTTCCGAAGGCAGAATACAGTTTTGTTCGCTCCAAAGGCAGAATACAGTGCCGGCAAAACGTAGGCGAAGACGAAGACTCGCAACCACGAAGAATCCAAGATTGGAAGAATCCAAGTCCGTCTTCGTTTTTGCCGCGCAACCGCCAAAATTCTAAACAGGAGTGAGCTGATCCTCGTCTGTCCAATCAGCTCGCTCATGTGATGTCACGCTAAGGTTCTCATCCAATGCCTGTGCTGCTGTTTTTTGAATTCTGAAACTGCCTTTATAAGACCAGAGCTTGCCAGAGAGATCCATTCATTTTTCGCTGTGACTGCTTTGGCAACACTGCTGTGCTGCATCCGAGTGTTAGAGAGAGAAATAGTGCTGTTCTGTGTGAGACTGGTAAGCCTCAGCCTGCCATTTCTCACAGTGTACTGTGTTCAGTTCTACTGAATTAATAATTTTATTAATTTAGTCATTTTTTAATTTAATTGTTTTTCAGTGCTTCTGTGATCTGTCTGTCATCAACTGTGTAGTGCTGTTGAGTTTGCAGTGCACTCAGTGGCACTGGGGTGCCCTTGCCCTGGGCTGGCACTAGTGCCTACTGCCTGTCCTGTCTTCACTTAGATAAAGTAAATAATAGAATTTATAAATAATAATTTAATAGAATATATAATAATTTAATAGTACATTATAATATTATATATATTTGTCAGTCATATATATATATTATATACTATAGTATACTAGTGTAGAGTGTAGTGTAGACATTCAAGACATCTACTAGTGTCTAATCTAAAATCATTAGTAATATTATATAATTAATTTTAACTAGCTTAATAGTTAATTAGCTATAAATAAAATTAATAATTAATTACTACTATCTTATAGTTCAGATAATCTAGTAATCTCATTAGTACTGGTGCTGCAGCTCTTTAGTTTGTGCTTTGTTTTAGCAACAGCAAGAGACCAAGTAAATTTTTCTTAATTAATAATATTTAATTTTATTTCATCTGTTTTGCTCACCTCAGTCCATCAGTGAAGTGAACTTGTTGGGCTAGTGAGTGCAGCCGCATAAGTGCTGTGTTCTTTTTTGATCAGCAAGCAGTGACGTTAACTGTTTTGCAAAGATTTTCTCATTTTACATTTTATTTTAATTTTATTAAAAGTACCCTTAGTGTTTTGCTCACCTCAGTCCATCAGTGAAGTGAACTCGTTGGGCTAGTGAGTGCAGCCGCATAAGTGTTTTTTGTTCAGCAAGCAGTGAAGCTGTTTTGCTCTTACATTTTATTTTCTAATTTCTTTTCAAGAAAGATTGACTGTGTGACGACAACAACTGTACAAAGCAAAGCTTCAAGGTACTAGCTGCAGTACTAAAATAATTCTAATCTTTAAACTTAATCTATAATATAACATAATATGATATAACTTCTAATTCATAATCTATAATATATATATAAGTAATTCTTTCTAATTCATAATCTATATTCTATCTATAATCCATAATATAAGTAATTCGAATCTATTAATAATATTATATAACTTAACCTCACTTTAGCTTAGTGGGCTTGAGAGCGTCTGCCTAGAGTTAGACTAGAATACTAAGGAATATAGCTTTAGGCTTAGCATAGTAGTTTGCTAGGCTCTTGTAAATTCAAATTAAAAATAAAATACTGCTAGTTAATATAGTTAATCTTGAGTTCATAATTTAAATAACTTGAGCTCTTTGGCAGATTGCACACAACAGCACAGTGCAGTTGTGCATAGTTTTACTTTTTTCAGAAGAGAACTTCCTCTAATTTTTTTGTCTAATTTTTTCCCCTTTTTTTTATTTTTTTTAAAAGTTTTTTAAACACTACACACACAACACAAAATTTGAAATGGATACTCCTTTTGGGACTAAGGAGGGACCAGCTTCATCTACCACCAGCAGCACCACCACCAGTTCTAAGATGCAGCCTTTGCGTCAGTCTAGTCGGCTAAGTAGGCCAAGTTCTTGGTTATCATTTGGGGAAGCATTGCTTGAAGGATCATCAAGTAAAGGAAAGGCACCAAAAGCATGCAGTAGTAGTGCTGCTAGGCCCACAAGCTCTATGGTTTTTTTACGGAAAGCCTAAAGCACCAGAAGCACGTTCAAAGTTAAAGGGTAGCACAACTAGTACTTCTACTAGCCCAGTGAGTAAAAAGAAGTGCCTTTTGCCCCAAGCAGCATCTTCCCCATCCACAAGCAGCATGCAAGGTACCAAGCAGAGCCAAATTAGCAGCAAGACTCAGAGGGGTTTTCCCAAACCAAAGTGATCGCATTCCTTCGTAGGGAAAACCACCACCACCACCACCTCTACCGCCTCTACCATCACTAGTGCTGCGCCTACTGTTTCCACCGGTACCGCTACGCCATGTCCTCCTAGTACCTCTAGCAAGCCACCAAATCCTTACAATATTTTTGTAAAGACAGTTAGAGAGAGGGCTACACATAGTGGAACTCCACCTAGCGGGGTAGCAGAGGAGCCTGAGACTGAGAGGCCAAGTGCAGAGTCTGTTCTTCCTGCTCGCACTACTACTAGTCACAATATCAGTCTTAGCTCCAGCCTAGCAGGAATTCCATTTGATCTGGCTAATGAAGAACTAGACTATGAGCCAGAGGAAGTAGAGGAACAGTGTCCAAATGACTAGTGCACAATTTTCCCCTGAGCCTCCACCTTCTCCGCTACGATCATCACCACCACCAGCAGCAAAACCTACCAAATCTGGTAGAGTTAAAGCAATTAGCAGTCCCACTATGGCCAGTACTGGTACCACCAGTGCCACCACCACTAGTTCTGCCTCTGTTCATCCACCCCGAGCAGTAGAAGCAGCACCCAAGGCACACTCCAAGGCTATGCGTGCCCCAATTTGGGAGCACTTTGAAAATGTTGAAGAAAGGCGCTATGGAAAGTGCAAACATTGTGGGAAGCTAATAAGCAGAGGAAAAGTGTCTGGCCATTTTACCAGTGCTTTTGGGGAAAGATTCAGAAGTAAAACTTAGTGGTGGCAGCATAGTTGGTGGCCGTGGTACTACAACAACTAGTACCATCTCCAGAGAGAGTGGAAAACCCCCAACAGCTGCTTCTGACCCAATAGCAGCAGCAGCTAGTGCTGGCAGCCCTCTGGCAGGTTGGAGCCCACATGTCCAGCCCACCCAGGAACAATTTGTGGCATTCCACTCCAAAAGGTCAATGTCCAAACAGCAGGCCAATAAAGTAACGCGACTTATTGGAGGGGCATCCTTCTCCATGATTGAAGGGGAGCCTTTCAAACAATTGATGGCGGCTGTGGCTCCACAATACACAGTTCCGTCATGTTCCACTTTCAGTAGGAACATTGTCCCCTCATTGTATCGGTCCTGTATTTCAGCAGTTAAAGAGGAGCTTTCCAAGGCTGCTGGTCAGTCTGTTAATTTCACAACAGATTTGTGGAGTGCACCTAGTGGGCAGCATGCCTTTCTTTCTTTGACAGCACACTGGTGGCAGCCCGGTGTGCCCAAGGAAGCTGCTGCAGCAGGCTACCGATCATTCCTTCTCCATGCAGAAGTGATGGATGAAAAGCACACTTCCCAAAATATTCTGCATGCAATGAGGAAAATGTTTAGCCTTTGGGTGGGAGCAGAGGCGGGCACCAATGTTGAAGTTGGTTTTGTGGTAACTGACGGAGGTGCCAATATGGTGAAAGCGCTGCGAGATGGTCATATTGTTGGTGTGCGCTGTGCAGCCCACATCATCCATCTTGTAGTGAAGGCAGCAATGTCAGAAGGAACTAATGTAGCAGCAGTAGTTCTGTCCCGCTGCAGAAAGATCGCTGGGCACTTTCACCATAGTGTTAAGGCTAGCCAACTTTTGAGGGAAGAGCAAGAGAGGTCAGGTCTTCCCATACACTGCCTACGACAGGATGTCAGTATGCGGTGGAACTCCACTTTAGAAATGCTGGAGAGGATTTTGGAGCAGCAGCAGATTAATCCATAATCTTGCCTCAGAGCATAATATTGGGATTACATCTCCATTGAATAGGGAGGATTGGACAGTGATCGCCCAGCTAGTGGCAGCCCTTAAACCATTCAGGGATGCCACTGAAAATTTAAGCTCAAACACTGCCAGTCTGGCCCAGGTAATCCCAGTGTTCTCCCATCTAGGCAGCAAGATGGATGTGTTCCTTGAAAACCGTGAGGCTGTTCAAGGTGGCACTCTACATCCTGATGTAGCAGACAGGAAGCTGAAGGATCTGCTAAAAGTACACCTTCGCAAACGCATGGAAGAGAGTCCCGAAATGATGTTAGCATGCCTTTGCGATCCAAGAATTAAGGGACAGCTAGCGATGACATTCAATGTTCTCAGTAGCTACCGGGAGCAATTGGTTAACAAGGTGTGTGACTGGCAGCGTAAAATGGGAATGCTGTCTGAGGACGGAGAGGTGCAGGAGGAGGAAGAGATGATATGGTCTGCTACTCCTAGCAGCAGCATCAGCAGCAGTGCCGCAAGCATCACAACACAGCTGAGTGGAGCAGCTGCGTTTTGGGATGACGTACTTGGGAGTATAGTTGGACCATCTGACAGAGCTAGCAGCAGAAAGGAGAGTAGTGCTGCTGAAATGGTCAAACTTTACCTCTGTGAAGTTCCTTCTGCACCTAATGTTGATCCTCTTAGCTACTGGGATGAAAAGAAGAGTGTGTGGCCTGCACTCTCATGGGTTGCGCAGCAGCTTCTATCATGTCCGCCAACCACTGTTCAAAGTGAGCGCGTGTTTTCTAGTGTTTTCTATGACTGGAAACATACTGAGTCCACAACGCTCACGCATGGCTCCTCATCTGATGGAGCAGATTGCCTTTCTTAAATTCAGTCTGCCCAAGTTGGGTTACCCAGCTCTTAGCTTGGAAAGTTAATTTTCTTTCTCTAATGTTCAAGGTAGTTTCTCCCCCTGGTTGCACGTGTTTGCGGTGTGGCAACGCCTGCTACCTCCGCCGGTGTAGCTAATTTACGCTAGGGCCTTTTGTCTGAGTTCTGTAAATCCGCTCCCAAACGCCAAGGACTGACAGTCTTTGGATGCTTTGCCCTGGGGTGAAACAGGTGAGCGGGTCGCCAATTGCCCACTCATTTGGGTAAGTGGGCAATTGGCGTGGGCTGCTGCTGGTGGTGGTGCCAGCGTCTCTTCAATGCCAGTTCGCTTCCTGGCTAGTGTCATGCCTCAAATGTCCCTAATTGTAAGGGCAGTTTCTCCCACCTGGCTGCCTCTGTCTGCGGTGTGGCAACGCCTGCTACCTCCGCCATTGTAGCCAGCTTACGCTAGGGCCTTGTGTCTAAGCTCTGGAAGTCCGCTGCCAAACGTCTAAGACTGACAGTGTTTGGATGCTTTGCTCTGGGGTAAAACAGATGAGTGGGTCGCCAATTGCCCACTCATTCGCCTTTTCCATTTCCTTTTCCATTTCATTATTTTCCTTCTGATACACAACCAACCAAACATAACACACACAATAACACAAATAACACAGTGACATAACACATAACACACATAACACACACACGTACAATGCACACATCACAAGGACCTTTCCTCTTGTTATTTCCCCTGGCCTTCACTTCTACACTCACTAATAGCATTACATTAACGCTATAACTCACACTTCACCCTATAACATTTTTCCATCCACATACCTGCCAACAGACCCAACTTATTCAGGGACAGTCCTGCTTTTTTCCTGTCCCATCAAATTTAGCTAAACTAGGTATGCTAGTGCACATAGGTATAGGTGGGTAGGGTAGCACTACAACATTGAATAAATATAATAAAGTAAATAATAAATATAACTTTAAAATAAAATTAAATAAACCCATTAAAATTAAAGTTAAATTATTATTTAGACATAATACATCTTTAACCAAAACAGTGCACTACATAACCATACATTAACCCTAAGCTATTTTTAGTTCTTGTCCCACATTTTTCGATTCGCATAACTGCCAACAGACCCAACTTTTTCACGGACAGTCCTGCTTTTTTCCAGTCCTGTCCAGTAAAAGTTGGGTTGTTGCAAAGTATGCCATTGTAAAAGTGGTCTAAAATCGATTTAAAATATAAAATAATCCCTATTCTTTTATTAAACATCTATGGATGTGTTACTGTATGATAAATAAAGAAAGCCAAGTTCCTTGGAGCATTTGTCTAGGTCTCAGACAAGACAACTGCTCGGAGGAATTTGGCCCTTAGTTTAGGGCAATGTGTATTGTGTACACCTCGGATAGCACCACGTAGGTACGTGCGTGCAACTCTATTGGTCGTTTCGGGAGGGGGCTCGCCTGCCATCAACGAATGAAGTGCATTCTGCAGTTCTGCAATTCATTCATTGATGCCCCTTCCGGCGACCAATAGAGTCGCACACACGTACCTTCACGGCACCAACGCATCTGCTGCTGCTGCTCCGGTGTGTTCCTAACCCCGTATTAACCCCTGCTAGGCAACCGGGAGAAAACGATGATGAAACAAGCACGAAGATTTTTTTTTCGAAGACATGCGCGAAGACGAACACGAAGAGCCCCCTGGAAAGAAGTACTCCAGCCCCTTTTTTGTGTTGTCACTGACAGAACAGTACAAAAGTAACATTTCAAAAACACAAACTTTAGTCCTTTAAGTACTAAAAATAATAAGATGGTTAATAGGATGGGATTAGAGAATCACATATTCTTTTCTTATTTGTTTATTACTAAAAA
>VKOC01000001.1:22279490-22291394 GCA_009364415.1 Spea multiplicata | reverse complement strand
CAGCCTCTTTCAACGTAAAAAGAGTTTGAAAACGCACATTAAGATCTTTAAAAACTTGTTTGCGCTCTTTTTTCTTCCTCTTGCCAGCAACGATAAATCTTGGACTTGATTCCACCAGTCCAAAAAATTCTGACTTGGGTCTTTCTGGATCCGCAATCGCCCATATGAGATCTAAAATTATTCCTCGTTGTTCATCCTCTAGTAAACAACAAATTAAGTTTCCACGGGTCCATATACTCGTTTTATAACTTGCATTAGGAATTAAAAAAGCGAGTTTTTAAAGCTTATGAGTCTGAGTACATATGTCTTCTAAAAACATGTCTACGAGATTAAATACGGGAACAACATAAATCTATGCGGGAGCTGACCTGGTCATTAGACCATGTATATCCAGGGTCAGAGGGTTTTCAATGCCTCCACGCATCTTTCAATTTAAAATCAATGATAACATTTCTAAGCTGGTTAGAGGTACCTACCTTCTGATTCTCATCCCCTCCACTTCTATTTTCCCTCGGTAGGATACAATTAAAATCACCTCCAGAAGAACCTGTGGCAAAGAAGGAGATACGCTCTAAAAATTCTATTCTTTCATTCTTAACTGGTGAAGCATATACATTAAAACCTTTAAAAACAACATCAATTAAAACTGCTCTCCCAGTGTAAGAAATTTTTGCACTTAGAAATATACTCACACTAAATCACACTAACTCACTCTAAATCGCTCCTAGAAATTATGACCCTCTTACAGCAGGGTTATTCTTTTAGGGAATGTGTGACGAATAAAGCACAAATACAAGCGTATAGAAAAATGTATATTGATATTGAATTAGGTTACTGTTACAGGTGATAAAACATATAACATACAGAAAACATTTGATAATAATACAAAACAAAAGGGATACTTAAGCAGATTCTTGGGAAACCTCTCTCAGCTCACAGGCTTCTCCCGAACGCCATCTTGCGCAGCTTCGTTCTGAGTCTCCTGACCCAGGACACTTCTGTTCGCTGTGCTCTCCTTTCTCCGAGACTCCTCTTTCTCCGAGACTCCTCTTTCTCAGAAACTCCTCTTTCTCAGAATCTCCTTTCTCTTACTCTTCGTTCTCTTCTTCCTCCTCTGACTATTGCAGCCCCTAACTAGTCATCCCAGAATTCCTTGTACCTCCCAGAAAGTGGTTCACCCAACCCCTCTTTCCAGAGATTTCCTGTATGACCCAATTATGGAGGAGACAGGTAGTCTATGTAAACATGCACACAGTTATGTTAATATACATTGGCTTCAGTTGTCTGACCCCCTGTGAGGTATTCACCTCTGTTGGAGCCTTTGTTCCAAACCCTTTGTAATGCATTACTATGCAAATGACCTTACATTGTAAAACCAGATATCTCACCTTAAAGAAACATAAATTGTCCCCAAAACATTATGCAATAAATGTAGTAATCACATTTTAAAGGCACCCTTCATTTCTTACACCAGGAGCAATTTCAATAATAGAATTTAACCCCTTAAGGACAATGGGCGGCCCCTAAACCCATTGAAAACAATGCTTTTTGAGCCGGTACATGTACGGGCTTTGTCATTAAGGGGTTAAAACCACATGTTTGTTTTTAAAAAGGATCCCAACCCCAGCAGCTTTACTATCATTTGACCTGGACCACTAAGAGGGCCCCACGCTCCAGTCCTTCTTTAAATAGTCCATGATCTATTGCACACTCCTATGATGTTCATATTTAGAGTCTGTAAATATGCAAACAAAGCAGCCCTTCTGACAGAGCTCCTCAACAGTGGCGTCAGCAGAGGGGGCCATGGCCCCCCTACATCATGCTGTGCCTCCTAAATTGAAACAGCGTCTTTTTTTTTTTTTTTACTAGACGCGGAGGAGAGAGGCATCGAGCGGTTGCTGAGGAATACGTTTTCGGCAACCGTTCGGCGCCTCTCACTCTTCTCCGCAAGGCCTCTGCCTTGGTCGCGGTGCCTGCATTTCAAGCTGAGCGCCAGAATATGACATCATATTCCCGCGCTCAGCAGTGAAGCCGCGCGCACCGCGGCAGAACAGGGAGACAGACGCCTCGTGATCTAATCGCTGGACTTCTACAAGGTAAGTGAACTTCAAAGGGGGGAGAGGGTAGAAAGTGAGGAGGGGTAAATAGGGAGTGAGAAGGAGTAGATAGGGTAGATAGGGAGGGGGAGGGTTTAGATATGGAGGGAGAGGGGAAGATAGGGGGGTAGATAGGGAGAAAAGAGGGTGGCAAGAATATTGAAATAAAGAGTCAGAATGAGAGAGAGAGAGTGAACGGATAAATGTGTGGATGCATTAATGAATGTGTAAATAATTTGTGTGAAAGAATAAATGATTGTGTGAATGAAAGTGAATTAGTGAGTGACTGTAAAAGTGTTTGTGAATCATAGGTGTATTATTGATTT
This sequence comes from Spea multiplicata, assembly GCA_009364415.1. Taxonomy (NCBI): domain Eukaryota; kingdom Metazoa; phylum Chordata; class Amphibia; order Anura; family Pelobatidae; genus Spea; species Spea multiplicata. The sequence goes on along the minus strand of VKOC01000001.1, from coordinate 22,288,972 downwards.
GTCAAAAAGCAAAGATGGTATAAGCAGGCTGTTTAAGCACTGGGGACAAAGATGAGGTACGCTCAGCTGTTTGGGGACAATGTTGACTCATGCTGGGCTGTTTGGCGACAAAGATGGCACGTCCTATGTATGCATGCAATCACATCCACGATTGCAACGCTCAGTTGGGCCAGCCAAACTGTAGACTTGGTCTGCATAAACAAACAAAAGTGATTTAGCGCCGAAATGGCAGAGAATTGAGCAGTGAGACTGCCGGGACATGATCTATACACCAAAACGGCCTCATTAAGTTAAAGTTGTTATGGTGCTTAGAGTACCCTTTTAAGTAAACAAGGCTTAGTTTCTGAGTGAAAGTTTGTTTTTTTTACAAAGTTTCTACCTCTATCTAAGTACCAACTAAATGGTCAAAGAATCTTTCATTAAACATATAGCATAACGTTATGATTCATTTATTATATATTTATGTAATGCTAATTGATTACAGTGACAAAAGCATGCTGAAATATAACTAATAGACAACAAGAGATTGTATACTAAATTTGTCAGAATTTGGTTTAACAGTCCTAAATGCTCAGTCTTAAATGCCCGGGTCTATTTTTTGTCCCAGTCCGGACCTGGGTATCATTTAAACTCCACTTGTCTCCTGACAAGATCAGAATCTCAACCAGGCAATTACAGGCCAGTAAGCTTTTCATTGGTAGTGGGGAAATTATTTGAAAGGTTGCTAAAGGTAGCAGTGTACTTAGCGGGGGGCGGGGGAGGCCGCCCCAGGTGCCGCTCATCAGGGGGGTGCCATGGGCTAGGGTGACCACATGCCCCGGATTGCCCGGATCCCTGGCAGCCTCGTCACTTTTTTTTATGCGGAGGAAAGAGAGGGGCGCCTAGCAACCGCTCGGCGCCCCTCAGTCTCCTTCGCGAGGCCTCTAACTCGCGGTGCCGGTATGTCATGCTGAGCGTCGGAATATGATGTCATATTTTGGCGTGAAGCAGTGAAGCAGTGAAGCAGCGCAGCGGCAAAGCAGGAAGACGGAGGCGTCGCGCTCCTACCGCAGGACTTCTGGATGATAAGTCCAAAACCTTTAACTACAAAGGGGGAGAGAGTAGATAGTGAGAAACGAGGGAGAGGGGCTAGGTAGTGAGAAACGAGGGAGAGGGGGGTAGATAGTGAGAAGGGAGTTGGGTAGATAGTGAGAAGGGATGTGCGGTTAGCAGCGGGGGTTGTCTGCATCCATCGCACAGACCTTCCCCGACTGTCAGAGAATTCCCTGCACCGGTGCGGGGAACACTCCTCACTGACAGCCGGGGAAGGTCTGTGCGATAAACGCGGTGGACTTACCATCCAGCCTCCTTCCGGCTGCAGCAGAAGTTATCTAAGCAGATCGCGTATCTACACACTGCCCCGGCTACACACCGGGGAATCAGAAGCACCGGTAAGTTGGGGGGCATAAGACAGGAGGATCCAGGTCCCCTGCAGCGCTGCGGAGGATCTGGATCTTATTTTCATAGTCAGACCTATTTCATGGCACGAGCCATAGGTGCCATACCCTAGATACTTGTCCTTGAAGGAAAAACCTTAGCCATAGATAGCGCTTCATTGGGAAGAAAGTTAGTTAAAAATGTATGTTACCTGCAAAATCAACCTTCAACCATACTTAGTCATTGGTCTTGTTTTATGTTCAGGATAATCTTATGCTTGCTCCATGTTTAAATTCCCTTACTGTATTAACTAGACAATGTATTCTTTAGCCTACTGAAAATATTAATAATATATCATTCATGGTTGTTGCAAATATTGCTTTAATGCCCAGGGAATTTTACTGGCTATGCAAGCCAAATTGATAGTGTACTTCAATATTTATAATACAAGCATGGAGATGTAATTTACAATGAAAGTATGTACCGACAATGCAACATACTCATTTAATGTAATTTGTCTTCTTGTTGAGTATCAGGTTGTGGCATACAGACATTGAGAACAAAAAAGGTCCATCTGTCCTGCCTAGCAGTCCCACTGCCCAGGCTGTGATGACTTTGGGCCAGTTCGATATATCAGAAGGTTTTCCTGTGACTAGACCACTAAATTGTAGAAATGGGTGAGCCCTGTGTTTTTGCAGCAGGGATCAAAATCTCAGCTCACACACTACCACATCATGACCTTAAGCAAGGCTCCATGATATGACATCATATTATGGCACTCTGCTTCCCTCAGAAAATAATGATGGCTAATAGTGTAATGCACAGTCTGAAGTTCTTATACATTGAAACGTATTTTTAAAACACATGGCCACTCCTTATGTCATCACCAGGACCTCCTAGAGGTGTCCTAAGGACACATCCTTAAATATGTATGTTGATGCTAGTTTAGCATTAACAAATACTTAGTAGTACTCACTACTGAAATCATTCAACATTTGTGTTGTTAATCATGTTTAGTTAACTCCAGATGCTTCCTATCCATAAATGTGTTTAAGGATCCTTTAAGATAAATTCAAATGTCTTGTTTACAAACCTATTGTCAATATTTACATGAATAAGCTTTTGTACTTGCACATGTAATCATGGTATTTAAAGATTTTAAAAGATTCTCTTTAGTGGCAGATTCATGTTAGAACTCAAAGGAAAAAAAACAATCATTGTTTTATCATTCCAAAATGTTGCTACTTTATACATATATTTAAGATTCAGAACAAATACTTTTATAAAGTTTAAGTAGGTTCATTAAGTACTTTCAGCTGCAAAATAATTATTTTCAATGTACATTTAATAGCATTCAGTTCCTGCAGTGCAACTCCAAATGTTTGCTCCTTCTAGGGGTTCCATCATTTTACTTATCATATTTAAATATTTACAAATCCACTTTGGTCTAAAATGCGTTTATAGACATGCCTGTAACTCATGCAATGAACTTAGTTTTAATGCCTCAAAATTGAATTACATTACTTTAGTACAGGTTTATGCTCCGTTGAACAGCTGATATATACGTAAGTGAGGGATCCTGTGTAACCGTGAGAAATGAATCAGAGTGACATGCGCTGCATCTTTGCGTGCATGTCTGTCTTATGATATTTTTTTTGCTTGCAGTAGATACCTTTTGTCTTACCATAATCTTACGGAGATTTGTGAGTGCTTCAATTCCTAATTGACAGAGATTAGTGTTGCTTTGGAAGATCCAATATTTATATTGCGCTATGTTGTGTGTTACTGCTCCCTTTGTAAATCTTCAGGGCTCTCCCTAGACCTCCTTACTTGCAGTGCTTTGAGTTATGGCAAACTGAAGAGACGGAAAAGAGGCCGAAACTTACTTTGGAGTTGTTGGTTCCCTTGCCCCAGGCCTTGATTATTGATTGCCCTTGGGCGTGAAATTAGTCTGTTATGCTGATGATGATTTTTCCTCAGTAATGACACATGAGATAAACTTTAAGACTCTCCTGAACCTGGACTCACCTTTAAGAAAAACTATTGAAATAGCTGTTCTCAGCTGAGCTAGTCCTGTAATCTGTTTACACAGCATAAACTTTACTGAAAAAATCTTTGCTGTTCAGTTTTATGAACAAAAATAAAATACAAAGTGTTGCGCTTGTGTTGATTTTCAGTTTTCTTTCGTTGTGTCTGTGTCTCGTATCAATATATAAAGGAAAAGAAAAACAAACAAAAAATCATAGTGCTTTCCGTAAAATAAATAAAAAACAAGATGAAATCTCGATATGGTGTTCCACTCACGTGAAAATGAGCAATGAGTTTGCTCTGACTTGTTCGGATGTGTAGCAAGGGGAAAGCCGGCTTCGTTCCCGCCAAACAATTTATTTGAAGATACCCTCCTCGAAGATTTACTTCGCTGCACAGCCGTGGTCCGCACGTAACCGTAGTTTTGGAGATACCCTCCTCGAAGATTTACTTCACCACACAGCCGTGGTCCACACGTAACCGTAGTCTACAATGCAGCGTGGAATCACGATTTAGGAACACCATATCGAGATTTCATCTTGTTTTTTATTTATTTTACGGAAAGCACTATGATTTTTTGTTTGTTTTTCTTTTCCTTTATATATTGATACGAGACACAGACACAACGAAAGAAAACTGAAAATCAACACAAGCGCAACACTTTGTATTTTATTTTTGTTTATTTTGATTGGGATTATCTTAAGTGTCTGCAGCTTAAAAATTTTTTTTTAACTTCATTTGTATCTAATTTACACTAATATAGTTTACACAATTGATCAAATATTTAATTGTAATTGATTATATTTAAGCGCCTGATCACTATTACTATCTTGTTCAGTTTTATGATTTACTTATATATTTTAGGCATCTCCAGGTGACAACTCCACTCGGACACCTATTGAAACAGATCTCTACATACAAGCTGTCATGTATGATCACATCACCCGCCGTAAAACCTAGAAGATCACCTAGAAATCAAGAACAAATATGTTATATTACGTTTAATAAACATGTTTTTAATACCGGCAGTTTTTTGTCTTGTAATTAATTATATATATATAATATATATATATATTATAATATATATATATATATATCAAAAATATGTTATATATCACAAAGAACCTTAAAATACACCAATTTTGGGGTTTTATGGAAATTCATGCGAATAAATTAAGTAATTCTGTTCTCATAACCATTATATCTCTGTATATTCTTTGATAGCACTATGTCTGTGTATAGTGAACTCCACATCTTTATTGTCCTTACTGTAATGAACCATTTTTTCTGCTTTAAGTGAAAAAAAATTTCCTTACTGGATGACTTGCTCTTTGTACAGTCCTATTAACAACCAGGTCACCCAAGAGAGGCTGGTATTAACCCTGTATGTATAGCCATTCTCTATAACAAAAGTTTTTCCTTTACTCTTATTAGCTTTGTAGCCGCTCCTGCACTTTGTCAATCTCCATAATGCCCTTTTTAAGAATAGGTGTATGGATTTGCACTGCATGTTCAAGGTGGGTCTTACCAAAGGAAAAATTATATTTTATGCATGTGAGACAATACTCTATATGACAATGTCTTGCTGCTCCTTGCTGCAGCTGACTGACATTGAACAATGTTGCTAAGTTTATTTGTCTACAGTTACTCCCAAATCCTTTTCATTTTATGATCTTCCCATTTAAGGTATAATGTACACATTCGTTTATTTTCCCAAAATACAATTGCATTTGTTAACATCAAAGAAACTGTCTCATGTCCCTGACACATCTATAGAATTCTATAGAACAGGGGTGTCCAAGTTTTTTCTGCAGTGGGCCACTTCATTTTTCACTGAAAGAAAATATGGTTTTTTAGCTTTACATTGCAAATTAATACAGGGTTAATTTGGTGATAATGAAAAAAGCAGTGGAAAATGTTTTTTGATCAACTTTTATATATCATTCTATCAATACTGAAATACTTAAACAGTAAAACAAAGTCAGTCCACAAACCATTTATAACAAGTTTAGCCAAATAAAACTGCACACGTACTGTGGGTACAAGCTGGATTTATGCTGGTTGATGCACACTTAAGCTGGTTGATGCACTCTGGAGGCAGGGATGGATTAAGAGCATCACAGGCCTGGTGCTGAGGATTTTGGTGGCCTTTTATAGAAATAAATAAAATAGACAGAATCTTAACTCCTCGGGTTCGATGTGTACTGGATGACGTCAGAACGTGGCAGATAATACAAGATCTTATGTGATGGGATTGGGAATACATCAGTACACTTAGAAAGAAGTCATCATACAGGGGCCACAATTTAGTGATTACAAATTCAGGAGGGCGGATAAGTGAAAATTAAATAGTTCAATTTGTTCCTATAGAAAGTAAAGTACCAGGAAACAGATTACCAAATACACACCAGAACAGGCTCTGCCACAAATTTATTTTCTACACTGCCTTGCATTAACTGCCCCTTTTGTATTTTTCCCCTTGTGTATTGATGTCCCAGCCAGGCCCCCTTTACTATTGATTAATGTGCCTCCCCAACAACCCTGTGTATTGCCCCCCTTTGTGCATTTATGCCCCACACCCTTATGTATTGATTTATGTGATTCACCAGCCAACCCCCTCCCTTGACCACTCTTGTCTATCGATGCCCCCACTGCCATTTGTATTACCCCCCAGCCACACACAACCCTGTTTTGTAATGCCATAACCCAGCCACCCCCCTTGAATATGGGTCCGCTTTCCTATAACCCCTATTTTTGTTTTTTCTTTTTTCCTGCTCCCCTCCCCGATGTGAAGCCCTCTCTTTGCCACAAGGAACACCTTCTGTGAGCTCATCCCCTCGAACGTCACGCATTCAAAGTGACTGCCCGTCCGCGAAGTTCAAAGCAGTACTCGTGCGGCTGAAAGACCACCTCCACCGCCCGATTTATAAAGTTAAAGCGTCCGGCGGAGGCGTTCTTACAGCCGCACGATGGCTGCTTTCAACTTCGCAGCAAGGCGGCTGCTTTGAGTGTGGTACGCCGGCCCATGGAGCGGCCCTGCGCACTCGGGCCACACCTAAAAGGCCCGCAAACCGCATGTTGGACTGTTGTTATAGTACTCCAGTGAACTAAAATCGCCCTTGATTAAAACATTATCTTATGCCTTCTCAATGCACACATTCGAGACTCCAAGACACACATCAAATGCAATGTGTGTGAATCTCAATAGCTTTTTTCACAATCAATTGATAAAATAGCCAGATCTTAGTTTCTGTATTTTGTGTGGTTGATAATGTTTCTAACCAAGTTTAAGTTATCATGTATACTGTGCAGAAGGGCTGTACACACTTGGATAGGGTGAATAAGCTTTTAACAAAATATTTCAAATAGTTTTAACATATTTTGGTTATAATTTAAAAGTGTAATTAGTCTCTAATTTTTAATATTACTTGTATTGTCTGGATTAGTGTCCATAATATGATTATAGGTGACTATACCTTTTTTCCATGAACCTGGTAAATCTTAGGAATAAGTACTTTAAGCAAATAAAACTTTTTTTTTACTCCTTCATGACAATGGCTGATTTTAACATTTCTGCGGTGCTCATGTTTAGCTGTAATCTTCTTCTTTCTTATTTACTTTACTCACACAAGTTATATATTGGGGGGGTTTCAGGACAGGAATATTTTATCTAACAGGGTAATATATCTTCTAACAGGGTAATATTTAATGTCTAGGCACATTTTCTTGTTCTTGTTTCCTTTCGTTTTAACTTTAAAGGTCAGTACTTTATGGTCAGATATAACATCACAAGGCTTGTCTTTGTCTCCTTGAATACATCGGTCAGCATAAAAAAAACACACCAGTTTATTTAATATGAGATGTTTTATCTTTAGTTTGACTGGCATCTGCACCAAATTGATTTTCTTCTTTTAAATACATACCGTACTTACCGGCGTATAGCACGCACCGGCGTATAGCACCCACCCTCGCCGGGACCGGAAGTGAAGGAGACGCGGCTGCAGATCGTGCAGCTCTAGGATATATCGGCATATAACACGCAGGTACGATTTCGGCTTTTTTTCGTTTTTAAAAAAGTGCGTGTTATACGCCGATAAATACAGTAATTAAATCACATGCTAAAATCAAGGGATGAGTCATTCATAAAAAGTAGTATCTCAAGCAACTCCTCCCTTTGTTTCCCATTAGGAATTAGGAGACCCATATATTTTTTTTTAAAAAAAATGCCACTTAAAGCCACCAATAAAACCACCAACAAATAAAACTGTCTGGTAAAAAGTCTTGGGTAAAATCAGATCTATCTTCATTAGAGCCAAACCATAGAGATGGCCCATATGCAAAGCATATTTCAAACTTTTTATAGCATTGGTTATATGAGATGTGACATTCTTGCAAAAAGAAGACTGTAAAAAAAATGCAGCCCTTATTACATTGCTAAAACACTCCTCACAGTAATTGTAATAAAAACAGAAAAAGCTATTTAAATATCACTCTCGCTGTCTACTTTGTGTTCTATATAACCAGCCTTAAAACGTTCAGCACCATCCGAACTTAAATAGATTATCGTCTGAATTTTTCCTTAGTGTAGGTAGCTGTACTAGGTAGATCAGAACTCATTACCTGCACCTTTCACCAACATTAGCAAAGGATTGAGATTTTACCCATTTTAGGCTCTGATTTGTCTTTAGACTTTCTGTTTGGGTGCCTTCTCTTTCCGCTGAACTTGATGTTGTCAGCCAAGGCCAGTGGTCCGTCCTTTGGTTTCTGCCTCAGGTGTCTCCTCTGTCCTGGTCCTTATCAGCATTAAAGGCTCACTCTGATATCACAGTCTTTACCTTAAATGTGTCTCCTTGCTATTTTCTTCAGCATCCATACACTCGGTGTAGCCTCATGTGGATTTCCTATTTTACCAGAACTATGGGGTGATACTAAGTCTTTGTTCTCTGTTTCCACCTGTATATCGGAAGCTTTGTTCTCAGGGGGTGGTCTCCACTGTCTTCATCTTTGCTTTGCATTGGGTTTCCCAAACACCTTGTGAGTGCCACCTTTGACCCCAAGGAGCTTATCAGTGCCAACCTAATCCCTAAACAGCCTACCTATACCATCTTTGCCCCAGCTTGTCAGTGCCCCAAACAGCTTATCTGTGTCATCTTTGTCTCCAAACAGCCTCAGTCCCCTGCTCGATGTAGCGTAATGTGCCCCACTGCATTCCTGTCTCCATGTGCCAGTTTTAAATTGTTTACAAAGGACCCTTCAGACCTGGATAGGCCTGATAATAATACTAACAAGTAAAAAATCCAGTAATGAAGAATGAAGAGAAATCTTAAAAGAAAATGCATATGCTGCAATAACCTGCAATTGCAAGTGAACCATGAATGTTAAATAAAGCACCCATTTGGCTTCCTAAGGTTGTAAATGTCAGCCTAGTTAAAAAGAGGTTCATATTTGGTGCTATTCGGTTGAATTAGCTGTTTTTCAACAAATGGTGATGGTTAATGTCACAGTAACCCCCTGAGGCTAAGGACACATTGGGGTAGATTGAGTTTGGGAGGGGGCACTGATGGATTCCTGGGGAGACTCTTCGTCTGCCTGCCCAGTCCCCTCTTACAGGCCCAGACTGGCCATCGGGCACACCGAGCATTTGCCCGGTGAGCCGGGCAGCCCAGGGCCGGATTGACGTAGGGGCTGATGGAGCTGCAGCTCCAGGCCCCTACCTTAAAATAGGCCCAGTCAGGACCGGACTGGACTGGTACATAGTGAGAAAGAGGGGAAGGCAGTGACAAGGGGGAGAGGGGGTACATACTCATGAGGGAGAACATAGTGAGAAGGGGGAGATAAGAAGGGGAGGGGTAGAAGGCAGAGGGTCTACTGTGAATGCGTACGAGAATGAATGAATAAATGTGTGGATGAATTGCTTGAATGATTTGTGAGACTGCATTAATGAATATGTGTAAATGATTCGTGTGAATGAGTGAGTGGGCTGTTAGAGGACAAAGTTGGCTCAGACTGGGCTGTAATATGTGTGTAATCTGGGTGCT
>VKOC01000001.1:22262835-22273977 GCA_009364415.1 Spea multiplicata | reverse complement strand
ATCGATTATAAAAAGAGTTTTTTTTCAGAGCAAATGCTCTGAAAAACTCCTCTCCTTATAATAATCCGATCTCAAACAGAGATCGGATTATAACACCAGAATCCAGATCCCCCGCAACGCTGCAGGGGACCTGGATTCGCCTCACTGTCGGCCGGTCTCTCACTTCCGTCTCTCTCCCCCCTTCCCATACACCCCTCTCTTACTGCACTTCACTTACACTGAGGCTTCTATGAAGCTGCAGTGAAAGTGCCTGTCAGTAACGGAGCCGGGTAGAGAGGCAGAGAGTTGTATGGGAGGGGGGAGGAGTCAGAGGGGTGTATGGGAGCCACCCTCCCATACACCACTCTGGCTCCTCCCCCTCCCATACGCCACTCTGCCTCTCTACCCGGCTCAGAATATGCCTCCATTTAATATCCCTTCTGGGAAACTATTCATTCAGAACAACTAAAGATTTTGTTGCAGCCTGTCAGGTATGCGCCAATACCAAGACTCAGGAGTTCTCTGTATGGCCTACTTCATCCCCTCTCCGTTTCTATTCGCACATGGGCACATCCAAATATGGATTTACTACAATACTTACTATAGTTGACCTATTTTTCTAAAATGGTTCATGTTACAATCCGCTCAGGAGTTGGTAAATATCTTTATTAAGGAGGTTGTTCGACTACACACACTACTACTGAAATAGTGTCGGATTCCAGGTTTTGGATAGCATTCTGTCATACCTTGGGCATTAAACCATCATTCTCAACCTCAGACTAATGGAGCAGCTAAGCGAGCAAATTAAGTTCTGGAATAGTACCTACGAGCCTCTGCTAAGATAATTGGGCTTGATACCATCCGAAAATCTTTCCTACAGACCTTCCCATATCCAATGTTCCAGCTGTAGATAATCATTTACAGCACCTTCAGGCTTTATCGAGAACCATTTACATAAATTTACAATTAGCCCCTGACAGGCAAAATGCTCAAGCGGATCACAAAAGACAAAGAGGACGTCTGTCTACTCGTTATCTTCATTTACTACCAAATCCCATCCACCAGGTCTTGTAATTTCCGCCTCAGTAGTACAAGATCCAAGCTTTTCTAGATTCCTGTCTACATAGAATTCACTTGCAATACTTGGTCCATTGGAAAGGATACGGTGCTAAGGATCGTTTGTGGGTGCCAGTGTCACGTGAGTAGACGGCAGTCACCCATGTGATATCACTGAAGACAGAATGCTGCCTTTACTTGATGGTTTTAACCTCAGGTTCCCCTGAAGAACACTATTTTAGGTCCATATGTGCCTATGCGTTTGTATGCTTTTCCTTTTTTGGTTTTGGTTAGATATTGACCTGGCTTGTTTTTGACCTAGGTCTTCTTGATTTGGCTCCAGATATATCAGATTTTTTGGACTCTTGACCCGGTTTGTTTGAACACAAGACTCTGATTTTGTTCCTGATGTGTACATAAAGTTACTGTAGATCTATTCTTTGTCATTTGGTCAATTACTAGTTGCCTGGATGCTTTAACAGCACCAGAAAGTAGGGGAAACATAGGTGGAAATGTTTTTCCTGTATCTGAGTTTCCTCATATACGTCACAAGCTTTATGACATATATGTGTAAAAAACTTTTGTGTGGCGAAACATCAGTGGATGGCCACTGGCAGTTTCTGCCCACTTTTGGTTGTGCTTTTACTTCTGCAGCAATTACTATGGCAACATGTTAACACAATTTTCATTTAATCAGTGGAATAAAAAGTGTACTCGGCATAAACAAATTATAAAGCGAAGCAATATTTAAGCAATAAATTAGAACTCATAGTGTCTTTTAAGGTTACACTAATGCAAAGCAATTTTGAAGCTAGCGATATGAAGTTGTTAAACTAATCAAAAAAGTTAAGCATTGGACCCCACAAGTTCCATTACAAAGTATTTTGTTTAACCACATGGCTGTTGATAACTAGTATTATGCAACTATAATACTAGAAGATAAGGTTTCACATCTTGTTCTATCCTCCACATATTTGTTTCTCTGGGGGTAATCAATAGTCACATCTGTATTATTTCAAATAATTTATGCCAAAATATTTGTGTTTCCCAGATTATAATTAGATTTTGCCATGATAGCCGACATTTGTTATAAATTATATACATGATTTTCACACATTTAACCTCTTTACCTCTGATTATAATTATTTCATTTTCAGTATGGCTTCTTTAAGGTAATATAAGGACGTGCGTGATGGCTTAATTTGCATGGAAATAATTTAGCAATATCATTGGCCATTGTGTCCATGCAATTACAATTAAATTGAAAAGCTAAACACATTAGAAACATTGGTTTGCTTAATTGAACAGTTAGGGTTTAAACCTAAGATACTGCTTTCCGAGCATTGTGTATTAGAAGTTTTATATATTTTTTTACTTAGATTTTGACATTGTTAAGAAAATTAAACTTAATATATTTAAGATATTTAAATATACAATTGGTGTGAACCTGGTGACTCATCTACTTAACAATGAAGGGGATTTTTCCTTTCTAACTAACCAACTGCAAACTATATATTGCTTTTTTCATGACAAACAGGGTTTTATTTCAAACTTGTTTTCCCAACTTCTTTTTACATTGTAGTGATTGTAATTGATGCTATGTATATATTAGATGTGTGCTTTCAGGCAACAAATTTCATTCCATGCCCATTCGGTTCAGCCAAAAATTCTGGGGCATTTTTAATTCAGGAATGAAATTTGATGCCTGGTGCCCACATTCACTCTCATTCACTCTCTCACACTGTCTAATCCTATGCAAATTAGAATAAAGTGTGTGCATCATTATTGGGTATAGGGTACAGTCATCCTGGGCACAAACTCAACTATGCACTTCTCATGATATACAGATTGAAAAGAGGGGACTTAAAACAGAGCCTTGGGGTACTCTGACTGAAATGGGAAATGTATTTAATGAGTTGTTTATATGATACAGAGAAGGATCCTTTGGAAAGATAGGACCAAAACCAAAAATTCCCCCTCCGACCAACAGTCAGAGGGGCACTTAGGCCTTTCTCAGGGCAATGCTCCCTACATCTACTTCTGCAGCTGCTGTCCATTCTACAGACATCATATCCCAGCGCTCTGTTTAGAAGGACATGCAATGCTGGCTACAGCCAGTGACACAGATCACCATGTCATCATGTCACATGGTGAGATTGGAGATGCATCCTGTCTTCATTATAATTGAATGTGGTCTAAGTTATAATATCAGTACTAGCTGACACATTTCCAAAAAATATATTATTTTATATTATATATTATTGGCCTGGGCTTCCAATTGGATTAGTATTATAACGTGGTTATGTTCCCATAATCAATAATTTGCAGTCACTGACATATTGTCGTCTAGGTGGACTAGGTATAGGCACGTATGTGAGATGCAGTGGTTGTCATAGCAAGTGAATGTCTGTATGTATGTGTAAGTGTATTTTGTTAGAGTGTTTGGTGTTAGAGAAGGCATTCGTGTATTCATGTATATTTATATATGTACGGGTATGATGTTAAAGTAGCTATGGTTATGTAAGTGTATGTTGGAGAGGCTGTGTGTAAAGGTATGCATAAATGTTTGCCGTTTGAGTGGTGTGTATGTATATATAAGTGTAAAAGTGGCTGTGTGTGTATGTATGTCTGTGTACTTGAATGTGTATGCGTGTGTGTATACATGTATGTGTAAAGTGTTAGTGGGTATGTGTATAAGTACATGTATGTATGTTTATAGTGTTAGATTGGCTGTTACCAAAAATGCACTTTGAAAAGCATGAAAGCTCATTCACCAAACTCTTCAAAAGCTTGCATATAATGTTCATTAATCCCTTAATGACAATTTGGATCCCCAAATGCCAAAGTTCAACATTGAAAAATGTGGATGCCCCAAATGTGGCCCTTTTTCCCCCCAAACAGCCAGGCAAAATCATTCACGTGAGGATTCGCTGTACTCAGGGGGTGTTGCTGAACACATATTGGGGTGTTTTATGATAGTGACATATACCAGAACCTTTTCATTCATACCTGAAGTAAAATGTGTGTGAAAAAACAAATGCAAAAAAAATTACTACCACAAAGTTTGAAAAAGACTAGTGGTAGATATGGTGCATGGAAAGAGTTAAAATACTAGCATTTGAAATACCCTGAGGTGAGCCCTGCTCAACGGACACCTCATACCCAGACCAGCGCAATGCCCATGGGGCCCCCGATGAGCAGGGTTGGTTGAGGAGAGTACAATGAAGACCGCCCCAGGGGAGGTGGCCTCTCTGATCGCCCCTCCCCTATATAGACGCTATTTTTTAGGGGCTTCATGGTGAATCCACTGCCCAGAGTGCCCATGCATTTAGATGATTTCCTTAATGTTGGGGTGGTGAGGGAGATCCGTGATCTGCCCAGCCAGTCCTGGAGGCTGCAGCTGCTGATCGGGCAGCTGTGCGCCCCCTCACCTTTCCTACGGCCCTGCTCACAGATTGCGGATGGATGCCTGCCTGTACCCCAGCGCAATACCCATGGGGCCCCCGATGAGCAGGGTTGGTTGAGGAGAGTACAATCATGCAGCTGCCTCTACACTCCACTGAAGACCGCCCCAGGGGAGGTGGCCTCTCTGAGTGGTAGATATGGTGCATGGAAAGAGTTAAAATACTAGCATTTGAAATACCCTGAGGTGAGCCCTGCTCAACTGACACCTCATACCCAGACCAGCGCAATACCCATGGGGCCCCCGATGAGCAGGGTTGGTTGAGGAGAGTACAATGAAGACAGCCCCAGGGGAGGTAGCCTCTCTGATCGCCCTTCCCCTATACCCATGGGGCCCCCGATGAGCAGGGTTGGTTGAGGAGAGTACAATCATGCAGCTGCCTCTACACTCCACTGAAGACCGCCCCAGGGGAGGTGGCCTCTCTGAGTGGTAGATATGGTGCATGGAAAGAGTTAAAATACTAGCATTTGAAATACCCTGAGGTGAGCCCTGCTCAACGGACACCTCATACCCAGACCAGCGCAATACCCATGGGGCCCCCGATGAGCAGGGTTGGTTGAGGAGAGTACAATGAAGACCGCCCCAGGGGAGGTGGCCTCTCTGATCGCCCCTCCCCTATATAGACGCTATTTTTTGGGGGCTTCATGGTGAATCCACTGCCCAGAGTGTCCATGCATTTAGATGATTTCCTTAATGTCGGGGTGGTGAGGGAGATCCGTGATCTGCCCAGCCAGTCCTGGAGGCTGCAGCTGCTGATCGGGCAGCTGTGCACCCCCTCACCTTTCCTACGGCCCTGCTCACAGATTGCGGATGGATGCCTGCTTGTACCCCTAACCCCTTCACAAAAAAAATCACAAGCAGAGGCTCCGGGTCGCATAAAGGAGCAAAAAAAAAATATTGCGCACAATTTTTGGACGTTTGAGCACAGCTTAGAGGGAACACTGCTGCAGGGGTCTTATGTTGTTAATAAACGTATATTCGCATTGAAAAAACTTATTTGAACGAAGGAATATTTACAATATTTAATACAAGCCAGATGTGGAAGTAAGGGTCTCCAAGCTAAACATTTACTGAGTTGGCAGGAGCACATGGCTTTCCTACTCCAGCCAATTTGTTAAGTTTAAATGGACTGTAATTTCTCCTTATTCCCTTAACTTCCCTGGCAGAGTTATGTTGCCTTGTTTACTGTGTAGTGGCTTTTAAGGACTGTTGCCTCCCCTTCTCCAAAACAGTTGCTTCTCAGCTTTACACAATAGCTTGTTTTGAATTTAAGACAATATGTTTTGATGGTGTAGATCATCTTCTTCCCATTGAGCTTGCTCTTCAAAATCTGGCTTATCCTTTGGTCCTGATGTTGCTGGCTTCCTTGTCTCCTCATAATGGTTCTCATGTGACTGTGGGATACCAAGGTACTTGTACCTGTTATATATCAGCCATGACATCACAACCACTGTCAGGTGAAGTGGATAACAATGATAATCTTGGAACATGTCAGTGGGTGGGCTATATTAGGCAGCAAGTGAACACTTTGTCCTCAAAGTTGATGTGTTAGAAGCAGAAAAAATGGGCAAGCGTAAGGATCTGAGTGACTTTGAAAAATTGAGCATCTACAAAGCTGCATCTCTTGTGGGATGTTCCAGATCTGCAGTGGTCATTAAAAAGTGGTACAAGGAAGGAAACGTGGTGAACCGGTGAACGTGTTATGGGCAGCCAGGACTGATGCACGTGGGACGCAAAAACTGGCCTGTGTGGTCAGATCCAACAGACAAGTGACTGTAGCTCAATTTTCTAAAAAATTTAATGTTGGTTCTGATAGAAAGATGTCATAACATACAGTGCATCACAGTTTGTTGTTTATTGGGCTGCATAGACAGGGTGCCCATGCTGACTTCTGTCCACTGCTGAAAGAGCCTATAATGACCACGGACCAATGCATAAGGTGGCCTGACCTGATGAATCACACTTTCCTTTACATTATATGAATGGCTGGGTGCATGTGCGGTGCTTACCTGGAAAACACATGGCAACAGGATGCGTCTGTGGAGGCCCCACCTCACAACTACTGGACTTAAAAGATCTGCTGCAGCACACTTTCAGGAGTCTAGTGGTGTCCATGCCTCAACGGGCCAGGGCTGTTTTGGCAGCAAAAAGGGAACCTACACAATATCAGGTAGGTGGTCATAATGTTATGTCTGATCGGTATATATGTTTTATACCCATGGCCATTCAAAAAAGAGAAATGTAAGATCCATCTGCTGTAGGAAAATATGTTTTTCATATGATTAGTGTATGTTGGTATGCATGTTATGGAATAATTCACATCAATTAAGGAGCTTGATCTTACCAGGAAAAAAATCAAGTGATTTACTTGGAAATTGGAGAATCAAACCTTTCCTTTTGTTTTTATTTTCAATGAAACTATTGCTTGGTGCTGCGTTGTGAAAAAAAGGTCACAGAATATTTTAGTCCTAATCTACTGCTGCAGCTGAAAAACTATAGAATAAATTATCTACTTGCCTAGAAATATTTAAAAAGTCATTAATAAATTGGTCCCGGAATTATTTTTATGAATGTAGTGTCACGTACCTGGCAGGGAGATCCTCCGGGTTCCCTGATCGGCAACCGCAGCCGCCGTGAAGAAGGGGGAGACCCCCCGCTTCTGACCAGCAGCCTCAGCAGCCGCCGCGAAGAAGGGAGAGACTCTGCACGTCAACCAGAGTCTATATATATAATATATTTTAATAAAATTATACTTATAAGTAATTATATAATATTTGCTGTTTAGTGTTGGCTGAAAGCGATCCAAATGTAACCAAATATCTGTATATTTTACTTTACTAGAGTAGCTTGTAGAAACATGGATATAATATTATATACAATGCAATGTATTCATCCTCAATTTGTAAAGGGCATCCCCATACTTACAATTTAATGTTTATTATAGTTTTTTTGCCATGACTGGAAAGTAAAGAATTATAACAGATAGTAAAACTGGATATCAATGCTAGGGACCAGAATGTCCTTGGACTCGAAGAATTTATTTTTATTTTAAAAAAAAAAACACCTTTAGTATTTGTGTTTGGTCTTTTGGATAAGTGACTCACAGGCTTTAAAAACTAAATTGAGAACAAATATCTACAGAAATACTGTCAAAAGTATTTTTCTAAAATATGGAAATGTACTTCCCGGTGACTCAGAGTTCCCTTCTTCAAAAATTTATATTTTCATGTATACTGATTTGCAATAGATAGGCTAAATATAGATTTATTAAAAAAAATAAGTTTGTATTTTCAGATTTTAGTCATTCAGTGAGCTATATAATAAATAGATAATAAATAGCATACTTTTTTCAAAGAAGGTTAGTACTTTCCTGTTGATTTTGGCTGCATTTTCCCTTTTTATTTTTGTTAATCTTTATTTTTACTAATTACTGCAAATGCACCATACAAAGAATAAGTAGCTAATCAAAACAATTATGTTGCACAATTGTATTGTATGTATCATATTGTGTCCTAAAAGTAGAGATGATTGTGAATATGCCCCTTTATATTAAAGGCAAAAAATTAGAACATATATAAAGCTAGATGAAAAAAGAAAACAATATTAGAAGTGTTATTGTTTTATCTATGTAGTTTTCTTCTTTGTTTCAATGTACTTTAATGTTTCTAATTTATTATATGGACTTATGTATAATATGCAGTCTAGGTAGAACTTTAATACAGATCATGCTATTTTATGCCGCTGTATAATATATATCAATATTGTATCCTAAACATAGAGATGATTGTGAAAACATCTCCTTATAAATATCAGGGGTTGTTTTTTTTAACAGAAAAATTAATATTGATACATACATTTTCAGAATTTATTTGGGGACTCCACTAATAAGTATATTGCATATTATACTAATATTCCTGCTTTTACCATTCAGATAATAATCAAATATGGTATATACTAAGTTACAGCTGGCAGCCAAAAGAGTGATTTCTTCCTTTACATATGGGAGCTGGGAGGGTGCAGAGGCGGTCTAGGGCTAGGTCTGTAAGGTTAGCTATAATAAGGATCTGAAGAGAGATAGAATTTAATATTTGTAGTAAACCACATATAGTTTCAGTGAAATTTTAAGCAGCCATGTAGAACAAGTAAGTAGGCTTCCAAGACTTTTGAAAATGTACATATTTTCCAACCCTGCATGTTCGTGTAACTTTATCTAATTACTATTTCGCCCTGCACTCATTCTGTTGTTTTCAGATCATCCTCACATGTGGAATAAATTATCGGCTTTGATTCCTTGGTTTCCCTTCCTCAATGATTTCAAATGTTTGCTCATTATTAGTCTCATTATTTCAAAATGCATCATGCTTGGCTGCGCTCCTTTCTGTCACTCATTCATTACTATGTGACCTTGCAAACAGCACATTTCATAAACATTAAAAATACAGTTTTTCGTTCAGTTCAAGGATCTCCAAATTAATGATACTTTGTGGGCATATAGGTGCAAGTAGGCCTGAGGGTAGTATTGCGAACAGGGACCTCTTTACATAATATATATCTCTTGAATTTATGTATTGTAAGAAGAGTTCTGTTAATTGTTGGTGCTATATAAATAAAAGATGATGATGATAATAATAATAATAATAATGTTGTTAATTCAACAGTATTCTATTCTCACTTTTTTCTAAACATATCATGGAAGCCAGGCAGTTAGTAACAAATATCCACAAATAAGGTTTCCCGCTATATGAAAAAATATTTATATTGATAAGCTGTTACTCACCTGTCCTCGGTTCCCACGTTGCCGCAACAGCCGCCGCGGAGAAGGAGACCCCCCTCCAACGCACGGCAAGCAGCCGCCACGGAGGAGAGGGAGACCCCACCTCCACAGCCACCTCGCAGCAGCCCCCACGGAGGAGAGGGAGACCCCCCACCGCACGGCCACCTCCGCAGCAGCCGCGCAGCTTCCGCTGCCTTCCTCTGAAGTGCCGCGCAGGAGAGGCAGACCTCCTGGTACACGGCGTCCTGCTGCTGCGCATGCGCGACCTCTAGTGGCGAACTCGCATACTGGAGGAATTTATGAAGGGAGATTACGCCATCCACAAGATGGCCGCGAGTCACAGACACCGGAAGTGATGTCATGAGGGGCTGATGGGAGATTCAGACTTCCTCCGCGGTTCTCCATTTAAACCCCTCAGACCAGTTTCACCTTGCCTTCTGATGGTCGTCTATGCCTTGTGCTAGCACCCAGATAGCGTTTACTGTCCTGATTCCTGTGTTTGACCTCGGCTCGCCTGACTACGTTGTTTTCCTGTATCCTGACCTCGGCTTGTTTATCGTTTATCCTGATCTCCTGAATCCTGACCTCGGCTACGTTTATCGGCTATCCTGCTCTCCGGAATCCTGACCTCGGCTTGTCTGAACTTGTTCTGTCTTGGAGTCCTACCTGACTACGGTGTCTCCTATATACTTGTACGTGACAGAATCAGAAGGCCATCATGAGACTCGCTTCGGTGGGACTTCAAGATCCGTGTGAGGCTCGGCTGGATGAGATGGATCATCGTCTGGAGCAGTTTACCCAGGCATTCCAGATCCTCCTTCAGCGCACTGATCCCGGATTACCGGCCAGTCTCCAGCAGTAGCACCTCCGCCAGCCTCCCTCCCGGCTCCAGTCTCCATGGTTCATGCTCCTATGAACCTTCCGCCGCCACAACGTTATGGAGGAGATCCTGCTACTTGTCGTGGTTTCCTTAACCAATGCGAAATTCATTTCGAACTTTCTCCTTATGCCTTTGCTTCTGACCGCGCTAAGGTGGGATACGTAATTTCGCTCCTGACCGACAAGGCCCTGGCATGGGCTTCACCTCTGTGGGAGAGAGACATTTCGGTGGTTCGTTCCTACTCCGAATTTGTGTCTGCACTACGTTCTGTATTCGACGTTCCAGGCAGGAGTTCCACTGCTTCGTCCTCTCTTTTCAATATTCGCCAAGGGGAACGTTCTCTGATGGACTTTATTGTCGAGCTGCCTCCTTCAAAGGGCCATACCGTGATTCTCGTGGTGGTTGACCGCTTTTCAAAGATGGCTCATTTTATCCCGCTTAAGAAGCTTCCCAACGCCTCTACTTTGGCGGATGTGTTCATCCGGGACATCGTTCGCCTGCACGGCGTACCGTCTGAGATTGTGTCGGACAGAGGGACCCAGTTTGTTGCTAGATTCTGGCACGACTATACTAAGTCCTTGGGAATCACCTTGGCTTTCTCCTCTGCGTATTACCCTCAGACGAACGGCCTGGTGGAGAGGACTAATCAGCACCTAGAACAGTACTTGCGCCTCTTTATTAATGACCACCAGGATGACTGGGCCGATCTACTGCCATTCGCTGAATTTGCGAGGAACAACACGCTCCAGGAGGCTACCAGGATCTCTCCGTTTTTCTGCCTTTATGGCCTCCACCCGCAGTCTCTCCCAGGGACTTTACCGGTTTCACCTGTTCCAGATCTGGAGGAGAGACTCGCTTCCATCCGTGCCACCTGGGCCTCTGTTCACTCCGCCCTGGAACGTGCTGCTCAGCTCCAGCAGAGACAGGCCAACAAGAAGCGGTCTCCCAATCCCTCGTACCAACCCGGTGATAGGGTTTGGTTGTCCACGC
>VKOC01000001.1:22240191-22252579 GCA_009364415.1 Spea multiplicata | reverse complement strand
CCTAAATTAACCCTAAAGACCCCATTAACCATAACTGCCCCCATCTTCCTGCTCTGCCGCGGTGCACGCTTCACAGCTGAGCGCCAGAATAATTCCGGCGTTCAGCACGAAACGTCGGCACCGTGCTGGAGTCACGGAGAGTGAGGGGCGCCGAGCGGTTCAACCGTTCGGCGCCCCTGCCCGGGACTTAAATGAAAACACCGGGTTTTTTTTGTTTAACTTTATTTAACATCTTCCATGATAAATAAAGTTAAAAAAACTTTATTTAACATGGATGATGTTAAATAAAGTTACAGAAAAAACAAACAAAGTTTTCATTTAAGTCCCGGATGGCGCCCCTGTTGCTATGGTGCCCTGTGCGGCTGCACAGGCCGCACACCCCTAAGGCCGGCCCTGACCCTAAATACCCCATTAACCATAACTGCCCCTAAATGATCCGATTCACTTTAATGATCCAGACTTCCCATCACTACAACATGACTTAAAACAAGTGATGGTATTAGGGGGAGGGGGGGTGGGGTGTCATAAATAATTGGCCTGGAGGGGAAAAATGCAGAGAGGGATATATATATATATATATTATTATATATATTATATTTTTTATTTATTACACAACATCTGGCTGCCAAATATCTTGCCAGATTTATGAAATATATTATAAATAATATTTTAAAAATGTAGCTCTATTTTTAGGTAGAGTGTAGTAGGTGATAGAAATTTGGGGCATTAGGTAGGGATTTTTTTTTGTAGTTTTAAAACTTGTAGTGTGCAGTTTTACATAATGGCACACTACTATACTACAGATGAGACATATGCCATTGCAGCTGAATCTGCAGCTCTTGGGTGGATGATGCTACCCTCACAATGTCTGATCCCACCCTCATGGTGCCTGAAAGTACCCTAGCAGCTGATGAAGAAATATCTGATGCTTCAAGCTACACATCAGCTGACCCTGTTGCCTCAAGCCAGCTTCTTAAATAAGACTGTCTCCATCATATATAACATTGAGGGTAAAGAACCAGTTAATTTTGTAAGAAGTTTTTGTTACCGATAAAACTATAATTTTGGAAACAAGCAGTTATGCCACACAATATCAGGCTGCCAACCCAGAATCATCCTACCATAGGATGTGGCAAAACGTTCAAACAATTTTGTGCTCTAACCGTAGATTAGCATTATAAAAAAACAGTATCTTACTGGAGTAAACATCTACTTTTAACAACTCCACTTTTAACAACTCCCTTTTTTCCAGGCATTATGACCAGCATACCCTAGAAGAGCCTTCATAGGTTTTTACATTTCCATGACAAAGCTATAAGTGGTGTCAATTTTGAAAGGCTGCATAAAATTAGATCCCTCATTTTTTGTCAAAAATGTTCATAACAGTGTACACCTCAGAGGTAAATCATCTGTATAAATCAATACATTCCATTTAAGGGGAGAATTAGCTTCAATCAGTACATACCATCACATTATGGGGTGAAATTTTACAAATTATATGAAAGCAGTACAGGCTATGCCCTGTCATTTTGTTTAAATCCAGGGAAGGACAGACAACTGAATCCTCTGGGCTGCCTACAGAAAGGATGTGTATGTTTTGTGGACTATACACACCGAAAAGACTTCCGGTGACGGAGGGGATGCTATCAGCAAACCACACAGCATCCTTGAATAAAACAAATATATGGAGGGGGTAGATATGACTGACAAGTGCCTGCAGCCTTACCAAAAACGCAATGATTTGGTACTGTCCATTTGGCTTAGATCACAGGAAATCATTTTTTTTTACAGTTTAGATTGTTTATTTTTAATTTTCTTTTTGATGCCCCACCTTACCTTGCAAATATAATATCCGAAAATGTCTTGTAGGCAGGCTTGTTGTGCACAAAGAAGGGCATCAGGAAAGATTCCAGTTACTACTGCCCTTCCTGCTCCTCTGTGCCAGGATTCTTTATTTGGAATATTAGTTTTTTGTATTTATTTTTGTTCACTGGTCAAAATGGTCACGAGTGCTGCAATACACACAATACAGTGTAAAAAACTGTTTTAAATTTTTTTTAAAATATGGTTGTTTTACTTTAAGAAATATCATTATATAGTATTCTGGGGTTTATGCTAATATGTAGGTTACTACCATCAAAAGGGGAATATTTGGGGACATTTTGAATTTGCACATAACCTGCATAACATCCTGAGCAACTATATGGCATGTTATGGTTTGTGCCAAGTTATACCACAAAAAAAACAGTGCACATGGTATATTTCTATAATTTGGGAATGTAGGTGAACACGTTTTGATGTATTTTTCTGCAGTTGCACTGAACCTGTGCTAAAAAAAGCACAGAAAAGTAATATTATCGCTAACTTGGAAGAAATTTGTGGGAAAATGGTTGCATGACAAGTGTCTAAGTGCTTCTAAAGAAATACCCTGGGGTTTCTGCTTTCTTGAACTGGTGGGCGCCTTAACTTTCCCAAACGTGACACAACACAGCAAAAAAACTGTGAAACTTTCAAATTTGAAACCTGTAATGTACATGTTTTGATTTGTCGCCTGTATAGTCCAAATAACCCACTCTTGTGGGAGTATTTTGAACTGTCTGGCTGCTAAATCTTTCCAAATATGTCATAGATACAGTAAACAAAATAGGGGGTATAAGGCATTTCTGGAGGCAGAGTGGTATATATGGGGTTAAAAGGCATTTCTAGAGGCAGAGTGGCATATAGGGGGTTAAAAGGCATTTCTAGAGGCAGAGTGGCATAAAGGGGGGTTAAAAGGCATATCATGGGGCACTCCGCCTCCAGAAAAGCCTTATACCCCCCCATTTTGTATATAACATTACCCCCCCCCCCGACAACTGCTTCTGACTCCCTGGTGTCTGGTGGGGGGCAGCGGTTGGAGGCCGGCGTTCATGTAATTAAAGGGGCTGGCGTGTGCGCACCAGGCCGCCCAGTAGCCGTGCCTCAGCTCTTCGTCCCACCCTTTTTAAGATGTGGGAGGAAGTGCTGAGGCACGGCCATTGGGCGACGTGTGGGTGCACGCAGCCCCTTTGATTTCATTAGGTGCCGGTGTCTGGAAGAGGCTCGCAGCTGCTCAGCGGCTGTTTTGAATGTTGCTCACCGGGAAATTTCCCGGTAGGCCAGTCCGGCCCTGGTGACACCAAGGCGGCTAACTTAATGGGTTGGTTAGATGGTTGTATTGTAAATAGTGACAGGAATGTCAGGAGTTGCAGATGGAGAGGATGGCGGAATAACCATAAACTCTGTCTTTGAGGTTAAGCTTCAAGTAATGCAACGCCATGCATGATGCAATTCCATCAGTAAGGTGAATTAGAAGAGATGGTAAAAGGTCGGTAGATGAGATATAGATTAGGATGTAATCTGCATATAGGTGGTTTTAGATCCAAAATGAAGAGGCATAGATCAGAGAATAGTAGAGGCCCAAGAAGGGAGCCCTGAGGAACATCACGTGGTAGGGGAGAGGAACAAGTTCCTCTAGGCAGGGCCAATTCAAGGCTCTGTGGGCCCTGGGCAATAATATCATATTGGGGCCCCCCTCCCGTCCTGTAGTCAGGGGGCAGGTGCTGTAGTGGGGAGTACAGGGACTGTAAGTGGGGGGACAGACAGGGACTGTAAGTGGGGGGACAGACAGGGCCTTGTAGTAGAGGGCCTACTAGCCCTGTTCCCCCCCACTACTAGCCTCTATTCCCCCCCTACAGCCACTGCCCCCCCACAGATGCTGTAGTGGGGGTATAGATAGTGTAGTGGAGGGGATAGGTGCTGTATGGGGGATATAGGATAGGATATAGTGGGGAAAAGGGGCTGAGAGAAAATTAGTTGATTATAAAATTCAAAACCATGGTCCGCCACCACGGGTGATTAGAAGTCCCAAATAGGGTGGCCACATTTTTTTCTGCAATTCAGGGACACACTATGAAGCAGATGAGATTACACAAACAGGTGCATATGTATATATATACACACTAATGCACACTGCCACATACACATAAAATACATTTTAGATATTGTGACAAACAAGCACTGTGACAAACTGACAAACAGTCACACACACACATACCTGGTGCTGGCTGCAGCTTACTCTGAGTTGGTGTGAAGGAGGAACTCAGGAGAGTTGAGAAGTATTTCCTGATTGGCTGAGACCTCCTTCACTCAGACTCCTCATTCCGGGACTAGGCATTGTCCCGGCAATAAACTTAAAGTCGCATTGCCCTGAGCAAATGCCCACTTTGCCTGCTGAATAATGCGGCCTTGCCTCTAGGTATGGTCAAAAGCTGCAGAGAGGTCCAAGAGTATAGATAGTGAGAAATGGCCTTTTGTTTTAGCGGTGAGACATATATGAAAATTATATGTAAATTAGTGTTTTTGTCAGTTTAACTATTTTGGTGGTAAAATGTTTTCCTTTTTTCAATATTGTGTAATACTTTTTGTTGTGTTAAAGTTAAAAAAAAATGTTTTAAAAAAAGCATATTTTGTTGTGTGGGTGCATTCAAGAAGAATTTCTTTAGACTGATAAGTGAATAGCGAAGGTCCCAATTAATCTGGGTGGGAAGTTGATCCCAGAGGAAGACCCTGCAGGTGACCAATAGGCTCACTCGTACGGCCTTTGTAACCCCTGACGCAGCATCGCGCAGAAATCCTTAGGTTAAAGGGCCGTGCAAGCGACCAATAGGCTCACTCGCACAGCCCCTTAACCCCTTAAGGTGCAAGAAGTTACGGCACCAGGATTTTAAAAGTCTGTACGAGCGACCAATAGAGTCGCTCATACAGACTTTTTAAATCCAAATGCAACAACTTGTCCGGCAGATACCACTGGTCTCCCTGTTCTATCAGTTAAATGTCTGTACAAGCGACTTTATTGGTCGTTAGTACGGACACTTAACTGATAAGGGAGACCAGTGGTATCTGCCGGACAAGCAATTGCACACCTATGATTTATTAATCGCTGGCCTTAAAATAGCAGGGACCATTTTACCTCTTTATTTTGCTTCTGCTGATGAATACGCATAGCACATCATGCAAGGGTACCATATAAAAGGCAGGACCTAGCTTTAAATGCTTTAAATTAGACACCCAAACTAAACACCAATTGGCAATATCATAACAGGAAAAAAATACTTGTGTTTATATTATTGTTCAATGTGTAAAGTGTATACCCTTAACCCCTTCAGGACCGGCGTTCTTGTACTGCGTCTTCCCTTGAAGACCGCAGTTTTATTTAAATATTTAAATTCCATGCTCGTGATTCGCTTCAAATCGATCACGTGCATAGAATTGAGGGGGAGTGGCTGCTACGGATCCCTGGGGACACCCAGCGGTCAGTAGCAGTCGCCCCTCGAGATCCCAGCATCCATAGCTACACTGGATCGCACATCATCGATGACGTACCTGGTACGTCCCGGTCTGTGGGTGACACCCAACCAGGAAGTACCTCCAGGTGGGTCTAATGTAACTCCTGCACACATGCGCAGAAAATGCCATTAATCTCAAAGCAAGTGCTTTTTTTCCTCACTGATTGGCTGGCAAAGCTGACTCAAATCACATAGAGAGGAGGGATAGTAAACTCTAGAAAAGTTGGTGAAGCTGTTTGGGTCAATAGATTTTAATTTTGATAAAAATCAAAAACAAAAACAATATGCAAATTAACGATATATAACATCAATGAACTTTGGCTTAAATTAGTGCTTTTAAGACTAGAATTTCCTCTTTAGCTAGATTTGTGAGGACACATTTTCATGAAATCAGACACTGTACGGGATTTCCCTTGCAGGATTCCCAAACAAAATAAGTGTATGCCTAAAAAAAGGAGAAAAGAAACAGGTGGTTTTTTTTCTGAGAATTCAGATATGTTGCCAGGTTGCATGCAAACCAAATGAAAGAAAAATCCATAAAAATGTATTGCAAACATATCTTTCTCAAACAGTCATATGACATTTATGAATTTAGAAATCTGACAGGTAAATTTAACCCTCTTTAGTGAGCTAGAGCAAATACTAAAACTGTGAAATTCCCTTGATACAGGCTTACAGCTCAGGGAAGACAAGTCAGTACTTGCCAGCTCTTTAGTGGGAATGGAAACTAGGAATTTGAAGCTTTGCACAGCTGGTGAATGTTCCCCATTTAGGGATGGAATTAAGCCAGGCCAGTGGAAGCTGAATATTGATAGCGATTCCACAGCAATGCTCAATGGCACTAAGATTTCCAGAGCCTCTAGAGGATGGCAGTAGGTTACCTATGGTTTTTGTATAATAGAGCCACAAGTCTGGAATTTGAGAACTGAATCTCCCTGCTGTCACACACCAAAAACAAAGGGGGTGAGGAGTAGATGTGCCAATTGTACTAAACTGATCACTATGTTAAAACTTAACTTTTAAAATATATACACTAAAAGTACTGTACTGCAGTCATATAATTGAAGGGTTAAAACTAGGTTTTTTTTTATTATTTAGATGGAATAAACCAAATAATCAATCTTTAAGTGGACAGCGTTCCTTGGAAGGTTAGAAAAAAAATCTCTTTACCTAAAGCATAAGCCTGACATGGGTGTTATCGATTCAGTATTGGCTTCATCAGAGGAAACATGGAAATGTTGGTGCCAAGAAGGCAGGAGGGGCATTATTGGTTCATCAATTAGCTAATTAGTGGGCAACAGATGATGCAGTGAAATAAACCTACATGTATATCTTGATATTTGCAACATATGATTACATTATTTACAAATCCCATTATTACACAGTTAATAGTTGTTTGTTATAGTTTTTAAAGTATATATATATATCATTTCATTTTAATAAAATATTCAAGAATATTTCGTACTCCCATATGGCAAATAATAATTTAGGTTCATATCAGACCTTAACAACATTTGTGTGAAAACATTATGAAATGTCTTCTGATGTGTCAAACTAATATATCATACTAGAAAAGTGTTGCGCCAAAAAAAATATAATAACTATTGATGAATCAAAATGTGAAAGTGACTAATTAATATTTCACATTTTGATTTATCAATAGTTTTTTTGTTTTTTTTTTGGCGCAACACTTTTCTATCTATCTCTTATGATTATTGGTGGTATTTTGGGGCTATACTTCAAGTGTTTGCAGCATTATTTATAACTTTCACACAATATTGTATGATATTTAGCGCCTGATCATTATTATAATTATTATTAATATATCATACTGCCTCAGTATCTTCGGAGCGCAGTGCACATTCTATTTATTAGTCTCATAGTCACGCCTCAAATAATATGATCCGCCCTGACTGGCTGATACAGCATGATCCGATGTTTAATTAATACCGCCCCCAACGTCATTGGGAAATGCCTTATCCAGATAATCCATTTATATAAGCATACAGTCACAACTTTTTATCAATTAATGATGTTATTTGATGTAATAGTGTATACCAATAAGCGTCCAAAGAATGAGCTTTCAATTTAAATGGAGGAATACACTCCTTACGTTTATAGTAACCCAAAAACATACCATCCATGTATGTATATTCACGTAGTCGTGATTACTTATCAATAGATATGGATGATAGTCGAAATCCATTTATACATCAATCATAATAAATGAATTAAATCCACAACATATAGGCATCATAATAAAAAGCACAAGATAAAGTACATAATCAGTATTTTTTTATTGCATTGAATGATTTTCTATATAATACAATTAATTAGTCAATCATGAAAAAATCCCTCCCCAGTTTTATGTATCCAGAAAAAATATCCATAATTTGTACGTTTCCAAATGTTATGTATTTTACAGTATTCTTTGTTATCATGTGTCCATTGGAGAAGCTATTGCTTAGGTATATGGATGATCTTTTTAGTTATGAAAAAGTATCCCATAACTGCCTGATGCTATTATGCATGATGAAGCACAACAGTTACATAATATATAACTCCCAATACAAAAATGTATTACAATGTAATATGCCCAATAAAAATATAGCATATAAAAACTGGGCAATTAATTAAGAAAATGAGATTCAAAATTGCTGTAACCGGTGTATGTTCATAGATGTTTTCAAGCTTATGCCAATGATCAGTTATTAGGTGATAGGAGTTCCAACAACATGTCCAGGACTGAATACCATAAGATTGAATTATTGAGAATTAGCCTATATTTCTTAAAATAAATCTCTAGCAGATTTAAACACCTTAATACTGAAGTAAATCAGTATTTTCTCGGACATTACATGAAATATTCTCTTCACGCAGCACACGCTTCTTCTAGGTCCATGTCACCTGGTACCCAGATATTCCAGTAAGTGATTTTCAACAGCAAGTGAGAAACCCACTGAGTCAACAGAATAAATTTAAATTTCTGCCATCTGAAGGTATTGGCGTCCAATGAAAGAAATGTGTGTCTTACAGAATAGATGACAGTTCTGGCTTGGTTTGAATCTTTCTTGTTAGAAGTTTAGGGTACTGTTGCCAGATTGGCATTGCTGATGCTTGCTATAAAGATGTTGCAATAATTCTTAAACTAGAATCAACAAGAGATGTGATTGAATTTATTAAGTCTTTTAGATCTGTGACTAGTAAACTTTCTTATTAATGCTATACCCTATTAATGCTGAAGTTAATTCTCCCAAGTGTTACCTATGTAAGATAAGGTCTTCAATAATGTAATTCTGTGTTGTCCAGCCTCTTAATAGGAAGCAATGTATATCATTTAGCTGTTTAAATCAGGATGGCAGACCCTACTGAATCTGTTTTGTAATGTAAAACAAGGTTCACACCTGGAAAGCAATTACGTAGTTTATTTGAAGATAGTTTGGCTTTAATAATAATCCCCATTTTCCGTAAAGTTCAGATGCCTAAAAATGATTTTTTTATCAACAAAAAAAATTATCAGTATTTTAACATTTCTTATGAGTAGTAGCATGTTTGCCCATCATTGAAAAAATATGCCAAAAAACCTTACCCAGAGTCTCTGGGAAGCAGCACTTCACATGGAAAACATTGGTCAAACGCAAAGAGTTCCTAACTATGTTTAGAATTATTAAAAGTGATGTTAACTTGCTAGTGTAACTCAGCTAACCCTTTAGCTGTGACATTGGGAACATATATTCCATATACTAAGCTGTGCTTACTTTAGCAAGCAAGCCCCCAAAGTCTGTTCTTCTGAGGTGTTTTGACATACATGAGATTCCGAGTGATAAAGCATAGGTTAATAGAACAACAAGGGGATTGCAGCACAGGAAAATTAATGTGTCTGAATGTTAAGCCCATTTTAAAAAGAAAAAATATCAGGGATTTTGAATGATTAGGCCAGGTGTCCAGAAAGTCCTCCAAAAAGAAGTGACAACTCACATGATTGCTCAGGAGGTTTAAATACCTAACTAATAGCCCTGATGGGCCACAGGTGTTCTGGTTTCTAGGGAAATGAATAAAATTCCAGGTAATTATCTGTAAAAGAATAGCAAGAACCTGATACTTTATATGAGCTGTTCCTACAGTAGGTTGCAAGCCTAATGAAAACCATCCCATGAAAATTTGTTTTCATTAGCCCTGACGGTAACAACTAGTATCTCTAGTATTTTTCTTTTGTAGTAGTTGTCCACATAAACATGTGTCACAACCTAAGTATGACATATCAATCTCAAAAATTTCGACAGGTATTATAATGGATTGTTCAGGTAAGAATATATCATCCAAATATCTCAAAAATGTTTGTTATGTAAATTGCTTCAATTTGTGAAAACAAAAACTGCTTCTGCCACATCCAGATTGTAGCATGTTTTTCAAGGTACATGTCCCTTCACTCATGCCCATTGTATTAAAACCCACAAATCTAGCTTAATTCATAGCAGCAGGGGCGTACCTAGAGTATTTGGCACCTGGGGCGGATCCTGTATGTGATACAGCCCCCACACAAACACTTTAAAACTGCATAGCTTCTGTCGTTATATACTGGCGTAGACATGTTATCATACTGGCGTAGACTGTTATCATTATATACTGAGGCAGACATTGATGGTGGTACAGCATAACACCTACCACTATATACTTAGGCAGACATTGACAGTGGCACAGCATTACACCTATCACTATATACTGAGGCTGACATTGACGGTGGTACCGCGTAATCCCTATCACTATACATTGAGCCAGACATTGATAATAGTGCAGCATAACTCCCATCACTATATACTATGCCAAACATTGATTGACATTGAGGCCTTCCACTTCATTGTCTGGCTTAGGGATGCACCGAAACTAAAACTTCTGAACTGAAACCGAAAATGCAGCATTTACCTGATTTATGACCCCCCATAAATCTCACACTTTTATTTAAAGTAAGTAACACAGCAAAATGCAATAACAATATATTATAAATTGTTAACAGCAATCACACTCCTATCATGCCCAGGCATAGGCAGATTCCAGCATGTACTAGCTGACTTGACATGATAGGAGTGTGATTGCTGTTAGCATCTATATACATCTATCATATACACAAACACTTTAACAGTCACTTACTAATTTACACTTTCATTAATGCATTCTCACAAAATCATTAATTATCGCCCTCATTCAGACAAATCATCCACACATTCACACTATCTACCTTTCCCCCTTTTCTACCCCCTCCCCACTATCTACCCCCTCTCCCTCCCTCCCCACTATCATGCCGGCACTGGAGTTAGAAGCCTCGCGAAGGAGACTGCGGGGCGCCGAGCGGTTGCTAGGCGCCCCTCTCTCTCCTCCACGTAAAAAAAAAAATGACGAGACTGGGAATCCAGGGAATCAGGGACATGTGGTCACCCTAGCCCGTGGCAACCCCCTGATGAGCGACACCCGGGGCGGACTGTCCACCCGCCCCACGCTAGGTCCGGTACTGCATAGCAGTAACCATTTTTGCAAATCTCCTTAATAGACAATTGTAGGAATTACAACAAATATTTATGTGCATTTAAATGCCAGACATTAGCATAATCATTTGAAAAAAAGCTTGCATTCATTGTAAGCTGATCACTTATACTGTGACCAGAATAGCAGAGCTTCCTGATCATTGTGTAATCAGCTTTTTCTTTCCATTTGGGGGGAAAAAGTAACACATAATATAAAAATGTAAATAAAAAATTGAAATATAATTATCATGACCCTAATGATGTTACCATGATTTCATCAGGGGGTACCATCTAGTTGTCCATAAAGTTCCCTAAAGATCTATAGGGACCCTAAGAGTGCAGCTAAGAAAAGTTAAAAATGTTCTAGCTGTGCAAAACATATGGTATGGAATATGTTTTTAAAAGGCCCTACTAGTGAGGGAAAAAAATATATTGTTTGTTTTTACACTAAACAAGGCAAAGGGAAACTGTGGTTTTACAAACTTGGTTAGACATTAACACAACATAGCATAAAACATTAGGAAGTAGCAGTAAAATGTTGGGGGCCATGACTATTATTCTTAAAACGTGGACATTATTCCTTCCATGGGTAGTCTTCATTACGAAGCAGAGTACCGTATTTGCTCGATTATAAGACGAGGTTTTTTCCAGAGCAAATGCTCTGAAAAATACCCCTCGTCTTATAATCAAGGTCGTCTTCTAATCAGACCTCTAAATGTCTGCTGGGGCCATGCTGCTTACCGGGCTTTGGTCGCAAGCAGCGTCTGTGCTACCAGCAGCAGGAGAACAGGAAGCTAGCAGCTTCCTCACACAACTCTACTTCCCCCTCCTTCCTCTGGGGGCGGGGCCAGAGAAGTTGCTAGCCGGGCCCCTGCAGAAGTCTGCGAGTGGGAGATCTGCAGTTCAGGTAAGGGGTGGGGGAAGGTTTTTGAGTATGTGTGATTAATGTGTGAAGTATGTGTGATTAATGGAATGAATGAGTATTTAAATGTTTGTGAATGAGTGTGTGTGATAGCATGGATGTGTAAGGGGGGTGGGGGTTGTAGCATGGCATAGGGAGGCTGTAATCCCACTACTATCATCCCCAGGTCCCAGCATGTACTGGCTGCCTTGGATTGATAGGAGTGTGATTGCTGTTAGCAGTTTGATATATATAATCACACTCCTATCAAGCCAAGGCAGCCAGTACATGCTGGGTTAAAAGGCATATCATGGGGCTGAGTGGCATATAGGGGGTTAAAATGCATTTCTGGACCTCCAGAAATGCATTTTAACCCCCTATATGCCACTCAGCCCCATGATATGCCTATATACCTCCAGAAATGCATTTTAACCCCCTATATGCCACTCAGCCCCATGATATGCCTTTTAACCCCTATATGCCAGAGTGGCATATAGGGGTATAAGGCATATCATGGGGCAGAGTGGCAAATAGGGGGGTATAAAGCATTTCTGGGGGCAGAGTGGCATAACTGGGGGGGGCAGGTTGGCAAATAAAAGGAA
>VKOC01000001.1:22223845-22235256 GCA_009364415.1 Spea multiplicata | reverse complement strand
TGCAAGGGAGCGGTATCGGAGGTCTTTAACAGACCTCCGGCTCCCTTCAGTGATCACTCAAGGGAGCCGGCTCCTCCAGCGGCGGACATTACTGTACGTCTCTGGAGGGGTGCCGGCAAATTGGCACCCCCGTGATGAGCGGCACCCGGGGCGGACCGCCCCGCCCCCCGCTAGGAACGCTACTGGTAGGGGCAAATGTATTTGGATAGAAAATTGTCTAAAAGATGGAATGCATAGAGTTCTTGTGAATGGATTTTACTCAGACTGTACACATGCATTAAGTGGAGTGCCTCAGGGGCCTGTCCTGGGTCCTCTTCTTTTTAATTGGTTTATTAATGATCTCTTAATGATTCATGAGCTAAGTCATACTTTTTGCTGATGTCACAAAATTAGGCAGGCTAATTAAGAGGTTTTATTTTGAGGATTTAGACAGATTTAAAGTTGAGGACTGGGCAGGCAAGTGGCAGACAAGTTTCAACATAGATAAATGCAAAGTTATGCAGTATGGTAAAAATAATAAAAATGCAACCTGTACTATGAATGGAATACCCCTGGGGAAAACTACCAATGAGAAGGACTTAAGAATATTGGTAGACAACAGACTTAGCAACAGTGCATAAAAGGGATATTGATTCACGGGAGGATTTACAGGTCAATGGTAAGATGTCACCTTGAATATGGGGTACATTTCTGTGCACCGGTGCTTAAAAAGGACATTATGGAACTAGAAAAAGTGCAAAGGAGGGTCATAAAATTAATAAGGCTATTGGAAGATATTAGTTATGAAGAGAAACTAAAAATTTCAATTATATACACTAGCAAAATGGTGTCTTAGAGAAGATATGATAACGTTATATAAATATATGCAGGGCCAATATAAAGAGCTCTTCAGTGACCTGTTCATTAACAGAAATGTACAAAGAACAAGAGGTCATCCTTTCAGACTGGAGAGCGGAGATTTCATAGGGAGGGATTCTTTACAGTAAGGACAATAAAGGTATGGAATTCACTGCCAAGGGAGGTAGTCTTATCAAATACATTAGATGCCTTCAAAAGGGTCTGGATATGTTTTTAGAAAGGCATGACATACAGGGCTAGAAATAGAATAACATTAATATTTTAGAGCTTCTTGGTCCAAGAAGAAATCTGATTGCCTATTTGAGTCAAGAAGAATTTTTTCCCCCTGATGGTAGAATTTAATGTAGCTTAATTAAGGTTTTTTCCTTCTTTTCAATCAAGGGGTATTTTTTTCAACCTTATTTACTATGTAACTATATGTTTTTTTATATGAAACATAATGGTAAAGAACAGTTTCTGCTACAATGTTTATTGTCTGTGAGTTGATGGTTGGACAAGGATAGAGAAACAAATCTTATGAAAGTGAAGGAAAAGAAGCTGGCAAATGAAGCCCAGCTGTTCCCTTCTGTTTGTTTTTATGATTTAAAATGAAAATTGAGTTTGAAATATGGATTTCTGCATCTGGACTACACTTAGGAAACCATATGGTAATGAAAGCAAATGAAACAATGTGTTGACAGCCAAATTTGTTTATTTCACTCATTTTACATCATATTCTTATAGAAAGTATTTTTCTTACCTGCCATTCAACAATTGTTCCTTAAAACTGTTTAGAACGGTAAATTGGTGCAATAGTTTGTGACTATATCCAAGTGAATACTTTTCTGAAACCCCACAATTAAACATTATTTGTTTCATTTAAAGGCACTGTTCCACTTAGACAAAGCATTAATTGCACACTTTAGAATGCTAAGGAAATAATCCTTAGCAGAAAACCTACCCAGGCAACAATCTATCAGTGCTCGCATTTGGGTCACATGAGCCAAAAGTTTAATTGATTAACCCCTTCCTTAGCGTTGTTCTCGGACTGTGTCTTCCCTTGAAGACCGCAGTTTTATTTAAATATTTTACTTCCGTGCTCGTGATTTGCTTCAAAGCGATCATGTGCACGGAATTGAGGGGGAGTGACTGCTATGGATCGCTGGGGACACTCTCTGACAGTCGGAGGGTGTATGCACGATGGACAACCCCCGCTGCTAACCGCACCCCCTTATGGCTGCAGCGGAAGTTGCCTACACGAATCACGTAGACATCTGCCTGCTGCCTGGACAACACACCGGGGAGTAAGAAGCACCGGTATGTTTGGGGGGGGGGTTAATGGGGGGCATAAGGCATTTCTGTAGGCAGAGTGCTCTATGATATGCCTTTTAACCCCCTTAATGCCACTCTGCCTCCAGATATGCCTTTTAACTCTCTATACGCCACTCTGCCTCCTGAAATGCCTTATACCTCCCTATATGTCACTCTGCCCCATAATATGCCTTTTAACCCCCTAAATGCCAGAGTGGCATATAGGGGTATAAGGCATTTCTGGAGACAGAGTGGAACATAGGGGGTCAAAAGGCATATCATGGGGCACAGTGGCATATAGAGGGTTAAAAGGCATATCATGGGGCACAATGGTATTTAGAGGGTTAAAAGGCATATCATGTGGCACAGTGGCATATAGTGGGTTAAAAGGCATATCATTGGGCACAGTGGCATATAGTGGGTATAAGGCATTTCTGGGGCAGAGTGGCAAGCCTGGGGGCAGATGTGCATTTACTACTAAAACTTTTTTCCTATAGGGTCGTCTTATATTCAGGCTTTTTCTTTTTTTTCCTAAATTAATATACAGATTTCGGGGGGTGGTTCTTATAATCAGGGTCGTCTTAAAATCGAGTAAATATGGTAATATTTATACATTGTCATGTCTACCAGCAGCCAATAATGGCGACCCTTCCCTCTCAGGAGCATCCCTTTCTAATTACTTGGGACAGCTGAGCCTCACTACCTGAGTGTAGCCCTGCCCTTATATACCTACTCTGCCCTTTAGTCTGGGCCTTAACATTAAAGTGTATTCAGCTTTGCTGTTTCTCTGCTTCCTGGTCCTGTGGTATACCTAGCAATTCTTTGTTGGATTCTACCCGTTTTGACCCAGCTTGCCCTGACCTTGATCTTGGCTTCCAATTTGGTTATTTTTCCTGTGATGATCTGATATTGACCCGTGTGCGCTGCCTGAGGGCTCCCTGCCGTTAGTCCAGTGCCCAGTCTATGGGCTTCCAGCTGTGTTCCAGCCGTGTGCCTTGTCTGAGGAGTTCCAGCCTTGTGCTCCACGGTCCCCTATCCCAAGGCCTCTCCGTGGTCCCCTATCCCAAGGCCTCTCCGTGGTCCCCTATCCCAAGGCCTCTCCGTGGTCCCCTATCTGAAGTCCCTATCCTTCCATAGTGCATCTGCTTTTATCATGCTTTTGGGCTGTTTAGAGGGACATTTGTCATCTCCTAAAGGGACCCTGCATTGGACACCCACAAATGCCAATTTGGAGCAAGCTTCCAAATCCTGGGAGTGTCCCTGGAAATCGGAAGAGTTGCTAAGTATGCATCATATTTACATATTAGAATTATTTTCGTCAGTTACTGAAAATGTATTTGGGATATTTTAACTGCTGTCAGAATATCAAATGGTTTTAAAGCAGAGCTGAAAGATACAGAAAGTGTTAGAACAGATTTTTCAAGCTAACAACGCTTCAGGTAGATCTGCACATCTGCATAGACGTCTACTCAATTACTTTAGATAGCTATATATAGATTTATATATCTATGTGTATATATATATATATATATTTTTTTGGCATTATATAAGAATATTAGATTAAGTTAGAGTTAATGTTCATCCAAAAAAGCTGCAGTGGTTGCAAATAAGTAAAGTGTATATTTCCACCAAGACAAGGGTTTCTACAACTCCATGTCCATTAGACACGAGTCAGTGCTCACATTAAGGGAGATTCCAATTCTGATATACACTTGCTTTTTGTTCTAGTCATACCCATTAGTTAAATGAAAGGGGTAGAAGGAATGCAAACAGGCTTGAATCCCAAACGTAGACGTGCATGCATTATTTCATTTAACATTTTTCAGTCCTGTAACAAAAAATGCTTTGTGATAGCAGGAACGAGAAATTACCACAAAAAAACCTCCTTTTTGTAGTTCTATTTCTGAGTCCCATACTGGAAACAAAACACATTCCAAATAGTCTAACATTTTGTTCTACCACTGCACAGGTGACTTGTTTCAGACTGGACACAAAATCCTACAGCTTTTGCAGAATAAAAGATCATTTTTCATGAGTAGCCACTGTTAGATAGATACCAGGTCTCCGATGTCTCTTACTGTCGCACATTCTACACTTTTACCATTGTTCTACCATATCAGAAGATCTATAAGACATAACCCACATTATTAGCTGCCATACGAAACATACCACTGTTTTTTATAAGATTTGGCAGGAGGTTTCAGCAGAAATTAATATACTAATACAGTAAGTGTACCGGAACATATTTGAATTATTAATATATAATTATTCCCTTTTTCTAGTGTAATCATTTACACTAGAAAATAATGGCTGTCAGACCTTCTATATTAAGTTGACAAGAGGCTCCGGCCTTTACAATAGAAGGGTTTGTATTTGGTCTGTGGACCTGGGTGGTTTAGTATTGATAGAACTTTGTTTAGTATAGGTAATAAGCCAGTCAGTCATGCAGCCAAAAGATCATGTTTAAAGTTAAAATTAAAGGGGAATTCCCAGCACTATTCTGTTTCACTTTATGTAAAGACATTAACTGTCCAGTGTTTTATCTTTGTTATAGGTATCTAAAACGGAAGACAAGGTTAACTTATAGAGAGGAAAGGGATGTCAAGTTTAAAGAAATAGAATGTATATCTGATTCTTGTTGAAGGTTTGTTTTATGTTACCATTGAACTGTTACTTTACAGATTATTTATTTGTAACATTTTATGTTTATAGATTTCATATGAATTTTATATCTAGATTTTAGATATGGCATAGTTTTTATATTGTTGATAAGTTAAATTAATTAAATCTTAAATCACAACCCCTAAATCTACACACCCAGAAATGAAGACATGAGACATTAATGTAAGTAAGGGCATTGGCCACAGCTTTATTACATTCAAATTCCAGCAATTTTAATGATAATCAACTTTCCAGTGGCTTAGTCTTTCTCACCATGGTAAAGCCCCAGGATATCGCAGAAAAATTTTCAAGATACTATAAAGCATTAAATAACCTGAATCAGGATCCCGATACCCACCAACCTAATCAAGATGATATTACACAATTACTCTCCACACCAGACCTTCTCAAAGACGAATCCTCATATTTAGAAGCCCAATAACCGTGAGGTGATAGAGAAGTCTATAAAAAAAATAAAACACAACAAAGCCCCAGGCCCTGACAGGTTTTCTAATTCATACACTTGAACACTTCCAAAGACTCATCTCACCCCATTTATAGAGTTTTTTTTTAGTCAAGGCCAAAATTATTTCTTAATAATTCATTTTGGCCTTCATAACTACACTCCCCAGACAAGGGAAACTACCTGAATACGTACAAAATTTCCGCCCCATCTCACTCCTTAGCACAGATGCCAAAATATAGGCCAAGATGCTAGCCAATAGGTTGAACAAGTGTCTGCCAGACTTAATCCGCTACAACCAATTAGGCTTTATTAACCCCTTAAGGACCGGGCTCATTTTTCATTTTGTACCCTGTGGGACCGAGGCTGTTTTGACACTTTTGTGGTGCTTGTGTTCAGCTGTAATTTTCTCCTCACCCATTTAGTGTACCCACATAAGTTATATATTGTTTTTTTCAGGACAAGATGGGCTTTCTTCAGATACCATTATTTTGATTGTATCATCTTATTTACTATTAAAAACATAATAAAAACATGGTAAAAAAATGAAAAAAAAGACATTTTATGACTTTTATTTGAAAAATCTTTTACTCACCTAAAAAAGCAAGTAAAAAAACTAGCTAAATAGATTCTACTACTTGTCCTGAGTTTAGAGATACCCAATGTTTTTTTGCTGTTTTTTGTACGTTATAGGGCAATAAGTACAAGCAGCGTTTTATGATTTCCAAATCTTTTTTAACAAATCTGGTCAGTCTGCCTCCATCTCCTCTTTGGAACATCTTTGAAGCCGGTTAACTCAAATTAACCCATTCAAACCATATATTTTTGAAAACTAGACACCCCAGGGTATTCCAAATGCTGTTATTTTAACCCTTTCCATGCACCACTTATACAACTATACTTTGTCAAACTTTGTAATAGTAATTTTTTTTATTTTTTTCCCACACAAATTGTACTTTAGTTATAGATATACAGGTCCTGGTAAATGTCACTATCAAACAACACCCCAATATGTGTTCAGGATCATCTCCTGAGTACAGCGATACCCCACATGCATGGGTTTGTCAGGTTGTTTGGCTAGTAAAAGGCTACTTTTGGGGCATGCGTAATTCAGGTGGTCATTTGGTCATTCTGCCTCCATCTCCTGTTTGGAACATCTTTGAAGCCGGTTAACTCAATTTAACCCATTCAAACCATATATTTTTGAAAACTAGACACCCCAGGGTATTCCAAATGCTGTTATTTTAACCCTTTCCATGCACCAATTATAGAACTACACTTTGTCAAACTTTGTAATAGTAATTTTTTTTATTTTTTTTCCCACACAAATTGTACTTTAGTTATAGATATACAGGTTCTGGTATATGTCACTGTCAAACAACACCCCAATATGTGTTCAGGAACATCTCCTGAGTACAGCGATACCCCACATGCATGGGTTTGTCAGATTGTTTGGCTGGTAAAAGGCTACTTTTGGGGCATGCGTAATTCAGGTGGTCATTTGGTCATTGTGCCTCCATCTCCTGTTTGGAACATCTTTGAAGCCGGTTAACTCAATTTAACCCATTCCGTCAAACCATATATTTTTGATATACCCCAGGGTATTCCAAATGCCAATTATACAACTACACTTTGTCAAACTTTGTAATAGTAATTTTTTTTATTTTTTTTCACACAAATTGTACTTTAGTTATAGATATACAGGTTCTGGTATATGTCACTGTCAAACAACACCCCAATGTGTGTTCAGGAACATCTCCTGAGTGCAGTGATACCCGACATGCATGGGTTTGTCGGGTTGTTTCAGATTTAAAATGCCACATTTGGGAAGTGCGCTTTTTTTCTCCATTTTGGTCAGTCTGTACCTATGCCCTATCTAGGCCACTCCAATTTACCCCATCAGCCATTTTTTTTTATATTAGACACCCCTTGGGTATTTGAAGTGCTTTTATTTTAACTCTTTGTTGAGATTTTTGAGAAATTTTAGCACTTGCTCAAAATAATAAACTTTATTTTTTATATTTGTTTTATTTTTTTAATACTTTTTTTATATATTTTTTACACATTTTGCTGGTACTGGATGGTTCATCTAGTGACATCACTGCATAATTATTTTTAAATGTTAGCACATTTTTTTTTATTTTTTTTTCCATTTTTTATTATTTTTTTTGAATATTTTACTAATCACATAGTGATTAGAAAGCTGGGCTCCATTGACTTGCATGGTTGAATGCAGTACCTGTATTCAACCAGCAAGTGGAGCCAGTTCTCTAGAGGGTCTGGAGACCATCTAGCAAACTTTTTCGCCTTTATTGTTTTATTTCCCGGTCCGCCGCCATCTTGCGGATGGCGAAGATCACCGGCAGCTGCGGCTGTGACCGCTCTCCGGAGCTGGTGTTTGTGTTTGGGTGTCGGTGTTGCAGAGCCTGTACTGGTGTCAGGACGTGCTGTTTGGGGACAAAGATGGCTCACGCTGGTCTGTTTAGGGACAAGATTGGCTCACGATGGGCTGTTTGGGGACAAAGTTGACTCACTGTTATCTGGGTGCTGCTCAGGTTCTATGTGGGGAATGTGGACTCCAGGGCTGCCTTTGGGGTGTGCTATGCCTGTGATTTAGGGGGTTTAATCTAAACTAATATTAATGCCGAGTTATGTGATTTCCAGTTGATCTGTGTCTGCAAAGCTGGATTTGTGTATTATTCTGTTGATCTATATCTGCTATGCTGTTTCCATACATTATTTATGTATACCTGCAAATACAGGGTTTATATGTCTTTCAGTTGATCTATACATGCACTTGCTCTTTAAATGTGTTGTTTGTTTGATCTATACCAAAACTACAGGGAGTAAGTAAGAGAGGTATGGCTTAGTGAGTGAGGGACAAAGGGACTCTGGGGATGATTACGGGAGAGAGGACCTCTCAATGTCTCTCACAGTCTTCCCCTAATCTGCAGTCAGTATGGCAAATATTTTGTTGGTGCAGGAATGGAGGGAGTGATTGCATGCTAGGGAGCGTGGAGCGGAGCCCAAGGAAATGCCTAGGGTCCAATGTTTTTGTTACAAAGATTAGCTGTTTTTTAATGTATTAAACATACATTATTTTACCCGTGTTTCAAGTGATACATTATTGTAAAAAGATGGGGAGAAAGTGGGGTAGGGGATAGTGAGGAAAGAGGTATCGGATGGGGAGAAAGAAGGGCGTTATCTGATGGGGAAAAATGCTACCCCCCAGATTTTTAGGGGTTCCTACGCCCATGCTGGTGTGTGTATTTAGTCATCTGTTTCCTGGCACTTTACTTTCTGTAGGAATAAACGAAACTACGTAATTTTTACTTATCCCGAGAGAAAACGTCCTCAGAAATCAGTGAGAGGAAAAGTAAAGGTTTCATGTTATTTTCTCTATTTCAATCTGCATATTTTATTATTGTGCACTAAATTGTGGCTTCCCATCTATGATGACTTTTTTTTTAGTGTACTGAAGTATTCCCAATCCCATTACATTACATCAATATGCGTTAGAAAATCAGGAAAATATAGGCATGGGTGGTGGGCTGATTCGGTGGTGCAACGGGTCACTTGACTAGACCTGCCCCCCAGGCCTTAGGCTGCCAGCCATCCCCTGTACTTGCAAAGTTGACACTTCCTGATCCCATGCCTTGAGAAGCAGGGTGTACATGGGGAGGATACAATTATGTGTAGCAGCACCATCCTGCCCAAAGAGTATATATGTTATACTGCATTGCTGGGGAGAGATACTCTGATCACAATTGAACTATATGTAAGCATTAGTAAAAACCTACAAGTGGAGTTGGAATTGGGAGACTAGTTGGATGCTCTAAGATGCCTGGTGGGAAACTCACGTTGTTCCAACCATTTGGAAATTACCAGGAAAGTCATAATGAGGTAGTACTTGGTTCCACATCACTTTGCTAGAATATTTCCTATCACAAGTAATCTCTGCTGGACAAAATGCTCAGGAGTCATACACTATATGGACAAAAGTATTTGGGCACCTGACCATTACTCCATACATAGACATTAATAATAATATGATAGCTTTTATGCTTTTATTCTTCTGGGATGGCTTTTCACAAGATTTTGGAATGTTTCTGTGAGAATTCATCCAGTAAAGCATTTGTAAGGTCAGACACTGATGTTGGTTATGCTAGAATAGAAAAGGTCCTTCCTAAACTGTTATTCAGCATTTTGGACAATGCTATGCTTTATTCTAGCATGACTGTGCCACATTGTGCAAAGCAAGGTCCATAAAGACAAGGTTGGATGAACTGGAACGGAGATTGCCAACAATAAGTTCTTAACCATAATTGCAAACAATCAGTGGGAAAGGTAACCACTAGACAGTATGTTAACATTCTGTGTATGTCGTTTCCATATTTTGATTGTTGAGCTTGTTGATACTGTCATTGTTAGTGCAATGCATTGACTGGATTGCACACAATCCCTCATCGTCCCTTCTCTACCCTCAATGTTAGATTTCATATACTAAAAACATATAAAAAAGAAAAAAGAAAAGCTGGCCTGGGGGAACCAGTCCTACATCCCCAAGCCTGTTTAGACCAGCCTCCAATGTATATACCATTGAACACTGGCCAGAGACTTCTTGAAACTGTGCAGCAGTTATCGCCAGCTCTGTCTAATGGCCATTCTCCCAATCCTAGCAACTAATCTAGGATCAGCCACATTAGCCTTCCTCTTGCAGTGTTCTAAAGTGTTTAGGAAATCCTTCCAGTCCGACCAAGAAAAGGCCTCAGAGCAGACAAGTGTAAACCTAAAGACTTCACAGAACTTGGCCAAGTCATGTTTAATCGTATGTATCAAATCTATGGTCCTAGCCTTCCAAGATTGTTCCCCCATACGTGAATGACTAATACGATGGTGTGGGGACAAACCTGGCAAGAGTACAGCACTATGGATAGGCACTATCACGGACCCCCCAAAAATAAAACAAGAAGTTCTCCCCCTGATGTTAAGGGTGTGAATTTAAAAAGGGCTAATGGGGGGGGGCGTGACCGGCTGCCGGAGAAGATGGCTGCTTGAATCCTCTGCTCCGCCGCTGCTCGCCCTTTTTTACTAGCCGTCATATGCTACCCCGACGATGGGCCGCACCAAAAAGCCCAGCTCGGACCCCTCCACCCCGGGGACCCGCTCCCAACCGGCTTCGTCTTCCCTGAGGGAATATTTTCGAACACTGGCCGACCTTACCTCTCAGGCCTCGGACGACCACGAGGCCGGCTCCTCCACTGGCTCACCATCCCACGATGCGGATCGGCAGGCTCCAACTCTCCCTCCACAGTCTCCTGCGCCGGAGGTTCTCCAGCTCTTCTCATCGGCGCCATGGAAGAATGACTTTTCAACCCTTATCTTGGAGCTGAAGCAGGTGGTCAGGGATGAGGTGTCTGCGTTACGCGCCGATTTCACGGCTCTGGAGCGCAGGGTGCTATCACTGGAGGACACCTCCGCGGCTCACCATCACACCCTTCAGCTCACCCAGCGCACCTCTGACCAGCACCTCCTCTACATCGGTGACCTTCGACGCCGCCTCGAGGATGTGGAGAATAGAGGCCGCAGGCAGAATGTCCGGATCAGGGGGGTGCCCGAGACCGAGGCCCCCGAAGACCTGCCCGCTCTCCTGACTCGCCTGCTCTCCGACCTCATGGGCCGACAGATTGAGGCCTCCGGGGTGATCGACAGGATGCACCGGGCCCTACGGCCCCGAGGTACCCTAACTAGCCCGCCCAGGGACATAATTTGCCACTTCACCGACTTCCCGCTGAAAGAAGCCGTCATGGCGCGGGCGCGGGAGGTTGGCACGTGGCCCTTGCGTGACCACTCGATCTCCTTTTATAATGACTTATCGGATCTCACCCTGCAGCCCCGTAGGGCCTTGCGGCCCCTTACGTCCGAGCTCCAGCGGCTGCGCATCCCGTACCGCTGGGGCTACCCATTCGCCCTGCTGATTCGCCGGGGTGCCGCTACCATCACCCTCCGCCACTACCACGAGCTCCCTGACGTCCTGACGACCCTCGGTCTCTCTGAGCTGCGGGTACCCGACTGGTCTCTGGCGGGCCTGGACCCGGCTGCTGCGCCCTCCCGGCCTCCGCTCCCACGCGGTTCTCAC
>VKOC01000001.1:22198640-22217246 GCA_009364415.1 Spea multiplicata | reverse complement strand
ATCTCATGCTTAGAGAGTGGCATAATCCAGGCAAAAGAGCTTTTATATCTAAGCACTTTAAGCAATTATTTCACCTTCAGGGTGATGAGAAATGGGAAGATGTCCCTACAGTAGATGTCCAGATAGCCCAACTTTCTAAGCGTACTACCATTCCCATTGGTGAAGTGGCTGGTCTCAAAGACCCTATGGATAAGAGGGCAGAGACGTCCTGCAGACGTGTGTTCCAGTCAGCTGGTTTCCAGACTAAAGTGGCGTTATCTAGCGCA
Source organism: Spea multiplicata (assembly GCA_009364415.1). NCBI lineage: Eukaryota > Metazoa > Chordata > Amphibia > Anura > Pelobatidae > Spea > Spea multiplicata. The sequence goes on along the minus strand of VKOC01000001.1, from coordinate 22,216,980 downwards.
TCTGTGGCTAAAGCTCAGGGTTTCTGGTTACAGTCCTTAGAAAGCAGTCTGTCGGAACCTATGGATGAAGGTTTGTCTAAATTATTTAAGAACCTTAAGCTGGCTAATAGCTTCTTGGTGGAAGCGGCCGAGGAGAGCCTCAAACTATCGGCCCGTAACATGGGTTTGTCTTCCGTGGCTAGAAGAGCTTTATGGCTTCGTTCTTGGGCAGCGGATACTGCTTCAAAATCTACTTTATGCGATTTACCATTTGAGAGAACCAAGCTGTTCGGGTCTCCCTTGGAAGAGCTGATTAGACACATGTCAGATACTAAAAAAGCACTTCCTCAGGATAGGAAGAACAGATGGAACAGGCGTTTCCAGCACAGACCTTCCAGGCCTTTCTAACCAGTGTTCAAGACTCAACCCTTTCGTAAGCAACACGAGAGGAAGTTTCAGGAACGTCCTAAGAAACCAGAAGTCAGGAAGTTCTGACGGCGTTGGAGGCCGTTTGCAAGGGTTCCTGCCAAGATGGAGACTAACTACCAACAGCCCCTGGGTCCTCAGGATCATTGCAGACGGGTACAGGATAAAATTTTTCGAAATCCCTCGTTCCCGGTTCCTGATTTCGTCCTACCCTTCTCAGGTGAAGAATTCAGCACTATTTGTCAAAAGCCGTATCCTTCTCAGAAAAGGTGTCATAGAGCCTGTGCCAAAAAAGCAAGAGTTTCACAGAGTTTATTCTCGTCTCTTCCTGGTCTCAAAGCCGGATGGGTCCTTCCGTCCTATTTTGGATCTGAAGAGGGTCAATGCCTGCATTCCCTACCGTCATTTCAGGATGGAATCTATTCTCACGGTTACCCACCTGTTAAAACAAGGGGACTTGATGGTCACGCTAGACCTAAAGGATGCCTATCTCCATGTGCCAATCGCCACAGCCTCCAGGAAATATCTCCGGTTTGCCATAAGAATCGGCACAAGGCTTCGACATTTCCAATTCACTTCTCTCCCTTTTGGCCTGTCGTCAGCTCCTCGGATTTTTACAAAGCTATTAACCCCTGTTGCAGCAGCATTGCGGAAAGAGGGAATCACAGTTGTCCCTTATCTAGACGACTGGCTTCTGAAAGCAGGCTCCTCTCAAGAGCTCCAGTCTCATCTCAGGTTTACGACTCGTTGCTTGGAACAACACGGATGGATTATAAACTACAAGAAGTCCAACCTTATCCCATCCACGAGGATACAGTTTCTAGGTCTCATAGTGGATTCCGTCTCATCAAGGCTATGTCTCCCACGTCCAAAGAGAAGAAGAGTAAGGGATCAGGTTTCTTTTTTACAGCAAAATCCAACCCTTTCCTTCAGGACGGCTATGAGTATTCTGGGCAGCCTTACGGCCTGTATTCCAGCAGTAAGCTGGTCCAAGGCTCAGTTGAGACCCCTTCAATGGGACATCCTGCAACAATGGTCCAGGAGTCTGGAAGATCTGGACGTCAACTTCACCGTATCCAAACACGTCTTACTCCACTTGAATTGGTGGAAAGCAAGGGGGCGCCTCGCCCAGGGGCGATCTTTCCTGCTGTGTTTCAGGCACTCAAGACGTTCAGTCCAATATTGCGGGGGAAAGCTGTAAGAATTCAGTCCGACAATGCCACCACGGTCTCTTATATAAACAGGCAGGGTGGCACCCGCATTCCAATACTCCAGAACCTGTCAGACGAGCTCATGCTCTGGGCCCAGAGAAATCTACAGGATTTAGCGGCTACACACATCAGGGGAGTGGACAACGGCCTGGCGGACGACCTCAGCAGAGCTCGGTGCTCCCAAGCAAACTGGTCCTTGGACAAGGGCATCTTCTCTCTCCTGGTTCAAAAATTCGGCCTGCCAGATATAGACCTGATGGCGACCAGACAGAACAGGAAAGTGCCGATTTTTTTCTTCCCTTTACAGGCAGGACAATCCTCCCCTGCTAGACGGTATGTCGGTGGTTTGGTCTTTCAAGATGGCTTATGTGTTTCCTCCAGTAGCCATGATTCCTCGGATCCTCCAAAAAATTCGAGTAGACGAAGCCAGGGTATTGGCCGTTCTCCCTTATTGGCCGAATCGGAGTTGGTTTTCGGAGCTGCTCAACCTGGCGATTGCAGTATGGGAACTACCAGTATCCTCCCATCTTCTGGAAAACAGGAACCTCTCCAGGGATGTTCTTCTACGATTCAGGTTGACGGCCTGGCTGCTGCAAGGATGATTCTCCGGGGCAGAGGCATTTCCAATTCTATGACGGAGGTTCTCCTGAATTCAGTAAGAAGATCTACATCTGCTATCTATCTTCGAGTCTGGAAGAGATTTCTTCATTGGTGCGTCTCAAGAAATTTGAATTTCTCCTCTCCATCCACTAATTCCGTTCTGGACTTTTTGCAGGAAGGGTTCTCGGCGGGTCTCACTGTCTCGACCCTTAAAGGACAGGTTTCAGCCCTGAGTCATTTTCTTCTGTCTGAATTGGCTTCACAGCTTCTCGTCAGGAGGTTCTTTAAGGCAGTCACAATTCAACGGCCACCCAGACGTTCACATTTTCCTTCCTGGGATTTGTCATTGGTCCTTCAAGCTCTCTGCTCCGCACCGTTCGAACCTTCAGACGAGGTGTCTCTCAAGTTTTTGTCTCTCAAGACAGCTTTTTTGGTCGCCATTACCTCGGCAAGGAGGATCAGTGAGCTTCAAGCTCTTTCCGCGGCTCCGGAATTTACTATTTTCCACCAGGATAAAGTTGTTTTATACGTTAAGCCTTCCTTTTTGCCTAAAGTCATCTCTGACTTTAATGTCAATCAGCCATTGATTCTGCCTTCCTTCTTCCCTTCTCCTGCTACTCCGGAAGAAACGCTCTGGCACACTCTAGACGTCCGCAGAGCTCTTCGTATTTATTTGGACCGCTCTGCCCCTTTCCGCTCTACGGATCAATTATTCGTCAATTATTTTGGTAAATCCGCAGGCCAGGCGGCCTCCAAGCGCACGATATCCCGATGGCTCTCAGACACTATTCGCTTAGCCTATGCTCTCAGCGGTTGGACTCTGTCTTCTCACGTTACTGCCCACTCCACTAGAGCTATGGCTACGTCCTGGGCTGAAAGATCTTCTGCATCCCCGGAGGAAATATGCAAAGCAGCCACTTGGTCTTCCTTTCACACGTTTATTAAGCATTACCGGCTAGACATCTTCTCCTCCTCTGATGCGGATTTCGGGCGTAAGGTGCTCCAGGCGGTTACCTCATGATTATGTTCCCCACCCAGAGGGGGCATCTTGCTATATCCCCGTGGTACTGACACTATATGACAGGAAAAAGAGTAATTTTACTTACTGTAAATTCCTTTTTCCTTAGTATAGTGTCAGTACATGTTTCCCTCCCTGTACGTTTTGTATTAAATAATTTTTTTGCAAGTTATCTTGTGTTTCTTGGTATTTTCTGGAGGTACTGGGGCTGCCGGGGCTCTTATAGTGGGGAGTAGGAGGGGTTAAGGGGGATCTTAACCTCTTCGTTTCTAGGTCCTTGTCCCTAGGAAGAGCGACACCCCCGTGGTACTGACACTATACTAAGGAAAAAGGAATTTACAGTAAGTAAAATTACTCTTTTTGCGTATCTTCCAATCATTCATTAGGTTACAGGCTTCTTTTATCGTAGGTCTTCTGAGGGAATTGGGAGATTGGGGTACCTATTCTTCCATGACTAAAAACTGCAAAAAGAGATTGCAGAAATTAGTTTACATGTAGTGTCCCATAAATTAAAAAAAACAAAATCCTGAGGTGAAACAGGAACATGGCAAGAGCCTCTTTAATGTGAGATGGAAGCAGGGGAACAGAGGCGGATCTCTGTGCAGATTTGGAGGAATCTGAACAAGCAGTTCCATTCTGTTATCCTCAGGCTACCCAAATGCAAGTGTATCAAATGTATGCACATATTTTATTTGTTATTTTATTACAGATTAACAATATAAAGTTGCTTGGTTTGAAATGGCGTCATAACACAGTTTTGCATCCAGTTGTTGTTTACATTACATTACATTTATTTATAAAGCGCCGGCCAATTCCGCAGCGCTGTTCATTAATTGAAACAATTTATAAACACATACAATAACAAACTGGTGCAAAGGAGAAGAGGGCCCTGCTCTTGCAAGCTCACAATCTAGTCGGTGGTAGAGGGAAGTCAGACAATAGGAGAGGACTGCTTGGATGGGGATGAGTTGATCTGGTTGTGATGATGTGTTGAAGCTGTTTGTTCCTATGGCTTTGATTAGGATGATGGTTTGGAGCACTGTAAAGGAATGTTGTACGCTTTCCTGAACAAGTGGGTTTTCAGAGAGGTTTTGAAAGTCTCCTACAAGGCAGAAAGTCAGACAGAACGGGGAAGGGAATTCCACGGGAGGGGTGCAGCTCGGGTGAAATCCTGAATACGGGAGTGGGAAGAGGTAACAACAGTAGAAGAAAGCCGCAGGTCCTGAGAGGAGCGAAGAGGGTGGGTAGGGGTGTATTTAGATAGGAGGATAGAGATGTAAGGTGGTGCCGAGTTGTTGAGGGCTCTATAGGTCAGGGCTAGAAGTTTCAATTTGATTCTGAAGGGTATGGGGACCCAATGAAGTGATTGCATAGTGGAGTAGCGGATGAGGAGCGGCGGCAGAGAAAGATGAATCTAGCTGCAGTGTTGAGGATTCGGGAGATGTTTTTCAGGTGGAGGCGGCAGGATTTGGTGAGGGATGAAGGAGAGAGCAGAGTCGAGGGTGACACCAAGGCAGCGAACCTGGTCTGTTGGTTAGATAATGGAGTTATCAAAGGTAATAGAGAATAGATGTCAGGAAAAGTGGACATAGCAGATGGCAGGATTACCATGAGTCCGATCTTAGAGATGTTGAGCTTTAGGTAACGAGACACCATCTATGATGCGATTCCTGATAGACAGCCAGTAAGGCGAGTTAGAAGAGAGGGGGAAAGGTCAGGAGCAGAAATATAGAATAGGGTGTCATCTGCATATAGGTGGTACTGGAAACCAAAAGGAAGAAATACAATTTCCGAGGGAGAGGAGCAAGTTCCAGTAAGTGAGACACTAAAAGTACGGTTAGAAAGGTAGGATTTAAGCCATGAGTCATGTCACGGATGCCATGAGCATGGAGGGTTTGTAGGAGAAGAGGGTGGTCTACTGTGTCAAAGGCTGCACAGAGGTCCAAGAGAACAACCAGTGAGAATTGGCCTTTCGTTTTAGCTGTGAGGAAGTCATTAGTAATCTTAGTCAGTGCAGTCTCTGTTGAATGCTGTGGACGGAAACCAGATTGTAGAGGGTCAAGTAGAGAGTTTGACGAGAGAAAGTTTGTTGGACGGTAGTTTGATGGGGATGTGGGATCAAGTGAAGGTTTCTTTAGGATGGGGGAGATGATGGCATGCTTGAATGAGGATAGGAATACACCAGAGGACAAGGAGAGATTAAAGATGTGGGTTAGGCTTGGGGTAAGGACACTAGAGAGGGGTGGCAGGAGATGTGAAGGTGCAGGGTCAAGGGGACAGTTGGTGAGGTGGGAAGACAACAGGGCCTTGGAAACGTCGAGTGGTGTAACTGGGCAGAAGCAGGTGAGGATGGAGGTTGAGGTACGATATGATTGACATTATGGGGGAGGATGTTATCCCTGATGATGTCAATTTTGTTCTTGAAGTAGGTGGCAAGCTCTTGGGCAGAGAAGTTGGAGGGCAAGGGAGGTGCTGTGGGTCTGAGAAGGGTGTTAAATGTGGAGAATAGACATTTAGGGTTATGGGAAAGAGGTGATTAATGAAATGAAATATGTTTGTTTAGAGAGATGGAGGGCCTATGTATAGGAGAGGAGCATGAATTTGTAGTGAATGAAGTCTTCAGGTGAACGAGAGTTCCTCCACAGGCGCTCAGCGGTAAGTGAACACCTTTGAAGGAGGCGTGAATGTTTAGAATGCCATGACTGAGGTGGATGGCGTGGGGGATTGCGTACAGTTACAGGGGCAACCATATCTAAGGCTGAGGCTAGTGTATGGTTGTACTGAGCTGTAGCTGTGTCAGGACAGGAGGAGGAGGATATACTTGAGAGGAGTGGCTGTAGTGTATCTGAAAGCTGTGGAGTGTTGAGGTTGCTGATGGTATGGTAGGTTTGTGGTGGTTTCTTGGGTAGGGAGGGTGTGTGTGGTATGTCGAGATTAAATGTAAGCAGGCCGTGATCAGTGATGGAGAACCGAGATGTGGAACAAAGGTGGGAGAACACTAGATCTATTTGCTGACCGCCACGTGTGTTGGGGAGTTAGTCCATTGGAAGGAGGAGAGTGAAAGTAGTTTGGATGCAGCAGGTGAGGATGGGTCATCAATAGGTATATTGAAGTCCCCTAGGATTAGTGTAGGAATGGTCAAGGAAAGAAAGTGGGAAAGTCAAGCAGCAAAGTGATCAAAGAAATCCAGAGTGTACTTCGAAAAATTGATTGGTGATAGACATTGAAAGGTGCAGTGAGGAGAGAGGAGAATACCAACACCACCTCCCTGTTTGTCTCCAGGTCTGGGAGTGTGGCTGAAGTGAAGGCCACCGTAAGTGAGAGCAGCAGGAGAGGTAGTGTCAACCACGTTTCAGTGAGTGCAAGAAGGCTAAGGTGGTTAGAGAGGAAATGGTCATGGACAGCAGTTAGTTTATTGCAAACAGAGCGTGCATTCCAAAGGGCACAGGAGAAAGGGGTTCCGGGGTTGCAGTGGACTGGTTCAAGATTGGAGGGATTGCGGTAGCTTGTGATAGTTCAGCAGGTGCGGGGACGGAAGAAGGTGGGGATGGTGAGGCCAGGGTTACGTTCAATGTCACCTGAGCACAGAAGGAGTAGGATACAGACAGAAAACAAATGGGAATGTGATTTGTGGGCATTGGATGCCTTTACTTGATAGATGGGAAGGAGTTATGTGAACTGTAGATGGTTTGTCAAGGGGTGTAGAGGCTGCAGCGAATGTGCGATTTGTGGGTAGAGGACATGGAAACATGTATGGGTTCATAGTAGGGAAGGAGGTGTAGCAAGCAAGTGCCTATGTGGGTTACCTGCTTTTTGCAATGTACTTGGTATGTTGTTTCCCTCCCATTTAACTCCAGTGTAACTCTTATCTATCCACTTGGGGGTGAGGACACAGCATCTACATTTACAAGCAAGTTCTTTAAAACGTTCAAGTCTCCCACTTTCCAATGAGTTTTCTGGAGCAAAGTAATATATGTTTTATATACTTTAAGGCTATTTTGAACTTTTGTCTAGGTACATCATTCTATTTCATCTTCAATTCTTGGCCTATATCCATACCTGGGAACTCTCCGGGTTTGACCCGGAGATTGCCGGGTGAAGCACTGCTTCTCCGGTTCTTGACCCGCCCTGCTCCCCGCCCATTTTCCCTTTAAATCGAGTGTGTTAACCGCTGCCGTAAGCGGGAACGCCCCCGACATCAGCGGGAACGCCCCCGACATCAGCGGGAACGCCCCCGACATCAGCGGGAACACCTCCCAACATCAGTGGGAACACCTCCCAACATCAGTGGGACTTCCCACCAACATCAGTGGGAACGCCCACCGACTACTCAGGCCCGCCCCCTGATATCAGTGGGCAGTCCTGGCCACGTCCCAGAAGTTCCCAGATATGCCTATCTGTCACTATGGAGTCCTTGTTAGGTTATATCTTACAATGTTTATCAGCAAACTTCCTCGTGTCCCAGCTCCTGGGAGATGTTTTTATGTGATGAAACCTTAAATCAAATTCCACATCTGCTAAAGTTGATTAGCATTCTTTAAGACCCAGCACCTTTAATGAGCTATAACTCTCATGATCCTGGAAACAGAACTTTAGAAGGTCTTGGATAGCTGTTGGCTCCCTTCTCTTGATAAATTAAATAAAAAATGTGTATGTAATAAATTTAGAAATAACATAAAAAATATTTAAGGAACAAATTTCTTCTGATGCATAAGAATGAAGAAGAAAGTTAACCTAGAGTTCCTACGTTTCCAATTTTATAACTCTAAAGACGAATATGTGGTTTAGGTTTTCATTTTTTTTCTGAAGGATACTCATGAATCAAACCACATATCCTGGTCATCGCACAACTGTTAAATTATTATTTTACCCAAACTGACTTGTTGTAAGGCACATAGTTAATTTATGTCAGCTGAGCAAATGTAGAAAGAAGGTGAGAGGTTTTCATTTTCATTTTAGGAAGTAGATTGTTACACATGTCCTGTTTAAAACAAATCAGCTGAATTAATATATAGTGTACCATAGAGACCTCAAGTTTATGTCAATTCACATTTTTTTTCTAACATATTCGCTCTTCCAAATTTAATTGCCCTTTATAATGTACATTTTTTACTTACAATGATTTACAATATAGAAATATCTAGTGGTCTATAAAAGTCAACTATAAATACCCCTGACTTACCTTTAGGTATGGTGGCCATACCGCACCTTTAATTAAGGGTGCTTATAAATATGCACTTAGTAGGACAGTATTCCTATAAAAACGTGATATAGGTCTGCTATACCTTTGGATTCGAAGCTATGATAAATGCCGATCTGACAATGCAATAAATTCCTGGAAATTAAGTATAAATATAAAATCTTTTTAAAAAACGTACACCTTGAACAGCCATGATTTATTTGTGGAGACACATCATACAAGGATTACTTAGGGGAAGTAAGTAATATATGGTAACGAGTAAACTAGTAAAATAGGGAGCTTAGTATTACTAAAGCAGCACAAAAAATAATAGTAGCAAATGGAAGTTGGAACAAATTCCAATTCACATATTTCACCTCTCATGGCCAGGGAGTGCAAGGTGTGAGGCCACAGTCTTGCAACACAAATGTAAAAAAAAAATACTACTTCTGCCAGTATCTGGTTAGTATCCCATACAGCCTAACCAATAAAGAATGTATGTAAAAGTTGTTAATGTTAATGCATTTGATAGATGTGTGGACCCTTTAAATTTTCATGTGATCCATTTTGCAAATGTCGTGCAGGAGATGTTTGGTCACACAAATCCCTGTGCGCGTGACATACTCTGCCTCGAGGAACACTGTGGCTAGGGATCTGTTAAGACCCCAGTGCCCATTTGTGGAAACTCCTCCCATTGAGTTCAATGGGAGTACTTTCCTGCCACTGATTGACTGCTTCAATAATAATTGGACAATGGAGGAGGAGGGCTGCTGCTGCAGCAGGCCAGCTTCTTCTGTGTCAGGCAAATGCTTTATTTTTTTATTTTTTTTAGTTTTGATAAAATGTACTTTTGTATTTAACCCCTTCCGGACCGCCGATTACATACTGCGTCTTCACTTGAAGACCGCAGTATGTTTTTAAATATTTAAATTCCGTGATCGTGATTCGCTGAAAAGCGATCACGTGCACGGAATTGAGGGGGGGTGGCTGCTACTGATCGCTGGGAACACCCAGCGGTCAGTAGCAGCCGCCCCTCGCGATCCCAGCGTTCAAAGCGACGCTGGATCGCGTAAAGGCTGTGACGTACCTGGTACGTCCCGGTCTGCCGGTGACCCGTGACCCGGAAGTACCAGGTACGTCCCGGTCTTGAAAGGGTTAATATACATTCTTCTGTAGTTGGAATTTCTTACAAGTGTCAGTTTAAACTCGAGAGGAATACAAAAACAAAGTTGGTTGCCTTCTCAATGCAGCATGGAAGAACTATACCATATACTAAGGTGCATATTATTACTGGAGCTAACAGTTAAAGCCATTACAATAATAACAGTCTTTTGTGTGTTCAGTAACCTTTGTCTGCAGTATCTCTCCAGAAAATAAGTTGAGTTACAGGGATTCCAGGTGCAAATTTTTTTTTCTTTATTCAAGAAAATGGATACGCTCTGGTCAAAAGTTACACAAACACACCTGTATAGTGTTTTATGAAAGTAAGCATGTCAAAGGCATCAACAGTAACACTTTAAACATAAGGAAGCAAGGTATCAGGAAGCAAATGTGCAAGCTGCAAGCACACAGACTTGCTAAACATTTACATTTCATTGTTTGCTTTTCTGTCCTCCTAGTAAGTTACCTGATTAAGCAATATTTTTAGCAACTACCATATTCACTCTTTGCTTTGTTTTGGTATGCCAATAACACTTAGGCATGTACACAGGAGTCAAGAAACAAGCTCAATGCTGCAGGGTCACGCACAGTCCATGGCCCAGTCCCCCTTGTCCTGAGATCCAGGAATGAAATGGTGTGTGAACTGGAGTGTTGCATATAGTAATTGTTCCAAGCATTTGCTTTCCTACTAATCTCACCAGTATAATGAAGGAAAGATGTCCCTGTAAGATCCAGGAAGCAATGTATGCATCTTCCCTAGCAAGACAAACAGAACAAATATTGGATTTTTTTTTTTTTTAATGACGGCAACAGTCCAAGCAGTGATTATTTCTGATCTGTTCCAGCGCATGCCTTGTTTCAGAATACATTTTTAGAAAATATGCACCATCCATGAGCTTTCATCATGCTTTGTTGGTTGCCTTTGCATATTTTTTATATTTATACTCATTTCACAAATTAGTAGCTTCCAGTCAAATGTGGTCACACAGCAGATACTTCCAGCTCACTCATTCCTACTAATGTGTGCAACACATGTGCCTTGGTACAATCTCAGACCTGTAACTAGTGTCCTCACTTGAACACCATGCCAGTAAAACAGTTCTTAATGATAAAGAGGGTTTAGGGAATGCAGTCAACAAAAATACTGCTTGAACATACTTTTGTTGTGTTCTTTGGGAGAGCTGAGAAGCCTCTGCAGCCGCCTTCCTTGCTTCAAACTCCTCTCTTTTCATCACCTCTCCACTTCCCCTATAACCCAGCTCCACGAGCTGGCGGGTTAACTCTTCATCCTGAAAAAAAAAACAATAAAACATGTTCACATCATTGATTATCTAAGATCTCATATGGAGTTAATGTCGGTTGCTGACATACTTTTCTGTGGAACTGACAGTCCTGGTGACGTTGTACACTCCCTGTCACAATTTCCTTACATCTATGCAAGATGATCCCGGACTCAGACATCAAGTCTTGTTTGTTTGTTTAATTTCACTGTTTTTAGAAGATTGTAAGCTTGCGAGCAGGGCTCTCTCCACCTAATATATCGGTTTGTCTTAGTCCAGGGGTGTCCAAGTATTTTCTGCAGTGGGCCACTGCATCAGAAATGTATGTGTGCATGGGGCCCACTCATTTTTCACTAAGAGAAAATAAGGCCTTTTAGCTTTATAATGCATATTAATACAAGGTTAATTTGGCAATAATGAAAAAAAGCAGTGGAATTTTTTTTAATCAACTTTTATATGCAATTCTATCAATACTGAATTACTTAAACAGTAAAACAAAGTCAGCCCACAAACCATTTAAAACAAGCTGGATTTAAGCTGGCTGACGCACACTGGAGGCAGGGCCGGATTAAGACACCCACACACACGCCAGGACAGGCGCTGCCACACCGACCCCCAAACACACACGCCAGGACAGGCTCTGCCGCACTGAAGCATAAAAAATGTATTTTCTACACTGCTTTGTCGTTAATTGCCCCTTTTGTATTGATGCCCTAGCCCAGCCCCCTTTAATATTGATTAATGTCCCCCCCCACAACCTTGTGTACTGCCCGCCTTTGTGCATTTATGAACCAAAACCCTTGTATATTGATTTATGTGATGCCCCAGCCAATCCCCTCCCTTGTGTATGGATTCCCCCTTTTTGTATTGGCCAATGTGATGCCCAACCACCCTCATGTCTATTACCCCTGCCACCCACTATTGATTTTGTAATGGCACAACCCAGTCACCCCCCTTATGTATTTAATGTTTGTCCCAAGGGAACCCCCCTTGAATATGGGTCCACTTTCCTATAAACCCTGACTATTTTTTGTTTTTATTTTCCCTGCTGTCCTCGTGACGATCATCTCCCTGTCAGGAGGAACTCTTCCGTGAGCCTGCCCCCTTGAATGGCACGTCTTAAAAGGGGCGGGACGAAGAGTTGAGGCACTGCTGCCACTTCGTTAGGCGGTCTTACAGCCACACGTCGGCTGCTTTGAAAGCGTCCGCCCAGACGTGAAGTTAAAAGCAGACATCGTCCTGCTTTGAATGATGGTCTGCCAGACCATGGACCGGCCAGCCCACCTCGAAGTCCGGCGGGTGGCATTTGGTCTGCGGGCCGCACGTCAATTCTTAGTCTGTCAATTCTCAACTTGTCATACCCCCTAAATATATGTATTGTATTAAGCGCTGTGTAAATAGTTGGCGCTATATAAATAAAAGATAATAATAATACATTTTTCAAGCTGCAATCAAGGACACGTGAGCTCAGCTTTCATGAACTTGCAACTCGCCAAATTTACAGTTGTATGCACTTACATATACTCACAAGCAACCATTAGTGAATATATAAGTTGTTTTGCGTGTGGTAACATGCAAGTTTAACTCATGTTAAAAAATACTGTCTTCCATAGGGTTAACACCCATTACATCCACTAAAAAAACTGGAGTGTAGCATTTGTAGGTCAATAGCGAATATATTACATAGTGTCAAAGACATAACCTTTTTTTTGCATACAAGAGCATAGAACTTAGTTATTGGATTGCAATGATATTAGGGGTATTTTAATGGTTTTACAACTTTTGCATCTGGTAAAAGAAGTTTGCAGGTAAGAATATTTTCTTCCTTGCAATTATTATTTTTTCTATCTTAGTATCCTATTGTTTGAATCCGACACTATTCATTTGAAATATTTAACATGACCTTAAATTAGTGGTAAGTAAATAGTTTGTTAGGCAAAGGTTTGGGTGGAGCTGGTGTTTATTCAAGATTACTATGAGTTCAGCTGGGTTGCAATGTACTACACGGTTTTTGTGGTTTTGTTTTTTAGATTTTAGCTGCTCCATGAATAAATATATACACATATTGCTAAAACAGGTGTAACTGTAAAATATTAGTTACTATCTGTTATAATCATCTAATAATAACTGGGGCATTATTAGATGATTATAACAGATGGTAACTGGAATAGGAATTGCATTCTCGTACCTAAAGCTTCACTTGCCTGAAACACAAACTAGCTATGACTATACATGTGTAAGGGTGCTGTGAGGGTCTATACAGAGAAGGTTTTTGTGTCCAGCAGCAAGCTCTATTTTTATTTTCTTATCCTTTTATATTTTTGAACCCCTATCCAACCTCAAACTTCACCGTATTTTACTAATTCCCCACAACTATTCAATATATATAAAAAATGTGAAACAATAACTTTTTTAAAAAAATCTGGATCAATCTTGCCAACATTTGAAAAACAATTCCAGAAACAGTTTGCTGCACGGCTTGACAACTTATTAAACCCACTGCCCCAGAACTCTTTCCATGCTACAACCCGTATAATTTAGCTCAGGCTAGTTATTATGGTACAGAATATAACACCAAGTCCCCACCAACACTACCATACATCCTTGGTATGTGGTAGATACATTTGCTTCTATACGGCTGGTGAATTTTATCACTGTTACAGGAAGTTATGTTGAGGAAAGTAGATAAATATAATTTAAAAAAATATAAAAAGCAAAGCGCAGGTGTTATAGGATAGCCATCAGCAGCATACAGTTATACAGACAGATACTGTGAGCTCACCTATGTGATACTGTGAGTTTGACCTATGTGGTACACCATAAACCTCATTACTATATGGTGATCCAGCACTGATAGTGGTACAGCATAGCTCCCATCATTAAATAGTAAGCCAGGAGTAAAATGGGGCAAATAAGCAACACTGGGTAAGCTAAGCCTGGAGTATTATCTTTATTGTTATGCTTATTTGCCCTGTTTTTCTCCTGTTGATATATTAACCCCTGGTGGGGCAGGTAGAATTTTTTTGGGATCTATTAATTATGTGCTTTCTTTAATTTGTGTTTTTTTTATTTTTTGATTGCTGTAATATTTGATTTATTGTTTGTATTGTCCATATATTTATATATTGTTATATTGTACTGTATTCATTTTTGTCTATTTCTTAAAGCATATATTTTTATACCTATTTTAGTGTTTTCAGTTTTTCTTATATCGGGGGGGCGTAAGGCATCTCAGTGGCATTTCGGGGGTTAAAGGCATATCAGGGGGCACAGTGGCATTTCAGTCATATCGGGGGTAAAAGGCATATCAGGGGCAAGGTGGCATATCAGGGGTGTAAGGCATATTGGGGTACAGTAGCATATATGAGGCATATCTGGGGGCAGAGAGGCAAGCTGGGGATCAGATGTTTCTAAAATAAGAGGGTGAATAGAGATATAAAAGTTTTAATGACACATGTTATTATAAATTGAAAGTTTTTATTTTAAATAAATGAAAAATCTGTATATTGGTTTTTTTTATTTGATTAATCGAAAAAATAATCGGCCAACGAATCGATTATTAAAATAGTTAGTTGCAGCCCTACAATAAAGTAACTTATTCATATTGCCGGTGATTGCCTGCATCTTGATATCCTCACCGCTGATTGTAATACAGACTACCATCGTAGAAAAACTACCATCAGTATATACTGAACCAGGCACTGATAGTGGTACACCATATCTCCCTTCACTATATACTGAGCCAGACACAGAAGGTAGTACAGTATAACTCCCATCATTTTATAGGAAGCAGACATAGTGTCAGGGTTTCACCCTGCCTTCCTGTACCCTGTCTATTTTATACATTGTCATGCCAACCTGCAGACACTAGTGCAGCACCCGTTTCCAGTTACTTGGGACAGGTGAGCCACATTATCTGGATGTTAGCCCTGCATTTATATATCTGCTCTACCCTCCAGTCTACGACTTTGCTGTTTGTAAGCTTCCTGGCCCTGTGCTGTTCCTAGTAGTTCTCTGTTGGATTCTACCTGTTCTGACCCAGCTTGTCCTAACTTTGCTCTTGGCTTCCGGTTGGCTCTTGTTCCTGTGATCCCTGTGACCTGGCTCACCCGATTACGTCTCCCCTGCCTGAGGGCTCCCTGGCCTGTCGTGAGCTCAGTGCCCTGCCTGTGGGACCCAGTCTGTTTCAAGGTCTCCAATCGGAAATCTGCTCCGATGTCCCCTATCCTTGTTTGTTTTTATTTGCCTGTTTGTACCTACCTAGCAGTCATGCATTGTGGTCACAGAGCCCCTGGTATCCCCTGCAACTGAGCTCCTACTCAACTTGCTTACTCGAGTCGTGAAACCCAGATGTTGGTACAGCATAGCTGCCATCACTATCGATATAGTAAGCCAGACATTGACTGTGGTACACCATTACTATAAACTCTCCCAAAATCTCACTCTTATTCCTGTCTATTCCGGGCTTGGGTAAGCAAGTCGGGTATTGCCAGCAGGATACTAGAGGCCTTGTTTGGGCTGTCAGGGCGTGGCTTGTGCATAGCAGGTTGGGTTAGCCCCAGTTTGAAGAGGCTACTAGAGGCTTTGTTTCTACCACACCATGCATATTGGCAGGTTGGAAGGTACAGACAGGCAAAAAAAAAAAAACGAAGGCTGGATATTATTATGAGACGGTCTCTATTAGAGTAAGCTGACAAGACAGGTAGGTAGAACACAGGATTGGTCTTGACTGGCAATAAGGCTGGAAAGCGCTCGGGCAGGGCAGGCGCAATCAGGCAAGCCAGGTTAGAACCAGAAAGACATCAATGCCAAATCGTAATCCAGGAGCAGAGTCAGAACAAGCTGGGTCAACACGAGCAATAAAAGAGCCAAATCAGAAACAAAGGAACAAAGTCAAAAGCAAGCAAGGTCACAACGGGTAAACCAGAAATGCTGCAACGCAAAGGCCCGGAAGGATGAAATCAGCAGGTCTTTGAGGAGGAGGGCTGCACCCAAGTAAGCAGATGCAGCTGGTCAGGTCAGGTGAACAATCAGACTCTGCAACAGACATTACAGATAAAAAAAAAAAGTCTGGGCTGGCAGGGTGGAATCCTGCCATAGTCACACTTTAATATTCTCGTACTCTTTTTCACGTTGTCTCACTCTTATTAATGCTCTCTCACACACACACTCTCCCTAAGACTGTCTCATTTAGGCATACACTCTCAGGCTCTCTCATCCTCCCATGCTCTCTAACATACGCGCTCTCACACTCTCTCGATTCTCTCATGCTCATATTCTCACTAACTTCATCATGCTCACTAACACATGCTCTCATTTTCTCAAATAACCCATGGATTTTCTGTAAATAATACACTTAAAACACACTGCTCTGGACCAATAATATTATTACCAGCATCTGTATAATTCATTTTTCATAAACTCAACACAGCCAAAGCAAAAAAACAAAATAACAGCTGCAAAAAAACCCAACATATATTTCTTAAGATCTCTAAGTCAATTAATATCTGAACTGCTAAGACACTACCATACTGAGCTGGGTAAAGCTAATCAAAAGTAACACCAAAGATAATGCAAACTGTTGAAAAATTCAATTTATCACATACAAAAAGCTGATCCCAGAAGTAGTATTAATGTCCGTTCAGAATTAGAAAGAAATTCTTTCCCTTTTTTACGAATAATTATTGAAAATGGCTTTTTTTGTTTTTTGAGTCTTATTATATCATTTAATTTACATATCAGTATGACATATCTACCGAGAGAATCACACTCATGAAATATATGGTCAAACTTAATATCAGTAGACAGAATTATCGCTGCTCCCCTCTTCTTTTTAAGTGGTAGGTTAGATGAATAAATAATAGGATATTTTTTAAATTTCCAATATGTGTGTCCTTCATCATTCCAATGGGTCTCCTGAGCAAAGCAAATCGATATTCTTTCTCTAATTAATGTTTCGTACAAATACATCCTTTTTTGAGGTGTATTTAAACCTTGAGTATTTATAGTAACTAAATTAAATGTTACCATTTTATTTTAAATTTAACCCCATAGTGTCTAGTCAAGATTCTCCATATCAATGAATCATTATCTCTCAACCAACTACCGCCATCACAACTAACAGATATAGCATTCATACTAACGAGATACAGAAATATTTGCATCTCTAGCTCTGATACCAAAATAAAATCATTTATTATAAATTATTATAATAAATAATTAGGATATTAGAATATTGTGAATGTGCCACCTATAGAGTGTTCCATTGGATTTAAACTATAATCTAATATATACATACTCTTTGTGTAATCCACTAAAATTAGTCAATACAAAATTTGTTATAATTTCATGCTTTGTGAAACTACTTTGTGTAGTGTTTTTATGTGCATATTATACAATTTGCCACAATGGAAATATTACTAATTATGTAAATATTTCCATCTACTATAGTTGTTCTTAAATCCCTTCTATGACATAAATGTGATTAAACTTAGTATCCTACACCAATATTCCATTATTTCATCACAAAAAAAAAAAAAAATCAATAATACAAAAAAAATAAAATGATAAATAAATAAATTCCCGTCTATTTAGGGGCCTTTTCATGTTCATCAGCATGTAGAAGAAGGGCTTTTGCCTTGTCCGAGTCTTCAAAAATATATTCTTGATGTCGAAATACAAAAAATAATCTAGTTGGGAAGAGCCATCTGTAAGTGATTCCCTTCTTCCTCAGTATGGATGTAACATCTGAGAATTTACGTCTGTTGTTTCTTGTTGCCAAAGATAAATTATGTTAAGTTGGCAGAGAGAAGCTCTTCAGCTGGTAGTGAAGGACATCCCTTGTATAGTAAGTGCCGGACAGGCGAGGTATTTCTTTTGTTGCTGTGTTGTTATATTTCTTTTGTCTTTGCAACCTTTCTAATAAACCTGACCCTGTGTCAGATTGCACAAACTTACTGCTGTTTGCCTGGCTTGAATGAAGACGGGCACTTGTCTAGGGCTGCAACAACTAATCGATATAATCGATAATGAAAATCGTTGACAACGAATTTCATTATCGATTAGTTGCAGCAGCTCCTACGTACAGTTCCTCCCTGCAGTCACTGCCGATTGGCTGCAAGGAGGGACAGAGAGAAAGGAGCAGAGCCAAAATGCCGATTGGCCCCGGCCGTTTCTTATACCGTCCTAATGGCTCAAGAACTTGTCTAACTGGTGAGTATAAAATTAATATTTGGGCTACTGAAAGTTAGGGGCAGTTGTAGTTAATGGGGTGTTTAGGGTTAATTTAGGAGAAGTTATAGTTAGTGGGGTGTTTAGGGTTAATTGTGGTTGATGGGGTGTTTAGGGTTAATTTAGGGGCAGTTATGGTTAATGGGGTCTTCTCTTCAGGGTTAATTTAATACTGAGGACTGAGGGTTAATTTAATTAGGTTAACTTAAGGTGCAGTTAGAGGTAAAGGGGGGCAAACTGAGGGGAATCTAAATCC
>VKOC01000001.1:22185362-22198540 GCA_009364415.1 Spea multiplicata | reverse complement strand
ATCAGTGGTAATCACTTTTTTGAAGGCTCACGGTTGGATTGTAAATCTCGATTGGCCTAGTCTGGCCTATGGTATAACAAACGACTGTGAGGATGAAAGATCAGAGACAATCTTCACTTTTCTTTGGAACTCAAAGCAATGTGGATGGCTATTCTGCGGTTCAGTCTGTTTGTCAAAGGCCTTCCTGTGCAGGTCAGTTAAGACAAAATGTATAAAAAGTGCGGCACAAGAACATGTGGAAAAATAATAATAATAAACAATAGTGTAGTAAACTCTGATAAAGGTAAATTTGTAGGTGTGCTAAGTGCACTCACAAAAATGACTTCAAAGGAGGCTCATCCAAAGAACTTCGATTCTTCTCAAGATCTGAAACATAAGTCAAAGACCACAAATGGTGCAGTATCTTCTTATAAATATTTAATATGGGATATCCAGAAAACTTACAAGCAAGTTGACATAACAGATTTGTTATGCATATAAGCAATATTAATAAAAAGGTCCCAACCAAGCCCTAAGGAAGACCAAGCATAAAGCCTGTGTCTCTTGCCATAAAACTCTGCATGATGCTTCTGCTATTTTGCATGGGTCCTGTACTAAAGCAAGCATTCTTCCACCTGGCTGAAGAGCAAATTACAGTCAACCTTTGATTATTTTAAATCTATAGCCAGCTCCCAGCAAGCCCAAGCACAGACCTTTGGTCTCCGTAAGCATGATCCTTCCCTCATGGGACATATTCCAGAAAAGGAGGCGGACTCGCCTGGGTGCCACCTGGAAATTATCAAGGAAGGGGAATTCCCAGGTAAGAAAGGGATGGGAGCACCGCTTGTTGAAGAACCCTGGGGCCGAACCTAGCATCTTTATCTGCCATGAGGTCGAACCAGTAATGCTTAGAGAAGGTGTGGAAACTACTCCAGCTGGCAGCTTTGAGATGACAGAAGCATCTAGACATGCAAGTTCAGGAGAGCTCTGAATTTTCGTTTACATTTAATTTGGGGTTTTCACACTCTCTCTCATTGGGTTTTCTCACTCGCTCTCTTTCACACATTTCTGTCAATGTCTCCCTACCTTCTCTGTGTCTGTTTCTCCCCCGCTTCACTCCTTATTCTCAGTTTCTCCTGTCCTCTCGAGTGATCTGATTGTCTCTGCTTTATCCGGGCCTGGTGTATTTGTTTCATGACAGGGTTAAGCCTCTGCATAACCCTCTCAGCTTTGAGGAAAAGGCTGTCCCCGTATAGTACGTAGCGGCTCAGTCCCTGTTGGAAGTACTCGACCAGGCCAGAATAATGTAGGCTGATCCATGGAGAAAGAAGCCTTTCTATGCGATTGTTGGAATTGGGGAAAGATTGTCCCTGTGGTCCCAGAGGCTCCTCCTTATTGTGGAAGCACACAGGAGAGGCCAGGGTATTGCAGGGGAGAGCTGAAAGAACAAGAAGAGGAGCTATTGAAAGGAGGTGGGGACAGTTATCTGTGAAGGTAGGGAGACATTGAGAGTGTGGGAAAGTGGAAAGTGAGTGACAACTATTTATTCCCTGAATCAAAAAACCTCTCTGAATACTACTACAGTACGTTATTTATGCAGTGGTGGTATAGTGCAAAAAAAAGCATGGCATCCATGTAATTCAATTGATTCCATGTAACATGATACATGGAAATATTAATTTGTTAAAAAAGAAAAAATCCTATTCCCATGGCTTCCAGTACAGCCAACAAGATCTGAGGAAATGCATAACCTCCTATTCAAACAAATGAGTTATATTATGAAAGCCAAAATGAGGGAGGGTTTTCAATGGCAGCAACCTGAGGTGCTCCAGGGGAACACAAGTGACTAATGAACAGTCACCATGGAAATCCACAGGATGTTCCTGCATCTTTTGGCACTTTTTTAAATTATTTATGGGTATGTCTTCACATAAATTTAGATTAGTGTTTGGGGGGGTCCCCTCCTAGAAGAATGTGGTGGTTCAGAAATCTAGTTCTAGATATTATTTTGACACTTTGGTCACTGGCTATTTTTAATATTTCATCCTTGAAGGGTACATTTACTAGATACAGTAGGTTCACATGGTCCTTCTGGTCCAGCTTCATTGGTTGTACCCAACCTAGGTTGAATGTAAAAGCTCTATTAATGACATCTTGAATTAAGCCTGATTGAACCTAATAGACGCACTACATTAAAATCTCAGTTACTGCTACAACTGCATATTCATCCAGGCAAGCTGATTATGCAATTGTTTTTATTTGAAGATACGCTAGAAATGCACAGAAATGTTCATTTTTTTCAAGTGAAAAAGAGATCTGCTCTGGATTATTTTTTGATCATGGTGATCAGAAAAAGACCAGATGTGCATTTTTTTTTATTTTTTTTAACATTTTATATAGGATTCATACATTTTGAGGCTGGTCACGCTAAACATGGAATTATGTAGTTTCTCATGTCAAAGATGCTTTCTGTGTGGTAAAAATATATCCCAGATGTTTGAGGCAGGACTTAAGTCAAAAACAAAGGAATACACATGCAAACATGTACCAGTCCCACACAAGTTGCCACGGCATGATCTGTACACTGATTATTTACTATTTTATTACAATTCTATTACAGTAAAAGTAATAGACTTTTTATTAAAAAACATTTCTAAAATGATCTTAATCTTATCTTAAATAATGTTTTGTTTGGCTTACATTTACAAATATGTAGCATTACAT
Source organism: Spea multiplicata (assembly GCA_009364415.1). Taxonomy (NCBI): domain Eukaryota; kingdom Metazoa; phylum Chordata; class Amphibia; order Anura; family Pelobatidae; genus Spea; species Spea multiplicata. Next base: position 22,195,837 of record VKOC01000001.1, on the reverse strand, counting down.
ATGTGTGGTTTATTTAAGTTGATTCACTAAATGTTTGACTACATTTGAGCCTGACTCACAATATTCAAAACTTTATTTTCAGTGTTAACACATTATGATTTACATACATTCAATAAAACCGTTGTAAGCCAGTGCAGTCATACGTTCTGATAAGCAAAACAATATCCAGAAAATGGAGAGCACATACCCAGCACATTACCATTCAAAAAACACAATTTAAGGTGTAAACATTATGGTCGACCAGTAGGGCATCATGTGGGGGCAGGACCACCACAGGTGGCCAGAGCGTGAGAGGTAAGCAGAAATCCCCAGCGTCTCTCTCGCGGCTAGCTCAGGGAATACATCACTCCCCATTCCCGGGGGGATGTCGGGGTTGTCGTGTATTGGAGTAAGAGGAGACGGGACAGAGGAGATAGAGGTGCCCCGTAGCACCGAATGCCATACACTGAGAGTCGCATGTATGAAGGGGTGATCAGTTCCAGCCAGTGTAAGGAACTGATCGACATGCCCAGCAGGCCGCTCTCCACCTCTATCCACCGTTTCCCACGGGATCCACAAGCCCACTCCACTATCCGCAGGAGATGGCACACCCTGTAGTATGTATGTATGTGGGCAGGGCAGGGCTAGTCCACCTCGTGTCTTGGGTAGGATCAGGACATTGTATCTAATGTGTGGGTAGCGATGGCCCCATATGAACCGGAGAAAGGCAGAGTGGACTGTGGAGAAAAAGGAGGGGAATGGGCAGAGTCTGGAACAAGTAGAGGAGTCTGGGCATCACGTTCATTTTAATAGCGTTGACTCTGCCAGCCAGGTAAAGGTAAGTCGGGACCACCTTCGGAAGTCGGACTGTATAGCGGATAGGAGATATAGGAAGTTGTTGGCGTATAGCTGGGAATGATCAGGGGACAACCACACGCCCAGGTATTTCAGCTTAGTATCGCACCATGCGAAGGGGAAGGCCGTTTGTAGGGAGGTACGGACACCGTCCGGCATGTTAACGCCTAGGAGCTCTGACTTAGTCATGTTGATCTTGAAGTTAGAGAGGTCACTATAGTATCTAAGTTCCTTCAGGACTGAGGGTAGGGAGACGTGAGGTTGGGACAATGTGAGAAGGAGATCATCCGCATACCCCAAGACCTTATGTTGGGACCGTCCCACCTGTAGTCCCCTGATGTCCGGATTCAGGCGTATTGCTTGCATAAGGGGTTCCAGTGATAATACAAACAGCATCGGCGAGAGGGGGCAGCCCTGTCGGGTTCCATTTCGGATGGGAAAGGGGTCGGAAAGGAGGCCATTGATGCAAAAACAGGATCCTTCTTCCCACCTCAGTTTACCAGCTTACTTGGCTGAGCCTCGGTCCTTCCACGCAACCTGTTATCTTGCTGGTTTCAGGGAAGATTGAGTCCAAATGAAAACAAATTGTGCCTGTCCATTCAATCATTTTCAATGTAATGCATTGTCCCAGATTGAGGCTGCTTGGGACACAGGACGTGAAGTTCTGCTACGGGATTGTCCTGGGCAATCCAGGACATGGGGTCACCTTAGTCCAGAGAATGCAGCAAGTTGCTGCACTGTACATGAGTAAGCTTAAAGAAGCTACAGGTACTTATAGTGATCCCAACAAAGTGCTCCAGTCCCGCATCCAGAGTCGCAGCACCAGTGTGGTGAGAGCTGCAGAAGATCTGTGTAAAAAGACAGTTTTAACAAGGAGATTAAAAGGGCAGCACCCCACCCAGGAGAGGTACTTTAAACTGTACACCAGCATCCATAGATTTTTCTCTGGTTAGCACTACCTGCATGGGCCCCAATAGCGCACTGACACAGACATCTGGTGGTAAAGCCACAGACAGTTTGGGAGGGAGAGCTGATGTCACTAGTTATTGTGTTTCAAACTTTCAATTAAATATTCTCAGGACTGTGCACCCACTGCTAGGACTGAACAACATAGGCCCAGCTGTTGGGTCCTTATAATCATACCTGGGAACTTCTGGGCTCCAGCTTGCGGGACGCGGCCAGGACTGCACAATGACGTCGTCGGACGGGCCCGCTGACGGCAGCGGGAAACACCCCCATTTAAAGGAAAAATGGGTGGGGAGCAGGGCGTGTCCAGAGGATTTGGGTCTTGACCCAGGGAACCGGAGGAGCAGCACTAACCCGGCAATCTCCGCGTCAAACCCGGAGAGTTCCCAGGTATGCTTATAATACCAGTTTATATGGTACATATTTATTCTAATACACCTTATGTTTGCATCTGTATTCTGCGTAGGTAGGGGCCATTTCTCAGTGGGTGTTTAAAGAAGATTTCCCAATCTCCTAGCAGCAGTGGAGGGTCAGGTCTCCAGCTTTACTGAAAGAGGTAACTGCCATGTGTGCCTGCTTGATGGCAGAATCATGGATGCAAGGAATTACACCTTATTTTGTTGAATCTTACAGTAAACAGTGAGCCTCTATCTCTATCTGACAATATTACCTCACACTACTCTAACATTTCTGGTGTTCAAATTGGGGTTTGTGGTTAGAGGCAGGACAAGGGCAGGAGCACACACCTACCATACCCTTTCAGTTACATGCAGCACTGAAAAAACTGCAACGTGTCTACAGTGGAGAGTACCATATTTGCTCTATTACAAGACAAGGTTTTTTCCAGAGCAAATGCTCTGAAAAATACCCCTCGTCTTCTAATCGGGTCGTCTTATAATCAGACCTCAAATAGAGGTCTGACTATGAGACTAAGATCCAGATCCCCCGCACCGCTGCAGGGGACCTGGATCCTCCTGTCTCCCCCCCTATTTAACACTTCCCACCCCACACACACCGGCACCGGTACGGGGAACTCTGATCTCTGACAGTCGGGGAAGGTTTGCGCGATGGACGCAGACAACCCCCGCTGCTAGCCACACCTCCATCCGGCTGCAGCGGACGGTGCCTACACAAATCGCGTAGACGTCAACCTGCTGGCCCGGCAATACAGCAGGGAGTCAGAAGCACCGGTAAGTGTGTGTTGGGGGGGGGAGTGTTAAATGGGGGCATAGAGCATTTCTGGAGGCCGAGTGCTCTATACAATGCCTTTTAACCCCCTTAATGCCACTCTGCCTCCTGAAATGCCTTATACCTCCATATATGCCACTCTGCCCCATAATATGCCTTTTTACCCCCTAAATGCCAGAATGGGATATAGGGGTATAAGGCATTTCTGGAGGCAGAGTGGCACATAGGGGGTCAAAAGGCATACCATGGGGCACAGTGGCATTTCGAGGGTCAAAAGGCATATCATGGGCCATAGTGCCATATTGGAGTGGCAAGCCAGGGGGCAGATGTGTTGTAACTGGGGGGCAGGTTGGAAAATACAAAGATAATAAAAACAAAAAATATTTTTCTCAATCTAGCTTTTTATTGAAAAAATGTATAGTTTACATGAATTAACATTTACTGGGTAAAAACTTTTTTCCTATAGGGTCGTCTTATATTCAGGCTTTTTCTTTTTTTTCCCTAAATTAATATTCAGATTTTGGGGGGTCGTCTTATAATCAGGCTCGTCTTATAATTGAGCAAATACGTAATGTTCTATGGTGCAAAAACGCAGACCTCAATCAATGTGATTTGCTGTGTTGGGCTGGTCAGGTGAGATCATAGCCTGTCCCTAACCAGCACATTATCCACACTGTCCCTAAAAGTTCAAGGGGTCTGGATGGACATTCGTACTAACTCACTCATGTAGCTTGCCCTTGTCATAAAAGCATATTGTACAGACACATTCTTTATACGGTTGGACATTCTTGGACCTTTTTTAAAAAAAAATGTATTAAGTAAGCACATAAGTGTCTCATAATATAGTAAGTTTACCTTTTTTCCTCTTTTTTTTGGAAGGTGTCATACTTAATGTGGCATAACCGAGGAGTGGATGGACATTATTGGAATTAAGTTTATAATCAACTTTTAATGAGCATTTGGTTACTCCTGAGATTTTTTACTTGTATTTAATGTAAGGAAGATTAACTTAATATCAGAAAGATTTATTTTACTGAGAGAGTGGTGGATAAGTAGAATAGCCTCCAGTGGAAATTGTAGAGGCAATAATACAGTGAGGGAATCTATTATTATTACCACCATTTATTTATATGGCGCCAATATTACACAGTGCTTTGGTACAGCGCATACGAAGGGAAGTTACAGACAAAAGTAGACAAATATATTCAGACTAAAACATGAGGGCCCTGCTTACAATCTAGAGGAATGGGGAACATGAGAGACATAAGGTGAGTGAAGAGGAGAAAAAATATAAACAAATTATGGTATTGGAGACCTGTAAAAGATGAGTCATACCAGAGTTGTAAGCCTGCTGATTCCAGCCACATAGAAATAAAAGTGGTTGGTGACTGCAGGTGTGTAAAGTGAGTGAAATAATTAATAGACAGCTAATCATTTTGAATACAGTGGGAGGTTGTCAGGTGGCTAAATGCAATGCCAAGTCACATCATGTATGAAGTAGAGCTATATGGGATATTGACCCAGTGGTTTGGCTCGTGGAAGGGCATTAAACAGTGTGAGTTAAGTTGCTGGGGGAAGGTGTGTCTGGACTGCTATCTGTAAGGGATAGCTCAGGAACATGTATTGAAGGCGATCTGAGTTGAATTGCTGGGTGAATGTAAACATGCATGGGATAGGTAAATGGCTCCTGAATCTAAAACAAGACCAAGAACTGATTAATATTTGAGCATTTACAGAAAATAAATCAGACATGCTAGCATTGGTCTTATCTGCTGTGCAATTCATTTTTTTGTTTGTTTCTTTACAAAAAAAGAAAAGAAGAATTCTTTAGGGGAACGGAAACAAATGTAATCAAACTAATACATTTTATAAAAAAATAATATGTTTATAATGGAAAGCTGTGCATTAATTTACAAATACAGACAAGCAAGTATTATATTATAAGATGAGAGGTGGTTGGGACATTTTGAGAATGCAAAATGCTACTAACCATCTCTGTTCTCTATGCTCCAATGACAAAACAGCACTACTTTAGTTAGTAAATCTAAGCAAAAAACCCACTAGGTATCTAAATGTAGAAATTATACCAGCACTATATAATATTTGTCACATATATCAGTAATTACATTTTCAGATGTAACAGACAATCTGACAGGCCAATATTTAGCAATAAGAAAAATTAAGTAAGAAAAATAAAAAATGTGTTTTCTCACCTATGTGGACCACGTGTTTCAAAGCTGAACTCATACCAATTTTGGTTGAACGTTAACACTAAACTCAGTTGGGTTTGAATTATAAAGGAAATCTGATAATTTTTTTCTTCTCTAGTCTAGTAAAAGACAGGTTACTGAATACATGTATTTGATTTTACTTTTTGTGTTTAACAAAGAAAGCCTGTAGAACTTCAGAATCATTCATCACATCATCCAATAGGGCAGGTACATGGGCTCTCAAAACTATTCATTTTTTGTGCAAGATCCTGTTCTACTACTAGCAGAGATCTACATTTTGCATATAAAGTTCAAGTAAAGTGAGATGGGATCATTGTTCAACCTGTAACAGCATTTTAACTGCTGTTTGTAAGACATCAGCCTTTAAATGTGGGTATACAGAAATGAATGTAGAAACTTATGTTACGTTACTTTAGCAAGCCTTGATATTGCATGGATATTGTCAACCCCATTATTGAAAGAGGTTGGCAAAATGTCCTTACAAGGACACACAACTAAGGTTTTGGAAGTTATTAGTGGTACTGGGTATTTACTATATAGTCTGCAACTAAATCTGTTCTTGCTTACACCTGAATATTGAGATGCAGTGGGCCGCCCTTGTGAAAACAATATTGAAACTTTCAAAAATAAAATATGTATATATGTATGTTTCTGGAGTTGTTTGTAGACTGTGTAGTGGGACCCAGCATCCGTGTTCACTAGGTTATTAAATCTTCCCAAATAAGAGCAAAGCACAATTTATCCAAAGCGAAACTTCAGTCTATATCTAACTGGACTACTGTTCTTCTTCTTTGATGGAGGCACAACAGTCTTTGGTTTGGTGGGAGATGCTGCAGTCTTTTTCTTTTCAGGAGCTGTAATGGTGAAAGAGAGTTCTGGAGGTTCTGTGTATTTGATCCTTGGAAGGAAGTGTGTTGATATATGTTGAGGCCTTACTCGTGGGCTGCAGCCCCTTTTTGCCTTTCCTCGTTTGTTTAGTGCCACATACCACCTTCGTCCTGACTTTTCAGTCCTGTAAACAGCTGAAGCATAGGTGTTGTAACTGTTTTCCTGATATCTTTCCATGAATTTACATTCATCCGTAAATTTGGGCTGGAAAAAAAAAAAGTGGTTAATATGGTTTCTTTATATTGCAGATTAAAGGACATCATCCTTATTTTCATGTAAAATGAATATTGGAGTCCACTTTTGTGTGTGTGTGTATATGTGTGTGTGTATATTTTTTTTTTTACTATATATATATATATATACACACACATACCTGGGAACTCTCCGGGTTTGACCCAGAGATTGCCGCGTGACCGCCACTCCTCTGGTTCCACCCAAATCCGTCGGGTCGTCTTGACACGCCCCGCTCCCCACCCATTTTTCCATTATATGGGTGTGTGAATTCCCCTGACGTCAGTGGGAACGGCCAGCGACGTCAGCAGGACCGCCAGTGACGTCAGTGTCCAGTCCTGGCTGTGTCCCGCAAGGGAAGGCTCCGGGTAGCCGGAGCCCAGAAGTTCCCAGGTATGTATATATATATATCAAATGGCAATAAAGCCAGCACTCACGGTCTTCAGTAGTACTTAGCTTTTATTGCAAGAAGCTAAAATATCGACATTTCAGTGAGTGCTGGCTTTATTTCCATTTGATTATTATTATTTTGCTAACAGCCAGGCACCATTTTTAAAGTAGGGTATTTGTCACCATATTTATGTTTTGGTAGAGGCAGGGCTATTTTTATTTTATATATATAAATATATATATACCGTATTTGCTCGATTATAAGACGAGGTTTTTTCCAGAGCAAATGCTCTGAAAAATACCCCTCGTCTTATAATCGAGGTCGTCTTCTAATCAGACCTCAAAAATGTCTGCTGGGGCCATGCTGCTTACAGGCTTTGGTCGCAAGCACCGTCTCTTCTGCAGCAGGAGAACAGGAAGCTAGCACAGTCCTCGCATAACTCTACCTCCCCCCTCCTTCCTCTGGGGGCGGGGCCAGAGAAGTTGCTCGCACAGCCGGGCCCCTGCAGAAGTCTGCGAGTGGGAGATCTGCAGTTCGGGTAAGGGGGTGGGGGAGCACTGGAAATGAGCTTCAAATTAATGTATTGCAGCTGAAGATTGATGACTTCAATATATTATATATTATATATATACAAGTATACTGTACATTTAAACAAAATAGTCCTTTTGAAAAATAGTATATACGTAATCTCTTTTGGGTCATCTGTGAAATCTTTCTTGTGTCCTGTTTCTTAGTTTTATTTACCTTTTGGAATTTGTGATGATTTGACAGGATGCATGAACAACTTCATAGTTATCCTGTTTAGTTATGTTTAGTTATGTGATATGAATAGATGTATTTTCTAATCAAGATTAAAATTCAGAAATGAATAGATAACAGATTAACCAGCTCTCATATAACCTTTCAGTTAATATTTCAAAACCCAAATGTCATCTAGCTTTATTGTATGAAAACATCTCATATATATTTGTGATCTAGGATGCCCTAAAAATTAGGGCAAATTGCCAATTTCTGTAAAGTAGAGCAGATGTCCAGCTGATTTTGAAACTGGTTAAACATCTAAAATGTGGTTGATGACAGGCATTTGTTTGACATGTAGCTGACATGTATTATACATCATAACAAAACAGAAATATATCAAGGAAGATAAGAAAGTAATTAGAGGAGCGAGTGTGTTTTCTTTGAAAGTATTCCATTCTTGTGTATTGTTGAGTCTTAGGAGACACTAGGTGTTCCACATTAATGAGACCTAGAAACAGACATGGTATATGTCAGTTGTTGATACTCACATGGTACTACCAGAATGTTTATCTAGTGATTTTGTTGGTGATTTAAATCTTAAAGGGAAGGTCCAAGTCCTCTGGCACCCATAATATAAAAGAATGCATATTAACCCCTTAAGAGCCAGTCTGTTTTTTTATTTTTTTGTTCCCTTTTGTGACCAAGGCTGTTTAAACACTATTGCGGTGCTCATGTTTAGCTGATGTTTAATTTTCTCCTCTCCCATTTAGTGTGCTCACACATTGGTTTTTTATGACAAGAAGGGCTTTCTTCAGATACTATGTTTTTGATCATATCATCTAATTTCCTATAAAAAGAAATATGATGAAAAAATTGGAAAAAAAACTATTTGTACTATTTTACTATTTGTCCTGAGTTAAAATACCCAATGCCTTTATGTATTTTGCTTTTTTACAAGTAGTGTTTTGCTATTTCAAAACCATTTTTTTCCAAATCTGGTCATTCTGCCCCTGGTATATGTTCAGCAACATCTTCCAAATACAGTGATACCAATGATTAATTGGTTTGAAGGGTTGCCACTTTTTTGCCAATTTTATTATTGTCAAAGATAAAAATACATATAACAGTAATAGGTTATATAAATACATTTACCCCTTCGTGACAAAGGCTGATTTAACTTTTTGTACACTTCGTGACAATGGCCTTTTTAACATTTCTGCGCTGCTTGTGTTTAGCTGTAATTTTCTTCTTTCCCGTTTACTGAACCCACACACATTAGATATTGTTTTTTTCAGGACAAGAAGGGCTTTCTTTAGATGACATTGTTTTGATTGTATCATATTATTTACTATTAAAAAAAGTATAAAATATGGTGAAAAATTTAGAAAAAAATGACTGTTTCTAACTTTTAGTTGAAAAATCTTTTACTCATCTATAAAAGGTAATGAAAAAACCTGCTAAATAGATTCTACTATTTGTCCTGAGTTTAGAAATACCCAATGTTTTTATATTTTTTTGCTTTTTTCTACCCATTATGGGGCAATAAGTACAGGTAGCGTTTTGCTATTTCAAAGCCATTTTTCCAAATCTGGTAATTCTTCCCCCCATGTGCCATTTCGGGTATCTTTGAACCCGGCCAATGCAATTTACCCCATCAAGTCATATATTTTTGAAAACTAGACAGCCCAGGGTATTCCAAATGCTAGTATTTTAACTCTTTCCATGCACCATATCTACCACCAGTCTTTGTCAAACTTTGTGGTAGTCATTTTTTTGCATTTGTTTTGTCACACACATTTTACTTCAGGTATGAATTAAAATGTTCTCGTTTATGTCACTATCACAAAACACCGCAATATGTGTAAAACAACATCTCCTGAGCGCATCGATACCACACATGAATGATTTTGCCTGGCTGTTTGGGGGCAAAAGGGCCACATTTGGGGCATGCACATTTTTCAATGTTGAACTTTGGCATTTGGGGATCCACTGCCCATGCCCTATTTGGTACATCTTTGAGCCGAGCCATTTCAGTGTGCCCAATAAACCCATATATTTTTGAAAACTAGACACCCCAGGGTATTTCAAATGCTAGTATTTTAACTCTTTCCATGCACCATATCTACCACCAGTCTTTGTCAAACTTTGTGGTAGTCATTTTTTTGCATTTGGTTTTCCACACACATTTTACTTCAGGTATGAATTAACAGGTTCTGGTATATGTCACTATCATAAAACACCCCAATATGTGTTCAGCAACATCTTCTGAGTACAGCGATACCTCACATGAATGATTTTGCTTGGCTGTTTGGGGGCAAAAGGGCCACATTTGGGGCATGCGCATTTTTCAATGTTGAACTTTGGCATTTGGGGATCCACTGCCCATGCCCTATTTGGTACATCTTTGAGCCGGGCCATTTCAGTGTGCCCAACAAAACCATATATTTTTCAAAACTAGACACCACAGGGTATTTTAAATGCTGGTATTTTAACTCTTTGCATGCACACATTTTACCACCAGCATTTTTTCAAACTTTGCACTAGTATTTTTGTGTGTGTATTTTTCCCACATACACCTACTTTATGTATGAATTTACAGCTCCTGGTATATGCCGCTGTCACATGACACCCCAATATGTGTTCAGCAACATACCCCACAAAAATGATACCCCACATGCATGGGTTTGTCATTTTTGGGGGGAACTAAAAGGCCACATTTGGTACGTGTGCATTTTTCTAATTGGAAATTAGATGTGTGTCCATCCTTCCCCCCCATGTTAATTGGGACATTGTTGAACCTGGCCAATTCAATTTACCCCATCAAATCATACATTTTTTAAAAGTAGACACCCCACGGGCATTTAATATGCCAGTATTTTAACTCTTTCCATGCGAGAATTGTTTTAAGCTAATATGCTAATTTTAGGACTTGCTCACAAAAATATATTTTTTATATATATATTTTATTTTTTTTGCCTTTTTTTAATTTTTTTTTTAACATTTTT
>VKOC01000001.1:22156383-22177881 GCA_009364415.1 Spea multiplicata | reverse complement strand
CTATTGGGGAAAGATGCAGGCTGCATAGCTGGTGGCCGTGGAAAAACCCCAACAGCTGCTTCTGAGCCAATAGCAGCAGCAGCAGCTAGTGCTGGCAGCCAGAGACCAAGGCAGGTTGGAGCACTGCATGTCCAGCCCACCCTGGAACAATTTGTGGCATTCCACTCCAAGAGAACAATGCCCAAACACCAGGCCAATAAAGTAACGCTAATTATTGGTCAGTTCATTGCTGTTGGAGGGGCATCCTTCTCTATGATTGAAGGGGAGCTCTTCAAACAATTGATGGTGGCTGTGGCTCCACAATATACAGTTCCGTCACGTTCCACTTTCAGCAGGAACATTGTCCCCTCATTGTATCGGCCCTGTGTTTCAGCAGTGAAAGAGGAGCTTTCAAAGGCTGCTGGTCAGTCTGTTCATTTCACGATTTGTGGAGTGCACCTAGTGGGCAGCATGCCTTTCTTTCTTTGACAGCATACTGGTGGCAGCCCGGTGTGCCCAAGGAAGCTGCTTCAGCATGCTACCGATCATTCCTTCTCCATGCAGAAGTGATGGATGAAAAGCACACTAACCAAAATATTCTGCATGCAATGAGGAAAATGTTTAGCCTTTGGGTGGGAGCAGAGGCAGGCGCCAATGTTGAAGTTGGTTTTGTGGTAACTGACGGAGGTGCCAATATAGTGAAAGCGCTGCATATTGTTGGTGTGCGCTGTGCAGCCAACATCATCCATCTTGTAGTGAAGGCAGCAATGTCAGAAGGAACTAATGTAGCAGCAGTAGTTCTGTCCCGCTGCAGAAAGATCGCTGGGCACTTTCACCATAGTGTTAAGGCTAGCCAACTTTTGAGGGAAGAGCAAGAGAGGTCAGGTCTTCCCGTACACTGCCTACGACAGGATGTCAGTACGCGGTGGAACTCCACATTAGACATGCTGGAGAGGATTTTGGAGCAGCAGAGGTGAAAATGTTTCGCCCCTCCTCTTATGGGGGACACCTCTCTTGAGCCGAAAGCCTCCCGGGAGCTCTTGAGTAGATCTGCAGAACCTTTAGAGTGGCAAGAGCAGATCTGGGAGAAGTAAATAATTCAGACACACACAAGGTGTTCGTTCTCAGTCACTTCTCAATTTATTCATTGTTGCGAGCGGGTTTAAATACTATTTGAGGGAGACTGCTACAAAACCATTCACAAAGAAAAATGTAACACTCAGCATATAGTTGGTACCACTAATCCACATCAAACACAGACTAAGGTAAAAAGTTCTTATTTACACAAGAGTAAATATGTTCCTAGTATACAGACAGGTAAACAAATGTTATCTCGTAACTTAAGGATGAGAAAGAAATCATTGACAAGACTTGTCTACGTTGGCAAAAAGTGTCTACAACAACATGTATATTTAATATAAAATGGTGTTCATTTAAATTTCATATTTACAAGAGGGCAATCCATAATCTTGCCTCAGAGCATAATATTGGGATTACATCTCCATTGAATAGGGAGGATTGGACAGTGATCGCCCAGCTAGTGGCAGTCCTTAAAACATTCAGGGATGCCACTGAAAATTTAAGCTCAAACACTGCCAGTCTGGCCCAGTGTTCTCCCATCTAGGCAGCAAGATGGATGTGTTCCTTGAAAACCGTGAGGCTGTTCAAGGTGGCACTCTACATCCTGACGTAGCAGCCATAGTCAGGAAGCTTAAGGATCTGCTAAAAGTAAACCTTCGCAAACGCATGGAAGAGAGTCCCGAAATGATGCTAGCGTGCCTTTGCAATCCAAGAATTAAGGGAAAGCTAGCTTTGAAATTCAATGTTCTCAGTAGCTACCGGGAGCAATTGGTCAACAAGCTGCGTGACTGGCAGCGTAAAATGGGAATGCTGTCCGAGGAGGGAGAGGTGCAGGAGGAGGAAGAGATGATGTGGTCTGCTACCCCTAGCAGCAGCATCAGCAGCAGTCCCACAGTCAGCACAACACAGCTGAGTGGAGCAGCTGCGTTTTGGGAAGAGGCACTTGGGAGTATAGTTGGACCATCTGACAGAGCTAGCAGCAGAAAGGAGAGTAGTGCTGCTGAAATGGTCAAACTTTACCTCTGTGAAGTTCCTTCTGCACCTAATGTTGATCCTCTTAGCTACTGGGATGAAAAGAAGAGTGTGTGGCCTGCACTCTCATGGGTTGCGCAGCAGCTTCTATCATGTCCGCCAACCACTGTTCAAAGTGAGCGCGTGTTTTCTATGACTGGAAACATACTGAGTCCACAGCGCTCACGCATGGCACCTCATCTGATGGAGCAGATTGCCTTTCTTAAATTCAATCTGCCCAAGTTGGGTTACCCAGCTCTTAGCTTGGAAAGTTAATTTTTTTTCTCTAATGTTTAAGGTAGTTTCTCCCCCTGGTTGCACGTGTTTGTGGTGTGGCAACGTCTGCTACCTCCGCCGGTGTAGCCAATTTACGCTAGGGCCTAGTGTCTGAGTTCTGGGAGTCCGCTCCCAAACGCCATGGACTGACAGACTTTCATCCTTTGCCCTGGGGTGAAACAGGTGAGCGGGTCGTCAATTGCCCACTCATTCAACTTTCCCAATCCTGCTGCTGCTTGTTGTGGTGCCAGCCTCTCTTCTCTGCCAGTTCGCTTCCTGGCTAGTGTCATGCCTCAAATGTCCAAAATGTTTAAGGTAGTTTCTCCTCCTGGCTGCTTCTGTTTGCGGTGTGGCCAATTTACGCTAGGGCCTAGTGTCTGAGCTCTGTAAGTCCGCTCCCAAACATCTAAGACTGACAGTGTTTGGATGCTTTGCTCTGGGGTGAAACAGGTGAGCGGGTCGTCAATTGCCCACTCATTCGCCTTTTTCCGCTTCCAACACTGCTGCCGGTGGTGGTGCCAGCATCTTTTGCCAGTTCGCTTCCTGGCTGAAATCATGCCTCAAATGTCCCTAATGGAAAGGGTAGTTTCTCCCCCTGGTTGCACTTGCTGCGGTGTGGCAACGCCTGCTACTTCCGCCGGTGTAACCAATTTACGCTAGGGCCTAGTGTCTGAGTTCTGTAAGTCCGCTCCCAAACATCTAAGACTGACAGTGTTTGGATGCTTTGCTCTGGGGTGAAACAGGTGAGCGGGTCGCAAATTGCCCACTCGTTCGCCTTTCCCAATGCTGCTGGTGGTGGTGGTGCCAGCGTCTCTTTTCTGCCAGTTCGCTTCCTGGCTAGAGTCATGCCCAAAATGTCCCTAATGGTAAGGGTAGTTTCTGCCCCCTGGCTGCCTCTGTTTGCAGTGTGGCAATACCTGCTACCTCCGCCGGAGTGGTCAGCTTACGCTAGGGCCTTGTGTCTGAGCTCTGGAAGTCTGCTGCCAAACATCTAAGACTGACACTGTTTGGATGCTTTGCTCTGGGGTGAAACAGGTGAGCGGGTCGCCAATTGCCCACTCATTTGCCTTTTCCATTTCCATTTCTTTATTTTCCTTCTGATACACAACCAACCAAACATAACACACACAATAACACAGTGACATAACACACATAACACATGCACGTACAATGCACAAATCACAAGGACCTTTCCTCCTGTTATTTGCCCTGGCATTCACTTCTACACTCACTAATAGCATTACATTAACGCTATAACTCACACTTCACCCTATAACATTTTTCCATCCACATACCTGCCAACAGACCCAACTTTTTCAGGGACAGTCCTGCTTTTTTCCAGTCCTGTCCCATCTAATTTAGCTAAACTAGGTATGCAAATACACATAGGTAGTTATAGCTCGGTAGGTAACGCTACTATAAACATTAAATAAATATAATCAAGTACTAAATAATAAATCTAACTTTAAAATACATTTAAATAAACCCCTAATTGTTTTATTTAAAAACCCATTAAAATTAAATTATTATTTAGACATAATACATCTTTAACCAAACCAGTGCACTGCTACTAATCTTAAACATAACCGTACATAAACCCTAAGCTATTTTATTTAGTTCTTGTCCAACATTTTACCATCCGCATACCTGCCAACACACCCAAGATTTTGGTGGACAGTCCTGCTTTTTTCCAGTCCTGTCCAGTAAAAGTTGGGTTGTTGCAAAGTATGCCATTGTAAATAGGTAGCAAATGTTAGGCATGTATTACAAGTGGTCCAAAATCAATTTAAAAATGTAAAATAATCCCTATTCTTTTATTAAACATATATGGATGTGTGACTGTGTATGATAAAAAGGAGGCCAAGTTCCTTGGAACATTTGTCTAGGTCTCAGACAAGACAACTGCTCAGAACTTGGCCCTCAGTTTCGGGCAATGTGTATTGTGTACATGACTGGAGGAGGGCCTACCTGGCAGCCCCCTTCTTCCCCCTCCTCCCATAACCACAAATAAAGACATACACCAAATGTCATTTTAACAAATTGACTTTATTTCTTAACAATGTCAATAAAAGTCAGATATGGATTAATTTGTCCACGGTGCAATCCAACTTGCATCTCCGCACCGTGACACTAACACAATTAACGTGTCAAGGGTTAAGTACCATTAACCCTTTGTAAACTTTACACCAATGTGTTGGGCGCTTAACGAACGCCCCTTTTAACAATTAACTAAACACCATCAAACTGAGTAACCAGTGAAACCGTCAATGAATAAACACCATCTGGCATAGGCGTGTAAACCATATACCCGCTGTGACTGACGGCGTCCCTTGCCCGTCAGCCCGTGGCACCAATAGGAATCGCAAGGGCCCTTAGCCCAAGGAGTGTCTTGCACTTAAGCCCGAAGGCTTGTGCACCACGAGCCAACCACCCCTAAAGGTGAGTAGCTCTAGCACCATGCCAGCATAAACCTACACCATAGAAACAAACACAAAAAAGGGGAGGGTGGGAGGGAATATTTTCAGGCAAAAGGCAGTAAAAGAGTAATGCCCTACCCTGTAGGGAGCCAAATTTATAGCCCATATTATGGGGGGGGTGTCACCAGGGGCTGCTGAGCAACCCCGAGTGACCCCCTAATCTGCAGATTTACATATAGCTGGGCAGATTAGTAACTTTATAAAGTTCAAAAGGTAAAAGAGGGGGAGGAGAGGAAGGGCAGCCCAGGCCCCCCCAGTCATGGGCCCCTGCTGTTAGGGACCAGGAACCAGACGGACACAAAAAGTAAAATGTAATCACCTTTATTGTGATGACAATAGTGAACAAAGCCAAATCGTGATCCAAAAGCATATACCAAAAGACAAGCCGGGGTCAGGAACAACCCAGGAATCAGGAGCCAGGAGGGATGTCAGAGAAAGCCAGGTCATACACAGGAATTCAGGAACACAGCCATAGCACTTGCAGCCAGAAACAACACAAGGGCAAGGAGGAAGTGAAGTTTAGCTGCTTAAATAGCCAAAAGGGGCTGGCTGTGGGCTGGACAATGGGCTGAGTCACAGGAGTGACAGGAGTGTAGCCATGGCAACCCAGCCAAGCTGTATAGCCTCCAGCAATGCAGCAGAAAAGCAGCTAGACCATAACACCTGCGTCCATTTCTCTCCCTCCGGGGCTGTGCTGTACACCTCGGTATGTGTGTGCAACTCTATTGGTCGTTTCGGCAGGGGGCTTGCCTGCCATCAACGAATGAAGTGCATTCTGCAGTTCTGCAATTCATTTGTTGATGCCAGACCAGCCCCCTTCCGGCGACCAATAGAGTCGCACACATGTATCTTCACGGCGCGAACGCATCTGCTGCTGCTGCTCCGATGTGTTCTTAACCCCATATTAACCCCTGCTAGCTGAATGAACGAGCGCACGAAGATGAATATGAATAGAAGAAAAGAGAGGGGCGCGGAATATTCGCGGCGGAATACGAAGATTTTTTTTTTCCCGAAGACGAGCACGAAGAGCCCCCTGGTGCCCAAGTCTACTAATCACCCTTATATATGAGGATGGACTCTGATAACTCTTGTTAATGTGCTGGCTCTCTTGTATTACTGTTGTGACCAGTATGACTTAGCATATCCCAAGACCATTTCCTTCTGAGTAACAGTCTTACCCCAAACACCTTTACCCTGCAACATGGACAGTGTAAACCTTCTCCACATTTAAGACTTACAAAAATTATGAGAACATGCACATAACACATTATAACTGTCATAAATGACAGTTAAGTCTGTTACACAACTTATTCCTGTGAATATTTGACACCTTGAGAGTAAACTCACCAAAGATGCTCTGACTGAACTTTATCTGTCTGTTAGATCTCTGCTAGTCCTGCTGATTTACTGCTGAGCAAATTCCCCAATACCTCTGTGTTTATTTTAAGTGTTTGTTAACATGTGAATTGTGCTTTTGTATTTAGAAAATTATAAGATTTTACTAAAGCATGACGTAAAGTCATGATTTTATGAAAGACACGGAGGCGATTATTGTGCATTTAACCCTTTCTTTACTCCCAACAGCAGCAAAGAAAACTATACAACATTTGGTAGAAAAAATAAGTAACCATAGATTCACAATAACTCCTCCCACATCGTCATCATGGTCATATAAAGGGGAGCATAGTCCACACTCTTCCTCTTTCTTGGCTGCGACGAAGACCAGTCTCCCAAAGCCAGACAAAACCACGGTGAGTCCAACGTGGAAACCACCAAATCAACGGAGAACATCAAGCACCGGAACGAAGAGAAGGACCCAGCACCAGAACTGCAGGAACCCAACAAAGGGCGCAGGAATCAGCCTGAAAAATAGGAACAGAGAATGTGGAGCGCATTAGTCCAACCAACTCACAACGACCGTAGTACAAAGATCGGGCCCATAGAACAGACACAAAAATCACTGGAATGGAAACATGCAAGGGCAAGACCAAAGGACGAAAAACAGGTGAGCAAATACAGAATGACATCAAAAGACAGGAATAGCACCAAACCTGAAGGACCAGAACCACCTACCCAACATCACCACCTAGACGGGAGGGAAAATAAAAAGATGCAAAATGAATAAGAACAAACCCAAGGGAGGGACAATAATCGCCTCCGTGTCTTTCATAAAATCATGACTTTACGTCATGCTTTAGTAAAATCTTATAATTTTATTTCAAGACACGGAGGCTCATATTGTGCAAGTTTAAAGCTGAGACACCACAGAAGAAAACACATGCTCAATAGGCTTGAAATAAAACTCCTTGAAGGTAGACTCCCTAGACCAGTCTGCAGAATGGAGAATGTCCTACAAACGGCCACCCAACTCCAACACCTTGGAGGCAGCAGCACTCCTAGTGGAATGCGCCCCAAACCTGGAGAGGTTCAAGCCAGCAAAAGCCATCACCCACTTGAGCCATCGAGACAGGGAGGCCGAGGAGACAGGGAGATGAGGATGGCGGAAAGATAGGAAGAGCTGAGGGGAAGCCGACGTCCGGAAGGGAGAGGTGCGGCGTTCGTACTCCCGAAGGCAAGAAACCGGACCTAACAAAGGATTGGACGGGAAAGCTGGGTAAGTGACCGACCTGATCGCTGTCTTGGTACAACGCAAAATGTCGAAACGAACGCCCTCAGGGACATAGGACCTGGCGTTCCAATCCAACGCACGTACATCCGAAACACGTTTACAAGAAATAAGGCACAAGAGCATGGCCAATTTAGCCGACAACTGCCTCAGGGAGAGGGCAGAATTAGAAGGCCAAGCGAGAAAGAGGTTCAGGACCAAGGTAACATCCCAAGTTGACGAGTACTTCGGCAGAGGAGGTCTAGAAAGCCGAATCCCTTTAAGCAGACGACAGATCACGGCATGCTTACCCACCGGAACACCGTCAAACCTGATATGAGCGGCAGAGATGGCCGAGCGGTATAAGTTGATGGTCCTATAGGCACGACCTAAATCAAAAAGAGAGGTGAGAAACTGAACGACATCGGTTAGAGGAGCTGAAAAGAGATCCAGATCCCGTCCCAAGCACCAAGAAGCCCAAGCCTTCCAGGCTGCACGGTAAGATCTGTGAGTGCCTGGCGACCAAGCTCCTGCCAGGAGCTGCCGAGCTGAGTCCGAAAGGCCTGGGAGCAACCAGGCACCCCGGAAACCAAACACGCCAGGAGAGACAGACTGCCGTCCAGAATCAGGGGAAAGGATCCAGAAGGAGCTGAGGCTGGGAATGCAACACCCGAGGAACCGCAACCACCAGGTCCAGAAGACTGGGGAACCACGGTTGGGATGGCCAGAAGGGGACCACGAGAACCACCGACGCCCGCTGACGGCGAATCTGGAGAAGTGTTCTGGAAATCATTGCAAACGGTGGGAAAGCGTAGTGGCGTCCCGCGGACCAATCCTGAAGGAAGGCGTCGACGGCCAAGGCGTCTGGATCTGGGCGCCAGCTGTAAAAAAGCGGGAGACGTGAGTTCAGCCGAGAGGCAAACAAATCGATGTGGAGTGGACCCCACAGGGCCATAAGAGATGAGAAAACCTGGCCCTCTAGAGTCCAATCGCTGGCATCCGAAAGATAACGGGAATTCCAATCCGCCACCGTATTGGAAAGACCCGGGATGTACTCCGCCTGGACCATGATATTGCGGTCCAAACAAAAGGACCAAAGGTCCTTGGCCAACTCCGCTAAAATGGGCGATCGAGTCCCTCCTAGGCAGTTGATGTATCGAACCGCAGAAACGTTTTCCATGCGCAACCTGATGCAGGTATTGATACAGGACTTGGAAAAACTCCTGATAGCAAAAGAGCCCGCCAGGAGTTCCAGGCAGTTGATGTGTAGACCAACCTCCGACTGAGACCACGGACCTCCTGTGGACGTCGACCCACATCTCGCACCCCAACCGTGTAAACTGGCGTCGGACTCGATGGACATCTCCGGTTGGATCCCAAAAATCGCCCTGTCATTCCAGGCTGAGATGTTGGCCAGCCACCAACGCAATTCGCCCATCGTCGGAGTGTCCAGAGTGACTGAATCCGCGTAGGACGCTCCCAGGTGCAAGTGGCTGATCTTCAAGCGTTGCATTGCCCTGTAGTGAAGCGGGGCAGGGAAGATCGCCTGAATGGAGGCCGACAAAAGGCCAATTATCCTGGCCAGGTGACGGATGGAGATTGAACGAAGACGAAGGACCCTGCGAAGTTCCTTCTTGATGGAATGTAGCTTGGAGGGCGGCAGCTTGAGAACGCCTTTCGTGGAATCTATGACGAAGCCGAGAAACTCCAGACGCTGGGACGGGATGAGACGGGATTTCTCCCAGTTGATGAGGAAACCAAGGCTTTGGATCAGGTCCAGCGTCCATTGGGTGTGCAAGCGCAGCACGCTCTTGTCCTGAGCCAAAAGGAGCATGTCGTCCAGATAGATGATAAGGCGGACACCCCGGGAGCGTAGAAGAGCCACGACTGGCTTGAGCAACTTGGTGAAGCACCAAAGAGCAGAAGACAGCCCGAAAGGTAGGCAAGTGAAACGCCAGGACACGTTGCGCCAACGGAAACGTAGAAGGTTCCTGGACTCCTCCGCTATCGGAACCGTGAGGTAGGCGTCTTTGAGATCGATCTTGGCCATCCAATCGTTCATCAGCAGCAGGTCTCTGAGGAGATGAATCCCTTCCATCTTGAAGTGCCTGTAACGAACGTGAAAATTTAGACAGCGGAGATTGATTACCGGTCTGAGACCACCACCCTTTTTGTGGACCAGAAAAATGTTGCTGGTGAAGCCTGGAGCGTCTGGAGGAGCACGCTCTATAGCCCGCTTCTCCACCAGGGAGGATATCTCTAGGTCTACAAGCTTGGAGTCCTGTCGGGAAAAATGGAAAGGTTTGGGAAAGAGGTTCAGAGGTGGAAGGCTTACCAAATCGATCACGTAGCCGCGCACGGTTTGAATCACCCACGAGTCGGAGGTTATCGACTGCCAAACCTGTAAAAAATGGGTGAGTCTGCCCCCCACAGGATACCGGGAAGAATGGGTAGTGAGAGGAAGGCTTACCAGTGGGTCTGCGGGTGAACTGCGCACCGCGTTGTCCTCTAGCCCTCCAAGGGCGACCTCGTTGCGGGAAGAAGGGAGATCTGCCGCTGGAGAAATTCTGGAAGGGAGCTCGTTGAGACGAATAATATGAATAGGAGCCTCGGCTCGTGTGAGCTGAGCCTTGGGAGGAACGGCCGGACAGACGGCCCCTAAATCTGCCGGCCCTGGGAGAGACCCGTTGATGGAAAACCTTGCGCATGGACGTTTGCGCCTTGTCTAAAGCCGTAAAAGCTCCCACAAAACGACTCAGGTCTTTTATAAATGAGTCTCCGAAGAGCATTCCTTGAGCCTCACTTCCCATCTCAGTAAGGGCAAGGTTGGATAACTTAGGCTCTATCTTGAATAAGATGGCCTTACGACGTTCGATGGAGAGAGAAGTGTTAGTATTTCCCGCAATACATATGGCTCTCTGCATCCATCCCCTGAGGACCATAGGGTCCGGAGGGGTACCTGATTCCAACCAGTCCTCAATGATTTGAAACATTTTGGTCAGAGGACCAAAAATGTCGAGGTGTTTATCCTGGGTGGCCCTTAAGGCCGACTCTAGACCCTTACGGGGGTTCCATCCAGATTTAGATAGAAACTGGACCATTTTAGGGTCCACGACAGGCGTCTCACAAACCTTACCCGGGACAATAGGCCTGGGACACTCGGCACGTAATTTATTTCGTGAATTTTTGCTCAGCGGCTTGCGGACTCTGGCTTGCAAATAACGAGCAACATGATCAGATGGCACCCACTCGGTCGAGCGGGGGTGATGTAGACCCTCGGGGTCAAAGAAAGGCTCTCCAAACTGATCCAGAACCAAAGGTTCTGAGGTCTTGGAAGAAGGGGTAGTCTGGGAACCCTCTGCAGGCGCAGGAGACTCAGACGGGAGAGCCGTGTCGTCCGCGGTCTGACCTGCCACCGAAGAATCAGAGTCAGAGTCAGAACCATACCAAGCCTCCTCTGGGGACCCTGCGTCAGAGTCGGACGCACTTGAGGATTGTGCCCTAGCACACCTCCATTTCCTCGCCCGTTCTGCCCGGCGAGTAAGGGCTCTCTTGCGCTTTGAGACAGCGCCTTCCAGGATGGGTTTAGTACCATCAGTCATAGAGGTTCTGGAGGCTGACGCACGCGTATGGCGTGACTTACATGCCGCTTTCCTGCCTTCCTGATTGATAGGGGCTGAACCAGAAGGTTGCTCTGGGGTCAAGGCCGAACCAGTGAAAGATTTCTGAAAAGCCTGGGCCAGGGAAGTAGATAATGCCGAGGTCATTGAGTTCATGGCTGAGGCAATAGCCTGAGAAACCGAATTATTTAAATCTCTTAATGGGTCAAAACCAGAATTCAAACCTTCTCTCACAGGAGCATCCTGATCTGAGAGATCCCCGGAGGGAGAACCATTACCAGCCATAATATAAATGAATTATATATAGGGATATGCCCCTGAATGAAGTTTAACAGATATAGCTGCTAACAAGCGGAAAAACAGACAACAGAAATAATCCCTAGGAAAAACGGAACAGTGTAAAGCGTCAAAGTATGCCAAAAAAGAGAGAGAGAAGAAAATTCTAACCCTCAGATGGCCGATACAACTAGAAGAAACCAAACCGCTTCTCTCCCAAGGCTCCTATCACTCGCGGGGACAGAAAAAATGGCACCCGCGATAATGAGGGGAGGAGCCTGGGGCAGAAGCGCGCAAAGCCGCCAGCCGCAACGCCCCGCGAATATGCGTGACGCGGCGACGAGCGGTTGAAGAGGAAAAGATGGCCGCGGCTAAGAGAAAACAGCCGCGGCACCAGAAACGAGCGAGCGGACCAGCGAGCAAGCGCTCACCGCCGCCGCAACAGGTGACACCACCGCCGGCTCGCGAGGAGAAGACGCCGCGAAAGCCGGAACTGCGGTAAGGTAAACCAGTTGGCTACCCGCGCGAAAGGAATGAGGCGTGGGGCATGAGCCGAGGAAAAAACAATCGAGATAAGGATACAAGCAAAATATAGTACCAAAATAACGGACACAGTGTATAAAATATATAGCAATGGAGTATACTTATCTGCTGTGGGAGCAGCAAAGAAAGAGGAAGAGTGTGGACTGTGCTCCCCTTTATATGACCATGATGACGATGTGGGAGGAGTTATTGTGTATCTATGGTTACTTATTTTTTCTACCAAATGTTGTATAGTTTTCTTTGCTGCTGTTGGGAGTAAAGAAAGGGTTAAATGCACAATATGAGCCTCCGTGTCTTGAAATAAAATTCTGTTTTAGCTTCATTAATGCCTGAGGAAGGGACCTAACAACTTGGTCTCGAAAGCTCACAATTAAACTCTCAGCCAATAAACGGTATGATTTTAACTATATTTTTCTCCTGCAATCCAGGGTAGTAAACTGACAAACCTAGCACAATAAACATAGGTTTTCAACAACACTTTGCACTGTCCTGCTCACAGCAGTTCAGCTTCCATTATGTTTGTCTGTTCTGAGGTCTGCTAGTTAAAGCCTCAGCAGCTGGTAATTAGGCCAGGTGAAGACAAGTATAGGCTATGGAGGATTATGGGTCCCAAGTCTCTTTGTCGTCTACCCTTCCATAGACTCTGTCACAATATTTTATAGATTTTTCTTAGTGAAAAAGGATCTTGTACTATTTTTTGGAGCCATGGGTCTGTGTCTAATAACAAAATAACATTTTAGGGAAGTAATAACTAATGTATTTGAAGTTTTTTTGTGTTTATATTTTGGATTCATATCAAGCATGGTTTTTAATGGGTTGTTGTTGTTCTCAGAGAAAAGGCCATGATGTCACTGCCAGTTATTTATCACCCAAGGCTTAATATACTTATGTTTTAAATGAAAATGGATGAATAGCCACCCAGCTAGCCCAAAACTAATGTGTTCCAAAAGAACCAGTATTCATTTGTGGACTTTACACAACATGCGTTAATATACTAAGTGAATTAGGCAAATTAATACAGGATTTCCCAAGAACTGGTTTTGTCAGAACCGTTTCTACAAACTATATTTATTAAGACTAAATATGGCATAATTAAAATAAGCACAGAAACAGATTATTGGACCTAGAACAGATGTTTTTTTTTTAATGTGCAACTACTAACATGATCCTTAAGTATTCTGGTAGTCATAATGTAACAGTAGTCCTTGCTCTAATATAGAGGTCTCAAAACAGGTAGCTTGTAACATACTGAGTATGGACAGCCAACTATAGATCTCCAAAGTCCTCTATCCAGGGTCATTCTCATACCAGGTGTAGCCCATCATTTTGGTGTCAGCCTCAAGGTCATGTTGCCAGGTGTTTCTTGGACGGCATCTTTTCTGCATGACTTGAGGGTTTTACCTCAGTATTTGTCTGGTCATGTTGATTAGCTACTTGCATCAAAGGAGCCCTATCCAGCCCCATATTCTCTCTCTGATTTCTTCCTCTGCTGCTAGTAATTGGCAAGTAGTCTTCCAATGATTGGTGTTACTGATGTTGTCTGATCAGGGTATCTTGAGAATGAGGCAGCTGTTGAAGGTCTGGACTTTCCTGATGGTTTTCCTCCAGGTTTCAGCTCCATACAGTAGGACTTCACGTTGGAGTAGAACAGTTGAATCTGAGCTCCCTGGGGCTCCGGATGTTCTTGAGCAGTAAGAATGCCGCTCATGCTTTGTCAGTCCTTGATTTAAGGTCTACATCGGTATAACAATGCTGGTCGATGATGCTACCAGGTAGGTGAAAGACTGCACTTCTTCCAGAGGGCTTCCAAGGCCAACCTGTTATGACTGCCACTACATTTGTCTCCTCTTGCATCTGCTGTAGCGAAAGGAGTCGGATCCCCAATGTCCTTTGGATTTCATTTTCACGCTCCTTGGTGGATGTCTTCATAATCTAATATATGGCAAGGAGGAAGCAAAAGAGTGATCACAAGGGTCCTTGTTTGACTCTGGTTCCCATCTGGAAACTGTCTGTGAGCTGCCCTTCATGGATCACTCTGTGGGCATTCCATTATATGAGTTTATGATCAGGGTGACCAACTTGGCTGGGATGCTGTAGTGTCAAAGGAACTTCCGGATAGACTAGTGATCCACTAGTCAAATGGCTTCCCATAGTTGACAAAGTTGATGTACAATGAGGTGTTCATTAAGGACTGTTTGACTATGATACGGAGCGATGCCATCTGATCCATGCATGATCTGTTCATCTTGTAGCTGTTGATTAACGGGGTCGTTCATTCCCTCTAGGAAGACCCAATTGAAGACCTTCCCTGGCAGCGACAGGAGTATGATTCCTTTGTAGTTGGCACAGTTGCTGAGGTGTCTTTTCCTGGAGATCTTGTTATTTCATCTCCATGATGAAGGGGGCGTGGCTCTCTGAACCTTGTGCCACGTCATTACGGGGGAGTTGGCTGCAATCTTTTTTCCACAGGTGTTTGCTATTCTGAACCTCTGGACACACTATATAGTCTGCAGGATGATTGAAGGCAACAAAAGTAAAAGCAATTTTTTCCTCCTGAAGAAGCTGGCTTTGAGACAGCGAAACGCGTTGAGTTTTTGGCACCTTCTACACGCTGGAACTCTTCTTCATATCGGGACTTCGCTGGTTGGACCAGGACGTCACCGTTTGCAGCAGAAAGACTCTTTGTAGATTTCAGGCTCGTTTGAAACACTGCAGGTGTTGTGCCTTTTGTATTTAAGTGAAATACATTAAGTCACTTTATGGGATTGTGGATACTGCGCCATTGGTTTTATTTATATTTTAGATAATAAAGAGAGTAGAGGATTTTCTGCTTATGCTTGATTGGCTCTGTCACCTGTGTGTATGCTACAATGAAGAAGATGTTTAAATGTCCATTAAAAGGCCTGATTATCATCCACGTTTGTGAATGGAATTCATTCTACACCACATATTGCTCCATACTATCTTACACTATCTTTGTTTTGTCTCGTTTTTCCCCTTATGTATGTTTTGCACAGTTATATTCACTTTGTGGTTTTGTTTATTTTTTAGTTTGTTTTCTTGATCTCCCATTTTGTTGGCTTGTCTCAGGTGATCAGCAGCCCTTGTTGACTGGATCGATATCCTGTGGATTAGGTTATGCTGACCTGTTCAGGAGTTTCTCAAAGTGCTCTACCCATCTGTCCATCTGTTCTATTCCTGTGATGATCTTTCCCTGCTTGTCTTTGATGGGACATTCTGATTTGCTGAGCTTTCCAGAAAGTCGCTTGGTGGTGATGTAGAGCTGTTTAATGTTGCTGCTGTAGCCTGCCTGATCCATTTCTCCAGTATATCCATATAGTCTATCTTGTCCTTCCCGATGTTCCTTTTTACTACTCTGTGGGCTTCAGCATATTCATCTTTGGCCTATGCTCCTCTAGTCCTGCTGTTGTCGACTGCTACCCTCTTCTTATTTCTGTCTTTTATTTTGATCAAGGTCTCTGCTGTTTCCACACTTTCTGTTGGTGTTTCTTGACTCTGAGCACTTCCTGGCATGACAATCTAAGTGTCTCTTTCACTTTCTGCCAGATGATGATCAGACCCCACGTCTGCTCTTTGAACTCTAACATCCTGCAGGGATCTTCTGATCTTTATGCTAATGTTATGCTCATTCTGGTTCTCTGTTGCTCTGTCTGGCGATACAAAAGTATTCATGTTGATCCGCTAGTGAGGAAAGATACGCGGGAAGGAATACAGGAAAAATCATCTTAAAACGTAAACTAATACATTATAAAAATAACATACCCTTGATATCTAAAATAACATTTATTTTCAATAGCCCTTAAAATCATTACTTAATAATCCTCAGTAAACAAAATTTGGAGACCCCTATATGAGTTGAATGTACCTGTACCACATTTAGACATATGGCTCCATAGCCATAGTGGCACAATATTTCTCTTCCAAAACAAGAAGAAACGCACCCAAAACATATTAATGTTCTTCTTTCAACAAAAGATCTTCTTCACACTGGCAGATAACACAAATGCAGTTTCCACAATCATTATATTACACATTTTTACAAATGTGTCTTCAGTCAGCAGACTCTGTAATGTTTTCGGGCAATGTTGTGTAACCTGCAGTGTTTCAAAAGTGAATTTGCTAAATAAGTTTCTACTTAGATTACTGCATGTAAAATACAGTTTCTCTAGCAATGAAGTAAATATACCCATACTGCAAGCTACAATGGCTGTTCATTGTCATGTATGATTGCCTGTTTGTAACTAGCCAGTTATAGGTAGGCTTGTTAAGGGGTGAAGCTGATCATGTTTAACCGTCTTCAGGAACATTGTGTACAAGATTGCAAAACGCAATATGCTTTAGGAGAGGATAGCTAGATGATTGGAGGATATTTTAAACTAGGAATGGAGGAGGCAATAAATGCCGGCCGAGACAGTATAGAAAGGCAAGATGTTTCTATTTAGTACCCAATGCGGGTGGATCTGGGGGCTTGATTAGTATAAGTAATTGGAGATGATAGCAGAAATTGAAAACTATGGCTTGATTGGCATAATAGAAACACGGTGGGATGACATGAATGATTGGTCATATAACTTGGAGAACTACATGTTGCTGGAAAGATAGGCCAAACAAAAGAGGTCATAGGGTCTGTCTATATATGTAGAACTGCCGAGAAGCATAATTATGGGTTATTTTATTTATCCAGAAATAAATTGGAAAATGGAACCTGTGGTTCCTTAAAGAGGAAGAGATTTGTGGGTATGATAAAAGAACTAGCTGACTTATTTTGTGGGAGAGCCTAGCATTGTTGGACTTGGTGAATTCAAAGAGTGTAGAAATCATGCAACATTCAAGTAAGGGGGCATTTAGGAAACAGTGATCACAACATGTTTTTTATGTACTTGGTTAAACAGTATTGTTGGGGGGAACTAAAAATTTTACTTTCAATAAGACCAACTTTACTCTATGTAGATCTTCACTGAAATGAATTAAATGGGACAAAGTTGCCCCCCCAGTACAGAAGAATAATAGAGCATATTATATATGGATATTGGAAGAGGCAGCAGATAAATACATACACTTTGAGAAAGGAATAAACCAAAGCAAAGTCTTTTAAAGTTTTTCAGAAAAAGGAGACACAGAAAATATGAGAATTTGTATAGCAAAACAAACCAACAATCAGGATAGCTAAAATGGAGGCTGAGTAAATGATTGCAAGAGAAAGCACAACAAATCCCTAAAACATTTTTCAAGTATATTAACAGTGAAGGGATCAAAACAGAAAATGTAGGACAACTGAAAACCAATGGAGGCACACTGGTTACAGAAGATAAGATGACAGAATAGGTGCTCAACTCATTTTCTCTTCAGTTTATTCCCCCTAAAAATCAGTGTCAGGGATTACACTAATAAAGGAGACCATACTGTAGCCTACCTTATATTTATGGCTGACACAGGACAAAATGCAAGAGCAATTAAATACGCTAATTGAGTAATGCTCCCATAATCAACAAACCTTTATATTTAATTTTTAAGTATTCTATTTTGACTGGAGATCTGCCATTGGATTGGAGAATAGCAGATGTGTAATGTCTTTATTCAAGAGGGGGTCCCGTTCAGGGCCGGGAAACAGCCTGAATGGGACCCCCTCGCACATCGACTGGTAAGCTTAACATCCATAGTAGGAAAACTTTTCAAAGTGATGTTACAAGTGAATTCAATTTATTAATACATTTATTCAGTATCATAAGTTATACGAGAGCAGCATCAGTGTGAATTTCCAGAAACAAGGGATTTAGACAAAACAGGAGCACGGGCAGCTAATTGAAAAATGTGTTTTGATATAGATAAATGTAAAATTATTCACTTGGGTAAGTAAAACAACCTTTACAAGTATGTTCAAGGACAATACAGAGATCTTTTTTGGAGAGCTCTTTATAAATCGTATATTCCAGACACCAAGACTGGAAGAAAGGCTCTTTCGTCTTAAGCATCGAGAAGGATTTTTACTGCCAGGGTGGTTAAATTGTAGAATAGACTGCCATCTGAAGTCGTTCTGGCCAATTCAAGAAATATATTCAAAAATACATTTTGATGTGTTTTCAACATATGAAGTGCTCACATGGTTATTACAAGTAAAAGTAGATAAAGTCATGTTGATCCAGGGCGAGTCAAGAAGAATTTTTTCCCTCTTTTAGATGGCATTACTGTGTGAAAGGATTTTTTGCCTACTTCTGGATCAACTAATATGGGTTTGTATAATGTTGAATATGATGGACTATATGTGTTTTTTTCTACCTAATTAACCATGTAACTATGTTTTTTTTTTAAGTTCAGTCTTCTGATTTACATGAATAAAATAACCATATAGGATATGCAATATGTAGATATTTTGTAATTGCTTGTTATAATTAGTTAAACGCATGGCTAACATCATCATACTTTCATTTATAAATAATAAATGTAGCCCTAAAAATGGAATCACAAAGCAGTTTGATGATCTGTTATTTCACATAACATATGCCAAAATATCACTATTTTGGTAACCTGGATAAAATGATTTTGAATTCTTTAATTGTTTCGTGTGAAATCTATGGCAAATTGTTAAATGAATGGATGTGTGTTTGACATTTTTGTGATTAGTTGAGTTAAATGTTGTATAAAAAGCACTATTGTTATATGAAGAATCTCCAGGTTTATATACCACAGTACCACTTAATGTGTAATAAGTTTGCAAAATCCTTAGTATGTATTGTTTTAATGAGACAACAATCTAGAAATTCAAATGTAAAATGGCTTTATATGACCTATAGTTTACCTCTATGTGCTATCATTGGGATTTTTAAATTTCTTATTTAACATAGTAATGGAGCAGCTCTGTTAGGGAAATTTGACCACATCCTTGAATATTTGCTCAGATCTTTCCATGTCAAATACAATTTGATTACCCTAACCAAATGGCTACAAGGCAACAATTTAAACGTGTTTTCTGGGTGGAAGCTAGTACACAAAAATATTTTGATCTGTCATTATAACAAACATGTCTTAAGCCTTCTTATAGATATCTATAAATAATCAATGTTAGTTTCACTGTTCATCATAAGACAGGTTGAGTCTATAAAGCTCATTACATTACAATTCCAGTGCCATACCATTCAACATATTTTCACATCTCCTAAACTTGTTACTAGAATATTTCCTTTTCCCCCAGGGCCACTGCTTCTTTGTCACATTTCACCCCTTAATAACAATTGACAGTCCGGGCGCGTCACCCGAAAACGAAGGGTTAACGACAATTGATGTTCCAGGACCATCATGTCTTTAAGCGGGTTCAGAAAGCTACCAACGTTTTGTTTCTGCACCCAAATGGTGTTGCTGTAATGCATTTAGCAACACCACGATCGGCACTAGGGGCCGTGTCTGGCCCCTCCCCGGGGCGTCAACGTCCGCCATACACTGTATGGTGGCGGACGCCCGTTTTAAAAGTGTTTAAACTTCCACTTCAATGGTTTTGTTGAAATGCCTCAATCAGGAGGCATTCAGTGACACCAAACACTTACCCCAGGGCGGGCTGTGACTGCTGCGGAGAGTGGTCACAGCCGCTACTGCAAGTGATCTTCGCCATCCGTAAGATGGCGGCCGCCCTGTAAAAAAAAACAATCAAGTTGAAAAAGTTTTCTAGATGGTCTCCAGACCCTCAGACCCTCTAGAGAACTCTGGCTCCACTTGCAGGTTGAATACAGGTACTGCATTCAACCCTGCAAGTCAATCACAGTGTGATTAGTAAAATAAATTAAAAATAATAATACAATAAGAAGAAAAATAGTTTCAAAAACAGTAAATGTAAAATAATTTCCCACTGATACCACCAGGGGAACCTTGCTCCAAAATGTAAAAATTTAAAAAGGGCAAAAATAAATATGTATATAAAAATTTTTAGAGCAAGTCCTAAAATTAGCAAATTAGCTTAAAAAATTCTCTCACGGAAAGAATTAAATACTGGCATATTAAATGCCCATGGGGTGTCTACTTTTAAAAAATGTATGATTTGATGGGGTAAAATGAATTGGCCGAGTTCAACAATATCCCAATTAACACGGGGGGAAGGATGGCCACACATCTAATTTCCAATTAGAAAAATGCACACGTCCCAAATGTGGCCTTTTAATTCCCCCAAAAATCACTGTACTCAGGAGATGTTGCTGAACACATATTGGGGTATCATGTGACAGCGACATATACCAGGAGCTGTAAATGTATACCTAAAGTAGGTGTGTGGGGAAAAATACACACAAAAATAATACTGCAAACTTAAAAAAAATGCTGGTGGTAAAATGTGTGCATGCAAAGAGTTAAAATACCAGCATTTAAAATACCCTAGGGTTTTATAGGGCACACTGAAATGGCCCGGCTCAAAGGGCAGTGGATCACCAAATGCCAAAGTTCAACATTGAAAAATACGTATCCCCCAAATGTGGCCCTTTTGCCCCCAAATAGCCAGGCTAATACATTCATGTGGGGTATCGCTGTACTCAGGAGATGTTGCTGAACACATATTGGTGTTTTATGATAGTGACATATACCAGAACCTGTTAATTCATACCTGAAGTAAAATGTGTGTGAAAAAAACAAATGCAAAAAAATGACTACCACAAAGTTTGACAAAGACTGGTGGTAGATATAGTGCATGGAAAGAGTTAAAATACTAGCATTTGAAATACCCTGGGGTGTCTAGTTTTCAAAAAAATATGATTTGATGGGGTAAATTGTCACAAAGGGTACAAAAAATAAAATCAACCAATCAATCCAACAAATTTTAATATAGGTCAAAGACAATGTAATTAATCACAAAATGCAGCTTTTAAATGATCATTTTATTTATTGAAGGTAAGTAAAGAGTTAACAAAAACCTTTATCACCCATGTGAAAAAGTAAATGCTCCCGTTATGGTTTCTTGTATGGTACCTTAACTGTTGACAATCAAACAATATCAAAGTCAGTTTTAGATTGATTTCTAAATGTCTAAATACCGTATTTGCTCGATTATAAGACGACCCTGATTATAAGACGACCCCCAAAATCAAAATATTAATTTAGGAAAAAAACAAAAAGCCTGAATATAAGACGACCCTATAGGAAAAATATTTTACTGGTAAATATTAATTCATGTAAACTATTTTTTCATATTTAATAAAAGCTATGATTGAGAAAAATATATTTTTAATTTCCTTTTATTTGCCAACCTGCCCCCCCCAGTTATGCACATCTGCCCCCAGAAATGCTTTATACCCCCCTATTTGCCACTCTGCCCCATGATGTGCCTTTTAACACCCTATATGCCCCTCTGCCCCATGATATGCCTTATACCCTTATATGCCACTCTGGGACTGAGTGGCGTATATATATACCTCCAGAAATGCATTTTAACCCCCTATATGCCACTCAGCCCCATGATATGCCTTTTAACCCAGCATGTACTGGCTGCCTTGGCTTGATAGGAGTGTGATTGCTGTTAGCAGTTATATAAAACTGCTAACATATATATAAAACTGCTAACAGCAATCACACTCCTATCAAGCCAAGGCAGCCAGTACATGCTGGAACCTGGGGATGATAGGAGTGTGAGTACAGC
>VKOC01000001.1:22098730-22156283 GCA_009364415.1 Spea multiplicata | reverse complement strand
AGGTCTGTTAAAGACCTCCGATACCGCTCCCTTGCGAGCCTGCTCCTCCAGCGGCGGACATTACTGTCCGTCTCTGGAGGGGTGCCGGGTGCCGCAAGTTGGGGCCCCGCGGCGGCGCCCCCTGGAGTGTGGCGCCCTGTGCGATCGCACAGGTCGCACACCCCAAAGGCCGGCCCTGGCTCCTACTACTGTATACTGAGCCAGACATTGGCAGTGGTACACCCTAACCCCAATCACTATATACTGGGCCTACCGACCGTGGTAAAGGATTACTTCCATTTCCTATAATCATTTTTGTTTGGATTTTGTTGCTTTTTAACTTTTGCTCACACTTACTCTCATGCTCACATGCTCTCATGCTGTTACTTTCTCATTGTCTCACCTACCTTCTCTGACAAGCACTTTATATCCCTGTCTCCTTTTCTACAGCTCCGCCTCTTCTCTTGTGTCTTCTTTCATTAAGATTTCTCTCGTCAACCATACCAGCATCACACCCAGTCACCACATATCACATTCATATTCTATTTCCCTTTCACTCTACTCCTTTGTTTTTCTCCATGTCTTCGTTTCCTTTTCTATTTTTACTGTTTTTCTTTTTTCACTTTCTTTTGTATCCTTGTCCCTTCTTTCTTTCTCTCTCTTTCTCTCCCTCTCTCTCTCTCTTCTCCCTATATCCATTTCTTTCTCCTTTTCCTTTTTCTGTCTTTCTTCTTCACACATCACAACTCACTTCCAGCACACCTATTACACCTCACTCTAATCATACATCATTCTAATGTCCATTACACATAGCGACCACACATCACACCTCACTCCTATCACACCCAGCCATCACACATTACACCTCACTCCCATCACACCCTGCCATCACACTCACTCCCTACTTCTTACTTTGAGCAGATATAGGATCTCCGCTAGATACAAAATGGGGTGGGCCATATCAGAGGAAGCAGATATGGAAAGGAAGGGGTGTGTCAGAACTGAGACACTCAGGGGTGGCAACTTTGGGCTCACGGGGCCACTTTGGGGGCCTCAGAAATGACTGGATCAGCTGCCTTTTTTGCCCCATGTTAAAGATCGCCCTGGTTTTATCTGCTGTAAAGGCTCAAACACTAGCCAATCTTTGGTCTTGTGTTACATTCAAGAGTCATATTCAGCTGCTCCCTGCATGACTTGATCTGCCACTAGAGGTGCAGTATCAGGAAGTAAGAGGACCCATTGGCCATAAGTACGAATGGCCACTCTAGGCCTGTTGATCTAAGTATAATTTTACATTTCTATATATATATATATATCTTAGTAAGTGTTGAAAGCTGTCCCCTGCTTGGGACAGGGCCAGTACCAGGGATACACGACAAGACACCCCTCTACCGGGGATACACGACAGGACACCCTCTACCGGGGATACACGACAGACACCCCTCTACCGGGGATACACGATACAGGACACCCCTCTACCGGGGATACACGACAGGACACCCCTCTACCGGGGATACACGACAGGACACCCCTCTACCGGGGATACACGGCAGGACACCCCTCTGACGGGGATACAAGACAGGACACCCCTCTGCCAGGGATACAGGAACTAGCATAGGACTGTATGATAACTATTTGAGATTCCGTCACATCTTATGTCCATAGTATGCTTAGCCCACCACTACACCAAAGTACTCCAATGACGGTGGGTCCTAACGCTAATCCCTGCTGACAGTGGTACGAAACAAACCAAACATTAAACCCAAACACATAACAATGAGAGACATATCTCTAGACTGCACACTGAGACAAACAGAACACACAGGTGGGGCAAACCTTATAAAGGAAATAGAGCTGAAGCAAAGAGCAGAACTAGAAGCAAGTAATGGAAGATTAGAACAGAGCATACGGAAATCCAGGAATGGATTAAAGCAAAACAGAGAAACTGAAGCAAAACAGATATGCAGCTCCATAGCCTGGGTAGAACATGACACTAAGGATCCAACATCTCTTATCAACAGATGCTTAGCAGATCTCTTAGATTGGATGCAAGCTAGTCCTTTTGATCAGAGGACAAAGGATAACCGTGCTGATCCTACTCAGGTCAAGTGAAGTGCGAAATCTCAGAGTACTCCTTGACAGTGGTTTATCACTTAAAAGTCTCTGTTGCAACAAAATCTGCCTTCTTCCACTTGAAGAATATAGCCAGGATAAAGGACTTAATCCCACCAGAGGGTACTGCCACCCTAATCTATGCATTTGTGACATCTCGTCTGGATTATTGCAATGCACTGTATGTAGGCCTCTCAGAAAAAGAACTTCACAAACTTCAGTTGGCTCAGAACGCAGCAGCCAGACTATTGACAAATCAACCCTGCTCATGCCATATTACACCTATTTTACGGTCTCTCTATTGGCTTCCTATCAAATGGAGAATTCACTTTAAGATAAGCGTGTTGTCATTTAAAGCCCCAAAGTACCAGGGACCCTGTTACCTGAAAGAGCTATTAACACCCTACATTCCTGCTCGATCTACACATATGTCTCTCCTCCCAATACCCAAAGTGCACACAAAATCAGGCTCCAATGCATTCTCTCATGCTGCTCCCACACTCTGGCGCTATATAAATACTTGTTGTTGTTGCAGGTATACATACATAATTTATGGAAACATTGCATAGCTAGCAGATATAGGTCAACAGAATAACACAAAACCCAGCTTTGCAGATATAGTTCCATTGGAATTCACATAAAAACTCAGCATTTAAGGTATAGATACCCCCTAAATTACAGGCATAGATCACAGGTTGCACACCCCAAAAGCTCTCATAGAACCTGACCAGAACCCAAATTACACACACATAGGATGTGCCATCTTTGTCCCCATACAGCCCAGCATGAGTCAACATTGTACCCAAACAGCCCAGCATGAGTCAACTCATTTCTCCCTATCTACCAACTCTCTCTCCCTTCTGCCTATTTACCTACACTACCCCTTCTCCCTATTTACCCACTTTTCCTCCCTTCTCCCCATCTACCCACTCTCCCTCCCTTCTCCCTATCGACCCCTTCTCACTGCCTTGTCCCTATCGAATCCCCTTCTCACTACCTTGTCCCTATTGACCCCTTCTCACTCCCTTGTCCCTATCTACCGCATCCTATCTACCCCCTTTCCCCTGTCTCACTCCCTTCTCTCTATCTACCCCCTCCTCACTATCTACCCCATCTCCTCGTCTCACTATCTACCCTCCCCCTTCTCACTATCTACCCTCTCCGTGCTAATGATCATCAATTTAGTATGTTGGTTGAAATATAATCAATAACTGAAACAAACAGCTGTGCAAGAGAAATAACACTGGGTGAGAAACTGTCAAGCTCACTGTAAGCTTTCTAAATATACATTCGCATTAGGTATAAGTGAAACATGAGTGACAAACAATGGGCCAAACAAGATTCGGACAAATCTTCCTGTTCGTTTTTTGGCCTGTTTGTTTTTGGGAAACAAATTCTGTTCCCTGAATTCAACTGGAGTGATTGGTGTGCAAAAAAAGTTATAAAAAGTTAATAATATAACTAAATCAGTGCTGCAAGTCAACCAACAAAACAAAACCCCACTGTTATTTCACTATAAACAAAACATACAATAACACCAGGTGACTACACTTTTCACACCCAATAAGTGTGAATATACAAAGTAAATAGATACTACCTATAATCGTAGTATGTGGAACAACATTTGGCACAACTTCAGAGAGCTATATCTGGATCTCACATGAGAAATACAAGAAGAAAAAAAAACAGAGAATAAAGTAATATATATGTAATGTCAAAAAGTATGTAAAATAAGAATCTTATTTAAGAATATATATAGTATATATATATATATATAGTGTAAGTGCACTGAACACCAAGGAAGAAAGTCATACGGGCTTGCAGTGCAATGTGTTAACGACAAAGCCTGTACATGAGGCTGATCGTGGATCCAGGGAGGGAAGCCCTCCCCCACAAGAAAAATGGCCGCCGCCACCACACCAATCATCAAAAATTGATAGAGGCATGTAGCAACACAACCCCCTGCTCGGATAGCCTTGTGATTGCTCTGAAGAGCTACCACAAGCGCCAGATGGAGCCCAGCACACTAATCAGTGTGATTAGTAAAAAAAAAACCCCAAAATGTTAAAAAAAATGTTTTAAAAAAAATATGGTAACATGTAAAAATTCCCCACTGTCACCAAAATAATACACACAAATACTTTTTACAAGTTCTACAAATCACGCTACATCTTCACGAAAATTCCCGCATGGAAAGAGTTAAAATATTGGCATTATAAATGCCCATAGGGTATCAAAAAAAGTATGATTTGATGGGGTAAATTGAATTGGCCAGCTTCAAAGATGACCAGATGTCTAAATGGCAAAAAAATACACACCTCACAAAAGGTGGCCTTTTACCTCCCAAATAACCCAACAAACCCATGTATGTGGGGGTATCACTGCGCTCAGGAGATGTTACTGAACACATATTGGGGTGTTTGACACGGACATTAAGTTCATACCTGAAATACAACATGTGTAAAAAAAAATACAGGTGGCACAATTAGTACATGGAAAGGATCAAAATACCAGCATTTTAAATACCTTGGGGTGTCTAGTTTTCAAAAATATATGGTTTGATGGGGTAAATTGTATTGGCTGGCTTCAAAGATACCCGAAATAAGATATGTGGGCAGACGTTTTGAAAAGTCAAAATTCCAATTTGAAAAATGCACACCTATCAAAAAGGACCTTTTAGCCCCCAAACAACCTAACAAACCCATGCATGTGGGGTATCACTGCGCTCAGGAGATGTTGCGGAACACATATTGGGGTGTGAAAAAAATAAATAATCTGATCGTACAACTAGTGCATTTGAAATACCTTGGGCTGTCTAGTTTTTAAAAATATATAGTTTGATGGGGTAAAATTGCTTTGGCCAGCTTCAAAGATACCCGAAATAGCACATGGGGCAGAATGACCAGCTTTGGGGAACAAATAGTTTTGAAATAGCAAAACGCTACTGGTATTTATTGCCCCATAACGTGCAGGAAAAAAAAGAAAAAAACATAAAAACATTGGGTATTTCTAAACGCAGGACAAATAGTAGAATCTATTCAGCCGTTTTTTTCATTAGTTTTTGCAAATGGGTTAAAGGTTTTTTTAAGTGAGAAGTATTTTTTTTAACAAAAATATTTTTATAGTAAATTAGATGATATGATAAAATAATGGTATCTAAAGTAAGCCCTGTTTGTCCTGAAAAAAACAATATATATGCACAAAAACAGCAACAATGAAAATGTTAAAAGAGCCATTGTCCCAAATGTACTACTTGTCATTAAGGGGTTAAAGGGTTAAACAAACCTTAAGGGGTTAAACAAAAATGCTACAAAAAGAAAAGGAATTCTTGTCCCCAGGGCACGTAAAATGCAGCATAGAGCTCTGTCACTGAAGGGTTAAGAAGACATAGAAGCTGTAATTTTTCAAAGTAAAAGTCCAGTACAGGCACTTTAGAGAAAGTAACTTTTTAAATTTTGTGTCAAAATTTAAACTCTAGATACACGCACAATTAGTGAAACTAATTAAAGAAATACCTCCATATAACCCTAGTTTAGATGTATTTGGTAATGTTGATGTATTTGAATCACATACAGATAAACACAGCTTATCTCACAAGCTAATGAACAGGCTATTTAGGGTGTAGTTACCAGACCACATGAGTAGGAGAAGAACTCTGGAACATGATAAAATAACACATGGGACAGATAGAGATAGACTTCAACTATTGATTCAATTTATAACAGGGAATGCCAAGCCAATAATTGAACTATTTGAACATTTAAAACCCACTATTTCTTTTTTTTTTGTTTAATAACTTTTGTTGAACACATTTAATAGCAGTCACAACAGGAACATCGGCAGCATTATATTGATTGCATCAAGTTTGCATTATATTAGTTCAAATCTAAATTGTTTTCCTATTGTAAGACAGTCCACTTACATTCATTCATCATTCATACAACATATGTCTTGATCACGTCATTAATAGGAGGGATTAATTATAATCATATGTCTCACCTAAAAGGAGTCAGCACGTGAAATTATGTTAAATAGGACAGGGGAATCACTGGTGTGGGGATGATAAACTAGTTTGTTTGTAGAGCTATCCATGGAGCCCATATTTTTTTTATAGAGTCTCATATTTGTTGACATCATCAATCTCTTGCTATACATATCTTAACTGCCAATAAAATGTTAATACTTAGATCTAGTTAATTTATAGGGAAGTTCTAAATGGAAGAGAAATGTTAGCGAAGAGAGAACAATCTCTAAACCAAACCAAAATTTAAGGCATCTCCAACACCAGACAGATGTAGTTTTATACATTTTATGAAGCTTAGAAGGAACTAGATACCAGCGGTGTAAAATCTTAAAATATAATTCCTGAAGATTAATACAGTGTATTGCTTTTCTTGTAGAAGACCAAGTGGTGAACCAAATCTGTTGATCTATGATCTTTCCTAGATCGAATTCCCATTTTGCTATGGTACTTGACTTGTCTAACGTTTTTTCTTTATTCAGCATATTTATAATTTTTGAGAGAAGTTTGGTCTTATAGTTTCCTTCTAGTAGTCTGTCCATGACTTGTTTTGACTTTAAATAACTCAAATATGTAAACTTTTCTTTGCTTGTCAACCCATATTTAAGTTGAAGATTTCCAAACTCAATAAATGTTGTGAGACCTTAATGTCTGTTATAATTTTTATTCCAACCAACATTTCAACCAACATTTCAAATTGATATCGTTGATTTCTAGCTGAAAAAGTTCCAAAGGAGTAGAAGAAGAGATGGAAATATCTGCTATAAATTTTCTAATTTTAGAAGATGTTTTAAGGATCCCTGTCACAATAGGATTTGCAATATTTAAATGTTTTCGTTTTTCTGGGGATACCTAGTATAATATCAAGGGCTCCATATTATTACAAGACCATTTCTCATAGTTGTATCATCCTAAGTTTTTGTCTTTTTTTGTTTTCCAAGCATAAAGATGGGAAACCATGCACGATTCGTATATTTCTAACAGATTTGGACAATTTAATCCATCAAGGGGATTTGAATCTGTAAGGGGATTGTTCTAAACAATTAAATTAATTTTGGTAACACATAGGCTTTCAGCACATTTATTCTCCCCATCCATGACAGCTCTATTTTAGCCCACTCCGTAAGTTGTTCCTTTAAGTCGTTCGCTAAATTTACGTAGTTAACATTTATAGTTCTGTCAAAATCTGTCATGAGTTTGATACCAAGGTAATCTATGTAAATTTTCTCCCAGTCAAAGGCTAAGTTGTCTTTTAAGCAATTGATCCACTTCAAATTGACAGTTATTATCTATGTTTTAGATATATTAATCTTATAGTTTGAATAAGAACCATACTCCGCAATAATTTGCGAAGTATGTGGAGATGTAAGGGTTAAAAGAACATCATCTGCGTATAATTTAACTTTGTGATTATGAGAGTTTACTTTTATTCCCTCAATCTTATTTGACATACGCACCATTGCGGCAAATGGTTCTATTGTTAATATGTACAGTAATGGTGCCAACGGGCATCCTTGTCGTGTTCCGTTTTTTATATCGAAATAATTAGAATCCAAGTATCTTCCACATACTTTAGCTTGCGAGAATTATATAAGGCTATTGTATTATTAAAAAAGGAACCCACTATACCGAAAGTTCTTAAGGATTCTTCTAAAAATGACCAACTAACCCAGTCAAAGGCCTTCTCGTCATCTAAGGCCAGGAATATTATTGGGGTAGATCTTTGGCGTGTCTCATAAATAAGATTGAAAATTTTTCAGGTATTGTCTTCTCCGTTTCTACCTATAATGAAGCCTGCTTGATC
The DNA here is from genome assembly GCA_009364415.1 of Spea multiplicata. NCBI lineage: Eukaryota > Metazoa > Chordata > Amphibia > Anura > Pelobatidae > Spea > Spea multiplicata. The sequence continues at coordinate 22,148,367 of VKOC01000001.1, read as the reverse complement.
CAGATGGATAAGATCAGGTAACTCCTTCTTTAGTCTTTCAGCAAGTATTTTGTAAAAAAAAATTATATCTAAGTTAATCAGTGAAATTGGCCTATAGTTTTTCACACTAATAGGGTCTTTCCTGGTCTTTTCAAAAGGGACATGATCAAATGTCCCTTTTGAAGTCTCTGTATTTTAGGCCAGACTTTCCGTAGATATTTAACTGGTAAAGTGTTTGGTAAGTATAAAGTCACCAAAATATATATAACATCGTCAAGTTTCCCAATAACGATCAAATATCTGCCTTTATGGTATTCTTCGTGATGAAGATATTCAAATTTTATTTCATCTCCCACTAAAATAGCAACACCTCTTTTTTTTTGCTGTGTCTAAGGAAGAAATAAACCGATGCGCATATTTTTTATATTTCCAAAATTTTGCTGATGCTTTATTCCAATGAGTCTCTTGGATGAAACAAATATATATTTTTTCTTTTGACAATAGATCATACAAAAATGCCCTCTCTCCGCTCACTCCAAAGTCTCCCCAGGTAAAAATCCCTCCTCGTGATCCGATAATAATATAATGGGAAAGAAAAAAAAAAGAATAGTTGCAGTGTATAATGTGTAGATCTCCTTAGGTGAGTGGAAATGTAAATACGTGTTCTTAGACATGATACATGTGATAAAAAAAACAAGTAAGGATTAAAAGAGTGAAATAAATCAGTGGATAACAAATTATAAGTGAAGTCTGTGGTTGTTACCACAATACTTACTAATAATTAATAAATATGTGAACTTATGATTATGATATGATAAAAAAACAATTTGTGAAATGTGTTTGCAGATAAATACATTGCCTTGATTATTAACCTGTGTACAGTGTTATATTCTTCCCTTCACTTCTAAATTAAAAAAAAAAACATGTGAGTGAAAATGTAAATGTGTGACATATGTTCTACTAAATAAATAAGTGCATGTATTGATTATTAACCTGTGTACAGTGTGACATTCTATCATAATATTCCTCCACTTCTAACATAACAGAAGATAAATTAATAAATAATTATAATTGAGTAATACAATTGTTAAATATTCTCCTATTTTGTCTTGTAGCCAATGAAACGTCTGATAGGATTTGAAGGTTTTGATATTTTCCATCTTGAGGTGGGTTTCTCTTATATTCTTTAACGAATAAGTCCCTGTTATAGCAGTTATTGAAACGGATTAGCAGGTCTCTAGGGGCACATCTTGGGTCTTTTGACTTGTATGTTCTATGAAATCTCTCAAGTGGGAAGCGTCTCAAAAACTCTGGTTTTATATATTGCTGAAGGAGCTGTCAAGTAATTTTCCAGATCTTGATTTAGCACCGATTCAGCCTTATATTTTTCCTTCTTGATCTATCCTCAATTTCCACTGTTTTTTTTTCTAATTTAGTCAGATTCCGTTTCAGCTCCAGATGTTCTTTTTTCATTGCTTGCAGTTCATCTTGAAGTTTCTTAATTAAATTAAGTTGAGCTTCTAAATTACCCGATATTTGCAATATATCTTGTTTCAGGGTCATAGTATTTTCTCTCATCTCTTTACTTAATTTGTTGTATAATTGAGTGATATTTGAAACTGGATATGTCTGAGAAGTTTCGGTAAGTGAGACATTTAAGGTGTTATCCATAGTTGTTTCTTTCAATATGGTTGATGTAATTTTCAATAATTATTATAATTTTCAAGACTTGTGCCTTTTTCCAATCGCGGCTGGTCTAATAGGCTGAGTGTTAATGCTTTAAAAGGTTTCCATATTTGTTACAGTTGGTTATTTCACATAAAACTTATGCCTGTTCCCCATGGCCAGAGGATACACCAGATCCAGATGTTGGGCAGAGCAGTAAAGCTTTATACAAACAAAGAATCTTGATTACAGGCACTTAATTACAGGCAGAGTTGCAGGAGGGTTTGAGAGGTTAATAAGTCTTCAATTAAGAAATGTAATCATACGTTTTCACAATAATCTCTTCTTTACATCAGCTTATTAGAAAGCAAAGGGAATCTTTATAGAAGGTTTATCTTTTAGAGATATTTCAAATTCAGTCAAAATGTGCTCAAATACAGGCAATAGTTGGTTTTACTTTTTCACAGCAAGTAGTAAAGAGAGGTAGAGAGGAAAAAAAAATCTTTACTCAACTGAATATAGCCACCTAACTGCATGGTGCTCCATTAGCAACCTCTCCTTTAGCAGAAGTCCTTTGGTTTTCAGATATACTGCTTAGTCGACTGTGCCATTAATCATCTCTGTCTTTCATGTGATCAGCTCTTACTGCTCTGCTCCAGCCTGTAGTAAATCAGCCTTTCCCCCGAGACTTGGTCTCAAGGTCTCCAACTTCGGCATCAGCCTCCTATAGACCTCCCAATACACCAACACTGACGCAATGCCTACGTCATCACATACTCCCACCTAAATCCTCATCCATGATGAGTTTTATTAAAAAAAAGTTTACATATCTGGATCCTGCAAGTACGGTCATTGCTTCAAATATGCAAACTCTTGAATTAGCTACTGCATTGATAAGATAAGGAAAGGACTCAAACATTAAGGGGATGAAATAAATGTGTCAGTAGTAGCAAGTTTAATTATAAGGAAAAGAGGAGGGGAAATAGTGCATTTCATTCGCCCTCTCTGTGATGAGAGCCTGAGTGACATGACAGGAGGTGGAGCTGGGGGAGGGGGAGTGCTCTGGACAGAGCTCAAGTAGGATGCAGGGGAGGTCTACCCTCCAGTTAAGCTCTGCAATAAACAACTGTTGAAAGCAGCCCAGTGTTGTGTGCCTTTCATGACATGGTGTCAGAAGTACTCACCTGCGCACCTGTTGATCTGTGAGGATGGCTAAGTTCACTCCACCTGAGCCATTTGACTTCTCCCAGCCTGCAGCATGGCCTACCTGGCGACAGAGGTTTGCACGCTTCAGGATTGCATCCAAGCTGGACAAGGAGAGTGGTGAAGTACAAGTTAATTCCCTTTTATATGCTATGGGGAAAGATGTGGAGCCAGTGTCAAAGACTACAAATGAGACTACTAAGATTCAATGTTCGGGCAGTGCATGTGCCGGGGAAGCAACTGGTGGTGGCAGATACACTCTCCAGACTCCCGCTGGCTGCTGCTGAAGAATCATCAACAGAATCGGATGTTAAGGCATATGTGGATTCAATATTGTCATCTAAGTCCATCTCTTCTGGGAGATTGGAACAGATCAAGAGGGAGACACGTCTGGATACTAATTTCCAAGAATTATATATTACATAAAGGGTGGCTGGCCAGAGAGTCGCACAGTGTGGATGGCACTGAATGCTTTCCAGTTGGAGAGAGCGCATCTCACAGAACTGGATGGTTTAGTGCTCTTTCAGGACTGTATTGTCATACCTGCCAGTCTGGGTCAAGAAATGTTAGGCCGAATTCATGATGGCCATTTAGGGATTTCCAAATGTAGGGAAAGGGCAGCCACAGCGGTGTGGTGGCCGGGAATAAGTACTGACATTGCAGAATATGTATCTAAATGTGCCTTTTGCCGTGAACGTCGGCCTGCACAGAGGAGAGAGCCTCTAATATCTACACCGCTGCCTGAGGGTCCCTGGCAGAAGATAGCTGCAGATTTGTGTGAACTTAATGGAAGAAAATATCTGGTTGTTGTAGATTATTATTATTCCAGGTACATCGAAATTGCACCAATAGGGGAGGACACCAGTATTGTTACACCTACCTGTCCGGCCGGGGTCCAGCGGCGTTCCTCGCGCACGTCCCCCTCGTGTACTGACGTGCGCTCTACACGCACACGAGGGGGCGTGCGTATAGAGCAGGCACGCCTCTCGGGTACTGACAGCTCTGTTCGGGCTGCCGCAGCATATCAGCGGCGATCGGAGAACCGATCCGCCGCTACATGCTCGCGGCACCCGACCAGTACCTCTTCTGCCTGTGTGGCACTGCCGCGTCGCTCGCGGCAGCAACACAGGCAGAGAGGATCTCGTAGTCTACCGCCGCGGGCATGCCGGCGACGATCAAGTGTTTGATCGCCGCTGCATGTCCGCGAAGGTTGTTTTACCTCCCCTGCCTGTGTGGCTCCTCCGCGTCTTTCACGGAGGTAACACAGGCAGGAAGTTTTGGTTCGTGGTTGCCATCGCGACGACGCTAATTGCGCCGGTCGCGATGACGTCATCTTACCTGCTCTCCCGCCATTGGCTCTATTTAAACCTTCCTGGTTCCTTGTTTCCTTGCCCGTTCAACGAGTCATGTTAATGTTCTCTGGGTGCTCTTGTTATTTGATTGATCTCCACGTGTTCCAGACCTCGGCTTTGTTATTTGACCTTGATCCTGCGCTACCCGTCCAGACCTCCGGCTACCGTGCGCCCGCAAGAAGCCTTCGGCTCTTTGATTTGACCTTGATGCCTGCGCCTGGCCGTCCAGACCTCGGCTTTGTTATTTGACCTTGATCCTGTGCTGCCCGTCCCGACCTCGGCTTTGTTCTTTGACCCTGATCCTGTGCTGCCTGTCTCGATCCCGGCTTGTTTATCGGAGATATTTCTGCATCGTGGGTCCACCACCTGTGGTGCCTGATCCGGCGTAACAAGTATGGCTGTAATCACCCGCCTCAAAAGTATGTTCGCCAGGTGGTGAGTGACAATGGGATGCAGTTTGCTTCCATGGAATTTAAATCCTTCAGTAGAGAGTATGATTTTGTTCTCTTTTCGTCTCTTTGTTCAATCTTTCAATTGTGGATTTTGGTCCTGTGTTTTAACATATACAAGGAAAAAAAAACAACAAAGACATAGTGCTTTCCGTAATCAATAAATCTGTGACAAATATCTCTAAGTACGGTATCCCACTCACATTGATTAGAGCAATAGAGTTTGCTCTAACTTTCTGGAGATTAGAGGAATAGAGTTTGCTCTAACTTTCTGGGTAGGTGTTATGCTGTACAACCGTCAATGTCTGCCTCAGTATATAGTGATAGGTGTTATGCTGTACCACTGTCAATTTCTGCCTCAGTATATAATGATAACAGTAATGCTGTACCACCTTCAGTGTCTGTGCCAGTATATAACGGTAGAAGCTATGCAGTTTTAAAGTGTGTGTGGGGGGGTGCTACATACAGGATCCGCCCCAGGTGCCAAATACTCTAGGTACGCCACTGTAATAAAAAAATAGAATGTCAAAGAAAATGTAATGGATTTGTTACAGTTCCAACAGGAATGTAACATCCCAAAAATACCGTATTTGCTCGATTATAAGACGACGCTGATTATAAGACGACCCCCCAAATCTTAATATTAATTTAGGAAAAAAAGAAAAGGCCTGAATATAAGACGACCCTATAGGAAAAAGTTTTACCAGTAATGTTAATTCATGTAAACAATTTTTTTTATAAAAGCTATGATTGAGAAAAATATTTTGGTTTTATTTCCTCTATTTTCCAACCTGCCTCCCAGTTATGCACATCTGCCACAGAAATGCCTTATACCCCCTAGATGCCACCGTGCCCCATGATATTCCTTTTAACCCTCTAAATGCCACTGTGCCCCATGATATGCCCTATGTGCCACTCTGCCTCCAGAAATGCCTTATACCCCTATATGGGTATGGTTAAAAGGCATATTATGGGGAACAGTGGCATATAGGGAGGTTTAAGGCATTTCAGGAGGCAAAGTGGCGTATAGAGGGTTAAAAAGGCATTTCTAGAGGCAGAGTGGCATTAAGGGGGTTAAAAGGCATTTCACAGAACACTCCCCCCCACCACCGCCCCACTTACCGGTACTTCTGAGTCCCCTGTAATGTAGCTGGGGCAGCGCATAGACAACTTCCGCTGCAGCCAGAAGGAGGTGTGGCAAGCAGCGGGGTTTGTCTGCGTCCATCGCGCAGACCTTCCCCGGCTGTCAGAGATCAGAGTTCCCCGCACCAGTGCAAGAGAGCTAAATTGAGAAGCTCCCAAGCGGAGACACAACATAGGACATGCTATGAAGTGGCTGTCCGTTCTTGTTTGAGCGTTTCATATTTTGCCTTGTATTATATTTATAATTGCAGTTATTACTATTAGCCTATAATATCTTTTTTCAAGCCAAGCACATCTTGTGCTCTAATGAAGTTGAAAACTGCAAAAAAGTAACATACTTTGTATGCAAACTTGAATCTGTAAAACACGTCTGTGTAACTGCTAGGCAAGCTTTTTAAACCCTCACAACACAAAAGAGCTCCAAACAGAAAACTACATTGTATCTGTTAAATTACCAGATCAAGCCTGCTTTGCTGAGTGATCTTTAGTTGTTGAACTAATTTCTATACAGCCATCGTCAATTAAATTATTTATGTAGCCTTTAATCAAGACAATATTAGCGACACATGCAGTCCATCATTGGTCCCCTGGATACTTTGGAACACATGCTCTGCTCTACCTTTTTTTTTAATCTTACTTAGAATGGCATGAAAGTGCTCCCACTGAAATCAATTAGCGCACGTTCCTCACGCAGGGGTGTCTATAGACCCCTGCCCACAGAGTTCAACAAGCCAGCGTTGGAGCTGACTTGACTGATGGTAAGTCTCTTGTAGATGTGTTTAGCCGAACATACACTGATCAGCCATAACATTATGACCACCTGCCTAATATTGTGTAGAAACCCCTTTTCTCTCCAAAACAGCATTAACCTGTCGAGGAATGGACTCCACTAGAGCTCTGAAAGTGTGCTGTGGTATCTGGCACCAAGATGTTAGCAACAGAAGTCCTGTAGGTTGCGAGGTTGGACCTCCATGGATGCATCCTGGTGCCATGTGTTCTCCAGGTAAGTGACGCACACTCACTCGGCCATCCACGTGATTCATCAGTCTAGACCACCTTCTTCCATTGCTCTGTGATCCAGTTCTCATGCTCAAGTCCCCATTGTAGGTGCTTTCGTCAGTGGACAGGGGTCACCAGCATGGACACCCTGACTGGTCCAAGATGTTAGCAACAGAAGTCCTGTAGGTTGCGAGGTGGGACCTCCATGGATGCATCCTGGTGCCATGTGTTCTCCAGGTAAGTGACGCACACTCACTCGGCCATCCACATGATTCATCAGTCTAGACCACCTTCTTCCATTGCTCTGTGGTCCAGTTCTCATGCTCAAGTCCCCATTGTAGGTGCTTTCGTCAGTGGACATGGGGTCACCAGCATGGGCACCCTGACTGGTCTTTGGCTATACAGCCACATGCACAACAAACTGCACTTTTTGTTCTGACACCTTTCTATCAGAAGCAGCATTAACTTTCAGCATTTTAGCAAATTGAGGAATTTAACCAACCAAACATACATCAATGAGCCTTGGCCACCCATGACCCTGTCGACGGTCCACTGCTTTTCCTCCCTTGTACCACTTTTGACAGTAATGACCACTGCAGACTGAGAACACCCCACAAGAGCTGCAGTTTAGGAGATGCTCAGATCCTTATGCTTGTTCATTTGTCCTGCTTCTAACACTTCAACTTTGAGGACAAAATGTTTACTTGCTGCCTAATACATCCCACCCACTGACAGGTGGAATGATAACAAGATTATCAGGGGTTCTGCATTGGCAAGGGGGGGATACCATGTACATTTAAGGGGACTCACAGATCGATTTTTTTCTCTATAAGTCTCTAAATTATATTTAAAACATTTTTCCAAATCTTTATTATTTATCAAGACTGTCTTCCCTTTACAGCCGCACTAAACTAATATTGTTGCTTTTGTATACCTTTCACGGCATCTTTCCGCAAAAGATACGTATTAAAAAAATAAAACAAAATTGTTTCCATTTTTAATTGATGTAACTTCATTGAACTACAAATAGGACAATTGCACAAGAGTGTAGCTCATAATAACCAAAATACCATTTGTTTTTTGGTTTTCTTTTAATGTGTTAAAGAAAACAAAGCTAAAATTAAGTAAAATGTTGATTTCAAATTAAAACGTGAGTTTTGACAGAGTATCTTTGTTAAGCCAGCTTGTTTACACTATTAAGAGATAATTAAGCAAACAATGCAGATCTATGGAAGAGGTGCTAACAAATACAAGGACGTGGCCTCATTACTGTATTTCTTTCTTTCTCTCTCGGCAATGCTTGGAACATTTTCTCCCATCCTAATATGCAGCAATTGCATTTTTCATTTTTAACTTATTTCAGGTTAATGTGCACTTTACATAACCTAAGATGTAACCTTGACTTGTGGTTTCTGTAACTGGAAGAGCAATTAAATTAATGTTTTAGATTAGATTGATATACAGTAAGAATATTAATTATAAATGTATTTGCAGACAACAAGAGCACTACAGTCACTTATCCTAGTAGAGGAAATGCTGAAGACTTACAATACACATTCAATGTATTCTATGTATGTATATTTGTTTGATGGTATTAAAAGCAATGCTTTAAATAAATAAAAAATCTCAAAAGTATGAGGCAGCAAATACTAAAGGATTTTTTCTAGGTAATAAATTGATTTAGTCCATACACAACCTCTGATAATGAACTACACTATGTTTGGGGGCATTGTTGAGATATGTAATTATACCTTGAATCAAAACAACTATCAGAATGTCTTGTAAAAAAATAATGTAATAATACTTATGAAAAGTGACAGTTGTAGTTATCTTTTAGTTATCTTACTAAGGTCTATATAGGCAATCCAAAATGGTTTTTTTTGTCAGTGGTGAGTGTGGTGCTGCATACTTTACTTTAAAACACAAAATTACACAAATCTCACAAGCTCTAAACAGATGTCTAAAACACAAAAAAAGTATAGATATGGAAATATTTGTAAATATATATATATATATATAATAATATATATATAATATATATATATAGTTGGAGACACGCACGCGTGTTCAATTGCTTGTTAACACAAATAGCTAATCAGCCAATCACATGCCAGCAACTTTCTTAAGTTCAAACCCAACATCAGAATGGGGAAAAAGGGGAGTTAATGTTGCCTGGTCTGATGAGTCTCTACCCCACACTTTGGGCCCCTTAGTACCAATTGAACATTGTTTAAATGCAACAGCCTACCTGAGTATTGTTGCTGACAATGTTTATCCCTTTATGACCACAGTGTACCCATCTTCTGATGGCTACATCCAGCAGGATAATGCAACATATCACAAAGCTCACATCATCTCCAACACCTTGTAGAAGTATGCCACGAAGAATGAAGTCAGTTCTGAAGGCAAAAGGGAGACCAACCCGGTACTAGCAAGGTGTACCTAATAAAGTGGCCAGTGAGTGTATGTATATGTATATATATATGTATATATATATATATATATATATATATAGATATTTATATATTGTGACAGTGTAAATGTCACGACCGATTTACGGGTTCTGGATCCGCGATGCAGAATCGGCGCCTCCTGGTGGAGAGAGGACGCACTGCCACCAGGGCACAGGAGATACAGGCCGTATACCACCGAGAGTAATGAGAAGGTGAAACTCAGGAACAGAAAATAAAAAATAATAACGGTATACGAAGGGTCAGGTAAAAGAGTAGTCGGGGTCACAAGCAAAGGTCAGGGCAGGCAGCGAAACAACAGAGGTCAGGTTCAAGCAGGAGTCAATACCAGAGAGATAAATCAGGATTCAAACGCTAGTGTAGGCAAAAAGGCACTAACACAGGCAAGGGTGTAGTGCCAAATGAGGGTTTAAATATCCCTCCAACAATACAGATCCTCCTACCCTCCTAATTAGGGGGAGGAGGAAAAATAATAAATGTCACTTTAAGAGCGACATGAATATTCATTAGTTTATGCGCGAACGGCTCTCACGACATAGAGGCGCGCACCCCGTCACGATCCCTCGAACTCGCCGGGGACGCGTGTCTTGAAGGAGGACGGACCCGACGGCAGCTCACCGCGACGGCACGAGCAGGGAGCCGACCGCGCAGGCTGCATCTGCATGGTCCCGATTTGCCCCTCTTGATTCCTATTCTGCTTCATTGCAATCTGATACCTTGTTGAGGAGGGAGGTAAATAGTGTTTGTCTGTGCATGTGTATTGCTCAACCTTGGTTCCACAAACCCTCAGCTCATCTCTGGAGCCTTACTAGGCTCCTGAGTTAACATTTTCTACTATCAAAACTAAATATACTCTGTAAAGGTCTCTGTCTTCAAGAGTGTGCACATACGATTTAATTATACTTGTGGCTTCTTTATGTGGCACATAAGGAAAGTATGAAAAGTTACTTCAATTGTGGAAAGTTTTAATATAGAAAAAGGGAGGCTGAGCTAGGACAGAGTAACAGACAAGAGCCTTGGTGAATATATAGATATCCTTAATATATATAGGCTCTGTTTTGTATTGTTGCTTTGACTTTATGCTCTGGTTCATTGACATGCATTTTTAGTTTCAAATTAATGCATCACATTATCTGCCAAAAATACAATTATTTGAGATGGCACAGACAAGCTCTACACTTCATTTGATTTGCAGTTTTATAATTAGACATGTAACTGATAAAACTCCCATGTTTATATTTATATCATTAACCATGTAAATGTAACATATACCAGCCCCTGGAGACAATGATTCCTATGTTGCTCAATTAGCCATTTAAAACTACAGAGCTGAGGTTACTTATCATTGATGTGAATGGACATTTAGACCTAGTAAGTCCGTCACAAATAGAGTTGCAAAATTCTTATTATTCTCTTCTATAACTAAGAGCCTCTAACAATGTTCTAAACATTAGCCCAAATAATGGGTTATGCAGTATAAACTGTGAGTAACTTTTTGTCCACATTCATCACCATTATGGCCATCTACGGATACCTCAATATCTGCTAATATGTTAGCTATTCTTGGGTTTTTTTTAGTTCTTTGCATTAAAATCATGGCACTTGTATGTATGTAGGATGTTGTACTAAATCAATAAATATATCACAGAGTGATCTGATTTTAATGCGGCTAATATTTTCAAAATGTCCACCATTCTAAGCTTTATAATTGACCTTTACAATGAAATGGAAGAGTTATAATGCCATCTAGAGGCTGATATAGTTCTGTGTGACTTCAAGATTTACCGCAATTGTTTCTTTGGGAAGATACAAAAGCTTTTTTTAATATGTAATTCAAGGTGCCTTTTTTGTTATATTTGCCAGGTTTCTTGCTGTTATATATTAAAAAGAACTTATATTGCTATATTAACCCAAGAGAATATGGAGTCTGTAATTAAAGTTAATACCTTTTATTGGGCCACCATATAAAAAGATGTAAACTTCAATAAGCTTTCAGAGATCCTAAAAGCTTAATTTTACATGTGTTGGTGCACTAAGTTGTATCAGTTTCGGCTAAACCAATTATTGCAATCTACATATTTTTTTCTTTTCTAAAATAGTAGGGCCATCAGGGCCATGAATTCAATACGCCCTTACAAAAAAAATAAAAAACTGCAATACTGCACTTATACTGCTCCAATATATTTCACTTTACCCAAAGGAAGCCCTTCCATCTATTTTTTAATTAAAAAATAACTTTCTAATACCGCCCTTACGAAAAATTACTGCAGTTTTTCTGAAGTAATACTGCTGTTTTTTGGACATGAAAAAACTGCAATACTGCACTTTTACTGCAGTATTACTGCACATTTACTGCAGTTTTACTGCATTTGTACTTCACTGTAGTGCAGTTGTACTGCAGTTGTTTTTGTACGGAAGTACAAATGCAATAAAGCTACAGCACATTGAAGTAAAACTGTAGGTTTGCCATATTAAAAAAAAGTGCTGTAAATGTGCAGTAATACTGCAGTACAGTGAAGTACAAATGCAGTAAAACTGCAGTAAATGTGCAGTAATACTGCAGTAAAAGTGCAGTATTGCAGTTTTTTCATGTCCAAAAAACAGCAGTATTACTTCAGAAAAACTGCAGTAATTTTTCGTAAGGGCGGTATTAGAAAGTTATTTTTTAATTAAAAAATAGATGGAAGGGCTTCCTTTGGGTAAAGTGAAATATATTGGAGCAGCTGCCTAACACATGAAAAGTGGCCTCTCAACACATCAACCACAAATACAGAAAAATAATAATGGTGGGAGCGCTAAGGAGGTTGGGATTCCTCTTGAGACTAGTAGTGTATTATGATGTATATATAAAAAGATTGCAGGAAATATATTAAATATACAATTGAATAAAATTTAATAAATATAAGAGATATGTAAAATGTAACACAATTTGTTGTACATATAAATATCAGATACAATAATAATAAAACACATGTATGAATTGCTTCCTCTTTACATTTGTTAAAACGCCATTTGATGGAAATGAACCTGACGCGTCTAAATAAGGCTTCTTCAGAGGTATGAAACAATTGTAGATAGATAAATCCTTAAGCTAGCCGGACACAGCGTGGTGGCAGAGTGAGGCAAATGTTTTGATGTTTTAACAGAATAGCAAGATGAGACAGTGTATTAAAACTGCTTCTGTTCACAAAAAATGTGGTCCCTTTTAGTTTAATTAGGTTTATTTGCCAGGATTCAAGTCAAGGTTTAGCTTACTGGTGCACTTCTGAAATACAAACTTTACTGTTGTAAACACTCTGTTGTGTCTTAGTGCATGTACATTATGCTAAAAGACAGCAAGTAGATAAAAACGTTCTATGTGGGCTGATATTGGTATTGCAATGTAATTTTTACCGAGAGATTGTGGAAATTTATGTGATTTTTTTGATTAATAATAAAAAAACCTGATACTTCTTCACATTAAAAGCAACTTATTCTTTAAATACCAATAATGGTTTACATATAACCTTACATATAATCTAATCAGTTTAGCTAAAGGGAAATAAATCCTCCCTTCTTCAGAGGTATAATCCCACCCAAACTAAATTTTAGGACACAGGTATTGGGACCACTGGCCATTACACCCACAGGAACTTTTATGACATTGCATTCTAAAAACATAGACGTTAATATATAGTTATTCCAACCTTTGCAGCTAAAACAACATTTACTCTTTTGGGAAGACTTTCTACAACATTTTGGAGTGAACTGAAATGGACATTGCGAACCAGGCCTTCTCAGCCAACATCAGTACCTGACCTCACAAACTGTCTACTGGATGAATAGGCAAAAATCTTGTGGCAAGCCTTCCCAGAAAAATGTAAGGTGTTAAAGCTGCAAACGGAGAACCAACTACATATTAATATCTATGTATTTACAATGTGATGTCATAAAAGTCCCTCATGGTGTAATGATCAGGTGTCCCAATACATTTGCCCATATAGTGTACCAATACTGATGGGTCCATAGTGAGATTAATGGAAATCAAGCATGCGTATGTAACAATCTATAGTCTCTAAAGATACTGTAGCACAATTCCAGATGGTGAATACAACTCTTGACTTGTAGTTTAAGCAGTTATTACAATTACATTACATAATTAATGGCACTCCTTATTTTTGGGATCTATATCCATTAATACAGTGGTGGAACTACTGGGGTCGCAGGGGTTCTGCCAGTCAGGGGGGCCCCAAGGGGTGCCGAGCGGTTGTTTTCAGCAACCACTCTGCGCCCTTCTGTCTCCTCTGCCACCACCTGCCTCAGCGATGCCCCGACTGCAGTGGATGGGAGCGTGAGGCGTCTGTCTCGGGTGCCTGCACTTCATGCTGAGTGCCGGCATATGACGTCATGCCGGCACACAGCAGTGAAACCGTGAGCACCGTGGCAGAGCAGCGAGACAGGGGCCTTGCATCCCCACCACAGGACTGCACGGTAAGTGACCTACAAAGGGGGGTAGGGAGAGGGTAGAGAGTGAGAAGGGGGTAGGGAGAGGTAGATAGTGAGAAGAGGGATGGGGAGAGGGAGATAGTGGAAGAGGGTGGAGGGAGGTAGATAGTTGAGAGAAGAGGGGTAGGGAGAGTAGATAGAGAAAGTTTAGGAAAGGGTAGAAGGGTTAGGAAGAAGGTAGATAGTGAGAAAGGGTTTAGCAGAAGGGTAGATAGTAGAGAAGGGTGTTGGTAGGGAGGAGGGTAGATAGTGAGAAGGGGAGGTAGGGAGAGGGTAGATAGTGAGAAGGGGGTAGGGAGAGGGTAGATAGTGAGAAGGGGGGGAGAGGGGGTAGATGTGTGAGAAGGGGTAGATTGGGTTGGAGTGGGGGGCCCTTAACGGATTCTCTCACTGGGGCCCTGAGGCTTTTAGTTACACCCCTGCATTAACATCCAAAAAGGAGTAATATAAGTATTAACTCGGGATGTCCCAAAAATATTACTTTAAAGTAATGTCAGCTATAAGGCAACGTTTTAGACAGTTCTGAAACAGTCCAGCTGTAGCTCTCCAGATCCCTAACAGGGCACCTTGTGAGTATAGTTCCTGACAAAGTGGGTCTTTCCATTGTGAGGATAAGAAGAAAGTCTAATTGTTGTTCTGGTTGAACAGAATATGATATGCAACAGGTCATGTGACTTGTGGTATCCCTGCAGTGGGATGTATACTGCTATCTATATCTTATACTAGTATGTAAGCTTGTGAGCCCTCTTTACCTAATGTATCAGTTTGTCTTAGTTTGTCAATCTAGTTTTATTATACCCCTTAAGTATATGCTGTTGGTGCTATATGAATTAAGGATGATAATAATATGTTTGTGCTAAAAGGCTGTCTATAAGACCTCTCTATTAAAGGTCATTATAAATACTTAAATGGAAATATAAATCATTCCTGTCGTTCAATGAGAAACTTAAATTTAAAAAAAGTTCGTTTGGGAGAGATGCACAGGCAACTGATTTTAACCTCATTCAGGGTAACTCACTGATGAGCTGAGGATAGAATCAAGCCGCTAAGTGCTTGGCAATCATGTTACTGTTGTTTAGCCGGGATGTGGTTAAATGGTATAGCTTCATTATTTACGTGTATTTTCTAATGAGTCAGCATTGTTGTCTTAATTGTCCTTAACGAGCCACTAATGTACATATAATTGCTCCCGTTTCAGATACAAATGCTGTCCTCATGCTTATTTGTACAGCAAAGTCTTAGAAAACAGCAAACATGACTAAAATCACTGCATTGCAGTATGAAAGATGTCCCAAAAGGTTGAGAAATATTATTTTTCTGATGCTACAAAATAAGCCCCAACAATCATCAATATCTATTATTGTGTTGCATAGGTAATACTATCTTATCTGGCACACAGATATAAAAATGTGCAATTCAGCATTTTGGCTTTTGTTGTAAATAAGAATTGATTTGTTTTTCATTAACCCCTTAAGGACAATGGGCGGTCCCTAAACCCAATGAAAACAATGCATTTTGAGCCCGTACATGTACAGGCTTTTTCATTAAGGGGTTAATAAGAAACATGGATTTACATCTGGTGCTGTGGAGTTATGTCTAGTGCTTTGAATCTTGATCTGGCACTGTGGTTTATATCTGTGGGTTTATAGTTGGCAGGCACAGACTGGACATCGGGCACACCGAGCGTTTGCCCGGTGGGCCGGGCGGCCCAGGGCCGGATTGATGTAGGGGCTGATGGAGCTGCAGCGTCACATTGCTCCGCCTAGAGGATTGGCTGAGCGCCGCAATTCAGGTGGGATGGCCTGAGGTCTGAGTTTCTTCCCTGATGTGCTTTTGAGTCACTTGTCATGAGGGTGATCTGACCAGCTAAAGCCCAAGGAGTGTCCTAAGTACCAACTAAATGGTCAAAGATTAGTTACTGTTTTGAATCTTTCATTAAAGATATAGCGCTTTACAAATTGCATGATGTTATGATTCATTAAATATTTATGTAATGCTAATTGATTACAGTGACAAAAGCATGCTGAAATATAACTAATAGACAACAAGAAATGGTATATTAAATTTGTCAGAATTTGGTTTAACAATAAATAAATAAATAAATAAAAATGGGTTGCTCAGTCTTAAATGTCTGGGCCTATTTCTTGTCCCAGTCTGGGCCTGCCCTTGATAACATAACTCTTTGACCGCCTGAAAGGGTCTGCCATCTTCACCAAACTCGACCTAGCTTACAATTTGGTCAGAATTAAAGAGGATCAAGAATAGAAGACAAGGTTTAAGACCAAGAGTGGGCCTTATGAATACTTTGTAATGCCCTTTGGTCTCTGTAATGTTCCTGTTGCCTCCCAATAATTTATTAATGATGTTGTCCGTGACATGTTGCAGCAATGCATGGTGATTTAGCTCAATGACATTCTACTACACTCTCCATCCTTACAAAACCACCACACAGATGTCTGCCCTGTGCTGCAATGGCTCAGAGAGAATAATTTCTCCTGTAAACTTCTAAAAATGTGAATTTTCCCAGAAAAAAGTCACATTATTGGGTTACGTTATTTCTGTATATACACTTACTGTATATGCCTTGTATTTATTTATACAAATGTAACAATGTTTTTGAAAAGCGTGCTTGTATTGTACATTTGTGTTATCACTGTGACAAATATTATTATATTAGTTATTATTAGACTTGTGCATTCGTATTCATGAAGACGAACATGAAGGCTGCGTTTTCGTTGTTCAGCCCGAATACCTGTCAGGGTCTGCAACTCCGACCCCGACGAAGCTACTCACCCGAGTACCCTCGACGTGTCTCTGGCTTCTTCCTCCTCTGCCAGCATGCCTGCTACTAGGCGTGCACACACTCTCAACAAACTTTATGCGTCCCCGAATGGAGATGCCGGGGAACGCGCGCGGATGTCCTCATGGTTGTGGGAGAGGCTTCTTCCAGGCGGCAAGTTTAAAAATTCAGTGATTGTGCAGGTGCACTTCATTGGTTGATGGCAGAGGAGGCCCCTGCTGGGGGCGAATAGAGTTGCTCGTACGGACCTTTAAAATCCTTAACCCCATGTTAACCCCATCTACAAAAAATGCACTTGGCAGTGATGTGGCCCCTTTCTCCATGGTTCCTGCATAGGGGCCTGAGGTCAACTGTGCCCGACACACAGGGATAGCATCCTTGGGTAAAAACAGTATCCTCTGTAAGAGGGACTTCCTCGCCACCATACAGCAACATGAAGCAAAGTCTGTCCACTCGAGGGTCATCTTTCTTTTCTCTGAGGTTTTTATAGATGTTTTGACACACTCTGATGTTCTGTAGCGTCACTGTGTATGCACTTCTAATTTGAGCTTGCATGCCCCCTGGGAATTCCCGGCAAGGGAGATTGTTAAAGCAGACGTGCCGGCGGAGGTTGTTTACCTGCATCGCCGCTGCCGGTGAACGTCTGCGCGATGCGCTTAGACAACCTCTCGTGCCGGTACTTCCCCCGTGGAAAGTGCCGGCAGGGGAGGCTGTCTGAGCGTATCGGAGAGTAGGATACAGGTCTCCTGCACCGCTGCGGGGGATCTGTATCCTAACCCCGCTGCCTGCCCGGGACTGCATGTCCCAGGCGTCGGGCGCTAGACCCCGAATATAGGCCGCACCCCCACTTTAAAGACTTAAAGTGGGGGAAAAAGTGCCTATATTCGGGCCAATACGGTATATGTTTTTTCAGTGGTATGATTTTAATGGTGGAAATTATTAATGCCCCCCCCCCAGTTTGACTGTGGTATCTTGTGTGCCCCCATATATTGTTTCTAGAGTCGCCACTGAACATTTTTGAAGGCTTTGGATTTCTTTGTATACCTTTTTCTTATATCCTTGTAAAGTTCCATTATGTTGTTACACAGGTCTTTTGACAGTTTTGACAGTTCTTTTCTGCTCCCCATTGCTCTGTATCTAGCCTGTTCTGTGCATCCAGCTAACAGATTCATTTACTATTTATATACAGATACTAATGGCAATTTTAAAAGCCACAGGTGTGGGAAATGAACTTGTAATTGCCATTTTGACCTGTATGTCTCACCTTGTGTGTCCGTAACAAGGCCAAACATTCAAGGGTATGTAAACTTTTGTTCAGGGCCATTTGGTTGATATCTGTTATCATTATGATTTAAAAAGAAGCAAAGCAACTATGTGATAATAAATGAGTTCATTTGATCTTTAGCCTTAAATTAAAGACAGTTTTTTTGCATGATCAGTCATATTTTCAAAATCGGTGCCAACATTTCACAATTTCTGCAACAATATTCAAACTTTTGAGCACAACTGAAGTTGCTGGCATTTTCCCTCTTTACCAGAGTAATAAAATTACTCAGCTAAAGGAAGGAAGCCTGCTGCCTTAAATGATTGTTTTTAACACAGCTGTAATATTTGTAGCACTACTTCACCAAACAAACATACAAGCAATCAATCAAGCAAGGGGCCAAGAAGTTCAATGCTCCAGAAAGGGAGAGCAAGAGAGCAACCCTGGTTATATTTGCCCTTAATTGCATGAAAGACCGCAAGTGTGAAAGGATCCTGGCACACACACACAGTTGACAGGGACATGAGGAAGCCTCTTGTGGCGATACATGCTTAGGGTCCTGTGCTTCCTGACAGATATGTTGAGTTTTGCTAAACTTTGCTAGCATTTTCCTCCTGTCTAAAATATTTGAATAGATACAACATATTAACATATTGCAACAGATGGATTAACTGTATCACGTGAAGCTCTACTTTGTACTGGACACTAATCAATTCACTGTGGTTGGGAATGCATACACTTTTTGCCTTTAAATCCCATCTACAAAAGCAATCATTTTTTATGAATGAGTAGCGTTACTAAGACAACACCTCATTACCGAGTCCCACCTATGAGATGAATCCTGCCAGATTTTAAGGCAATATGGCGGTACTTCTGGTAACGTCCTCTCCATGATCTCCCAATAAACATCTGAGCCTTTAATTTTACATTGTGGCCCTTGTTTTAACATTTCTTAAAATTTCCGTACTTCACTTTTGTTAAATTTCTATATTAAAATGTTTAGATAACATCGCCTCTCTCTATTCTTTATTCCAAGATAGTTATACATGTTGATATCCTTTAGTCTTTAGTTTTATCCTACAAATCGTTTACCATTTTTGTACCCTTCCTGAACTGTTTTTTAAGATATCAATATCATTCTGGAGATTGAGTCTCCTGGACTGTACACAATACTCTAGGTGAGGTCTGACCAGAGATCTATAGAGTGGCAGAACCACATCCCTCTTCCTACTTCTAATGCATCTAGCTATACAGCCCAGGACTCTTTTTTACCTTTTATCATCTTGACTGTTTACTCAAGTTCATCTTTTCCCACAGAAGGGGTTACCTCAATAGGCCCTTACTGGTTGACAGTGGATCCCAGGGACCCTGATTTTAAAAACGAGTATTTTTCCTATTGAACTGGTTCTACTTGAACAAGCATTATGTGCTTTGTGGGGGATACCATTGTGAAAATCTAAATCAGGTGACATTTTTAATATTGTCAATGGAAGATGCAGTGCATCATCCATCCCTTTGGATCATTTGTGGATAGTAGTATGATCTGGTGCATCCAGCTACGGTCAGGCAGCGAATGGTAAATGTTTTTAAAAACGTTATGGCTCCTTGCCTTGGCCTACACCCCTTGAGATAATATACCATATTATAAGACGACCCCCAAAAAGAAAAAGCCCGATTATAAGACGACCCTATAGGAAAAAAGTTTTACTAGTAAATATTAATTCATGTAAACTATATATTTAATAAATATTAAAAAATTGGGAAAAATATTGGGAAATGATTGGGAAAAATATTTTTTTGTTTTTATTTTGTTTGCCAACCTGCCCCCAGTTAAGTAAATCTGCCCCCGGGCTTGCTACTCTGATCCCAGAAATGCCTTATACCCCCTATATGCCACTCTGCCTCCCTGATATGCCTTTTACACTCCTATATGCCACTCTGCCCACATGCCTTTTAACCCCCTATATGTCACTCTGCCTCCAGAAATGCCTTATATAAAAGGCATATCATGGGACAGAGTGGCATATAGGGGGACACTTACACACCCAGTGTTACACCTACCTTGTCCGCCGAGGTCCCATGCCGGTCTGCCGCTGGTGGGCGTTGCTCGCATGGCAAGCCAGCGGCACTTGTTTTCTACTGTGCGTGCCAGCATGGCACACTCATGACGCCTGCGGGTGTAGCACACGCTACCACTGTTTGTTTTGTTATGTATAAATCGCGACAACGCTATTTGTGTGTGGCAGTCGTGATGACGTCATATCGCTCCCATTGGTGCATTGCCCATTTTCCCACCACTGGCCCTATTTAAAACTGCCTTTCCAGTTATCCTATGCCCGTTCAAAGAGTAACGCTGTTATTTTTGCTCTGTTTAATTCTGCTTTACATGTTTGACTGACTTCTGTGTTCCAAACTTTGGCTTTATTTATCGACCTTGAACCTGTTCTACCTGCCCCAACCTCGGATTATCCTAACTTTGCTGCTGAACCTGTACTGCTTTGTTTGCTCCGAATGGTTCTACCTGCGCCTTTCTACCTTGTGAGTGCAGTACCGTCTCTGCATCGTGGGTTCATCAACCTGTACTGTTCTAGGTCCTGCATAACACCCAGACACTAATATACCCACTTACATACCCAGAAACTTACCTACCCAGACACTAATATACCCCAAACCAAGACACACAGTCAAGCAACACTTTACTCACTGTGATGCCTCAGCAGGTGCTTACTTCAGCTCCCACGGGATTATGCAATGACGCTGTGTGACCCTGCTAGGCCCCGCCTCCTCCTCCAGGAATTGCTTCTGGAGCGCCGCCTGTCACAGAGAGATCAATGATCTCCCCAACCGGCTCTGCTAACCTGGCAGTGGGCGGGCTATCCTGGCGCAGAGGAGGCGCCCCCCATGCTGAGGGCACGCTAGACAACCTCCACTGCTGCCCGCGCTTCCACCAGTGCTCGGTGATAGACGCCCGATGGAAGTGTCAGCAGCAGCTGAGGTTACCAGACAGGAGGACCCAGGTCCCCTTCAGCGCTGCAGGAGATCTAGATTTTAGTCTCATAGTCAGAGCTCATTTGAGGTCTGATTAGAAGACGACCTCGATTATAAGATGAGGGGTATTTTTCAGAGCATTTGCTCTGAAAAACCTTGTCTTATAATCGGGCAAATATGGTAATTACCTCATACACACAAAGAGGTGGAGGGAAAATGCGGGTGATCATTCTTGTTAGGAGCCAGTCAGTGGAGTTGTATTAAAGGAGTCCAATTGCAGACGGGAATCTGTCTAACTCGATTTGTTAATGTCTCGGGGATGCTGATTTATTGTAGGCAACAGTGAAAATGAACAATAGCATTAACATCGTCTTTATATCTGCTAATGTTATCTTTTTTGAATGGAAACGTACCCGACTTTTATTAGTAACCTTTAGCACATTAACAAAACATGACTGTATGCTATATGTGCTTCTCATATCTCTTCAGAAAGTCTAACAATGGAGTTGATTGTAATAATTACTGTGAATGCAACATATTGTCTTGATACTGCTCTACAATTAACCTATATAAATCAGAAAATATTTTTTAAATCATTGTTCATATGGAGAAAATGTTTTCATTACTCTTATATTTTTAGAAATAGTAAAATATTGTTGTCTGTAAGAACAGAAAGATTGGAAAAAATAAATCTGATAGCGGACATATACCTTCAAGGATTTCCAAGTTGTAAATAGTTATTAAAGTTGTAAAGAGTTATTAAATCATTCATACAATCTAGCATCTGCTATAAGTAGCGTGACCATTCACCCCATCCTTAGATTTAGGTGACACATAGTCAATTATTTTTGAACATGGAAAGTTCACTGGGCAATCACTCTTTTCTGGGTTTGTCATGCGACAAGTGTTTCGGATGTGATTTATTTTATCATGATTTGTGTTTATGACTTAGCCACCTTATAGTTAGTTGGTGCCCCTTTCAGTGCTGCTCTGAACCAATAAATGTAGAATATATATATATAATTGAATACACTCATATTTGTTAAATCATAAATATAAACTTAGATATATGCAAGCCTTGTCTGTAAGCACATTGAGCTGCAAAATGGAATATCTAATTTTTATGTGTTTTGAAATTATCCTTTTAACCATTATACAGCATGACCACTACATTACACTCACATACTCACCCAATCTTAGCTTGAGGCAAGGCAAGCTGCACGCACCCAGACAATCACACCAACACAAAACACTTAGCACTTACACACACAGATAATAAACACTAAGATACACATCTGGACACCCACACAAACATACCTAGATACTCAAACACAACCAGTCACACAGATAATAACCCAAAGACATATGTTCAAAAACTGAAATACCCCACACACACTCACAAACATACCCAAACACATACTAACATACAAATACACACAGAAAAACATTCTCAGACACTCACACTAACATACTCTGACAAAAACAAATGTTTACATATTAACAAACCCAAACACCCACGCTCGCGTACAAAAACACGATCATACAATTAAAAAACCCAGATACATTTTGTGAGCTGGGATCATGTAACCACACAGGCTTAAGGATAATAGCTTTGGGTGCATTAACCCCTTAATGACAAAGCACATACATGTACAGGCTCAAAATGCCTGTACATTGGAGGCAGTATGGTGTAGCAACATTATCTCAGGAGAGGCTTGGAAGTCAGGGTTGTCCACCGCTTGAATGACCACGGTTACAGCTGTCCACAGTGTCTGTACAAGGGGGCAGTCCCACCAGAGATGTACGGTGCCTATTTCAGCTCCGCATCTCCAACATTGAGGAGGGACATGTGGGAGAAAGTGGTGGAGATCTGCAGGCACCTTGTACCACCTGGTTAGAAGCTTATACGCAGATTCCTGAATATATATATACACTGGTGTGTGTATATATATATATATATACGCTGGTGTGTGTATATATATATATATATACACTGGTGTGTATATATATATATATATATATATATATATATTAATATATATATAATAGTATATATATATACACAAACACATATTAATATTAATATGTGATATATATATATTATATTATATATTATATATATAATTATATACATAGTGTGTGTGTATATAATATATATATTATATATATATATATACACACATATTATATATATACACACATATATATATTATATATGTGTGTGTGTGTAAGGGCAGTGCATGTATGTATATGTCAGCAAATCAACCAGCAAATCACCGGTAAGGTACATTGCTTGCCGTGATTGGCTGGTTGTTGTACGCTGGGTAGAGGGGTAGTCTTATACGGCGAGTATAGTCCAAACTCTATAATTGGACTGTAAAAGTTGGGGGTCGTCTTATACGCCCAGTCGTCTTATACGCCGGAATATACGGTAAGTCCTTTTCCCACATGCCAAGGAAATATAGCTTTAGCTATAGCTAAAGTAAAGATGCGTTGAGTCAAAAGCAGTTTGTACAAGGTGGAAAGGAGGTGCGAGTGTCTGGAGGTGTCTGTACACAATAATTCAAATGTCGTAAGAGGTCTAGTCAAGTTAGTAGCAGGAGACAGTGAAGAAAGAAAGTGCTTAATTTGATGATACACAAAATTCACTCTAAAGGGTATTGGGGTCGTAGGCACTAAGTCTCAAACAGGGCGTGTAATGATGGGACACACATAGGACTATACACACATGCACTATATTTGTCCGGTCCATACCAGAGGGAAATTCAGGGTTAGACGAGATGGGGGATAGGGGGCTTGGGTAACTTGTCAGGTTATATTTAGCAAAGGTGTTTGTGACGGGACCCTCCATCACTGGGGCCACTGGAGAAGCCTGACTGCCAGCCTCCTCCCTATTGACTATGGGCCCTGGGTTTGTAGAGACTTCTGTGGCTACCCCCAGCAGTATCTTCTCATCACTGGCTGAGGGGATTATCTCCAGCAGACAGCCAGGGTCTGCCACCAGGGAGAGGCCTCCATTGTTTTAGTAATGTTATATAAATCAGTCTCCCCCACCTATTGTGTTGTTAATCCCGTTACTGCCCCTGTTGTCTCTGGGAGGCAGATTAAGGGGGCGGTTTGTGTCCCAATATCTTGTTTTATGTAAATGTGTGTTTTGCTGGATATATCCAGCTCTGTGTGTGAGAAATAAATCAGTCTTCGTTTGGTTTTCCCCTACACTGAGTCTCGGCTAGTGACTGGGGAACCGAGGAAAGTGTGTTGTCCCAGGCTAAGGGAGCACAAGGAAGCGGAGGCAGTCGGTCGGACTAGCCAGCTCCGTTACATTGGTGGCAAGCGGCGGGAATTCTTCTTAGTCTGAGGGACACTTACTTTCTACCGGGATTGACCGACAGGACGGCAGACTTCGGTCGCCTTGACGAGGACATGGATGTGGTATCAGAATTCCAGGGGCTGCTGCGGGTCATCCTCTCCTGCTACACCACTGCCCTGCCTACAGAACAATACCAGAACCTGAGGCAAGTGGTTCGACGGTCAGTATGGCAGAGGGCTGTTATACGCCGGGGTCAGTGTCTTCCAAGCTCCGAACAAAAGATTAGAGACCAGCGGGAACTACGGATGCCATTCCTGGGACAGCACCCCCAGGAGCAATGGGTATCCGAATTGGACAAGCTGGTCCAGCAGGAGGTAGAGCTGGAAGATCACTATAGGGATCTGCAGTGGTTTACAGAGCAAGCATATTGGGGAACTGCGAAAGATTGTTCTCCAGAGGACTATGACTGCGGTGGCCCTGGATTATTATGGGATAGTCTGCAGGAGGATCCGGACTTGGGCAGTACAGCGGAGTGGCGGATCGAGGACATCCGGGATTTCAGGGAGTGGGACCTCCCAGATGCACTAGGACTCAGAGGTGATTTAGAGTTTTTAATTACACAGGAGTGGGAACTGGAGAAGGCGTATAAAAAACTGTTTGAACGCGTTCAACAGAATGCCCCAGTGTCCAGGGATTGTGTGGATTTTTTGGATGTTATTGAGTGTTCATATGAGGTTGTTGATCCAGTAGGGGTGGATGGGACTGCGGTCTCCACCCCTGAGTCAGAGGGATACTGGGCAGCTAATCCAGATCCGATACTGGAGCTGTGCGACTTTACACCACAACCGGATCCAGAGATTGTGGATTTAACTGTTTTCACATCTGAGGAGGTTGGTCCGGGAGGGCTTGCAATTGGCTTCCCTTCCCAGGGAAAGGAAGAAAGTTTTCAGGGTGTAGTGGATGGGACTGCGGTCTCCACTAGCACCCACCCAGCTGAAGAGCTGGCAACTGGGCAGAGCGCTGCTGGCTTCTGCCCCACACCTGCAATGACTACAGGGATCCAGGAAGATGCGGCAGTCGGCCCTTCTCCCCAGCGGCAGCTCACATGTCCGGGAGCAGAGGAACCGGTCCTCCCTCTCCAGCGGCAGGCCGACCCACAAGGTGCCCTAACCCCAGCTGAAGTGCGGGCAACCAGGCAGAGCATCGCTGGCCTCTGCCCAGCACCTACCAAAGCTGCAGGAATTCAGGGAGATCCAGCAGCCAACCTACCTCCCCAGCAGAAGCAGGGAGGTGGAACAGCCGGTCCATCCCCCCAGCGGCAGAACCTCATTCCGGTACCGGAGGAACCTGAACTCCCTTCTCAACGGCAGCAGGAGCACCAGGGAGGGGATGCAGGAGGCATCCCTCCCCAGCGGTACCCGGGAGATGGCGCAGCCGGCCCATCTCTCCAGCAGCAGGAGCACCAATTTTGGGAGGGCATTAATGGGCCAAATAAACTGACTGACTACGGAGTCAACCCGTTTGGGGTCTCATCCTATGTCAGTCCAATTCGAAGGGGGAAGAATTGTGACGGGACCCTCCATCACTGGGGCCACTGGAGAAGCCTGACTGCCAGCCTCCTCCCTATTGACTATGGGCCCTGGGTTTGTAGAGACTTCTGTGGCTACCCCCAGCAGTATCTTCTCATCACTGGCTGAGGGGATTATCTCCAGCAGACAGCCAGGATCTGCCACCAGGGAGAGGCCGCCATTGTTTTAGTAATGTTATATAAATCAGTCTCCCCCACCTATTGTGTTGTTAATCCCGTTACTGCCCCTGTTGTCTCTGGGAGGCAGATTAAGGGGGTTGTTTGTGTCCCAATATCTTGTTTAATGTAAATGTGTGTTTTGCTGGATATATCCAGCTCTGTGTGTGACAAATAAATCAGTCTTCGTTTGGTTTTACCCTACACTGAGTCTCGGCTAGTGACTGGGGAACCGGGGAAAGTGTGTTGTCCCAGGCTAAGGGAGCACAAGACAGCGGAGGCAGTCGGTCGGACTAGCCAGCTCCGTTACAGTCCTCTATGGTGCAGTTCTGAATCTTTTCGTTACGTCTCTTGATATGAGCTCTGTGGTTGGACAAGAGGAAAGAAGAAGAGCATGTACATCCTCTTCAGTGACAGCAGAGAAATTAGTTAATGTAGTAAAGGGAGAAGAAGGCAGTGGGTAGTGGGCACATAGTCAGAGGGAGGGTGAGGGCAGGGTGGTGATTGTGCAGATATGTCATCTCTGATAGTTTGAATTTTAATTTTGAAGAATGTGGCAAAGTCAGAGGGATTAAGGTTAGTGGAAGGGGTAATAGGGATCGGTTGAAACAGGGAATTGAAAGTATTAAAGAGTCGTTTAGTGTTGTGAGACAGGGAGGAGATGAGGGAGGTATAGTAGGTTTCTTTAGCAAGGTTGAGAGCAGAGTAGTAGGGACACAGCATTAATTTATACTGCAGAAAGTCAGACTTTCGGCAACTACGTTCGGCAGTGCGGGAACATCGTCGGGTTACAGACGTGTGCCAGGGTTGGAAACATGAACGTCGTGAGGAGCGAGTAGTAACTGGTGCTACAGAGGTAGCGTTGTTAGGGAACAATTGTTAGTTAGTTCTAGTGGAACAGTCAATGCAGCCAATTTAAAGTCAATCTTCCCAAATTAGGTTACCAAGCACTCAATATTCAAAGCGAGTGAGGTTCTAGTTTGCTGCTTTATCTCTGGTCTCCTGAAGAACCATTTATTTTAATTTATGTAATATGGGAAGAATTTGGTCCTGCACCAAGGGAATGCATATGCCAGTGCCAACCTGCCCAGGCCTTACTGCCTTACTGCCTGCCTTAATTCTGCTGCTGGTCCCTCACCACTCCTCAATATCCATTCTTACTCTGGGGTGTCATTCTTAAATTCTTTAAATTTTTTCAATTTTGGGGAATTTCAGTCCTGCACCAAGTAGCTGGATGTCTCTGTCTGTCAGTTCCTGGACCGCTATGTGCCCTGCACTGCGTCTCAATGCCCTTCCTTAATATGAGGCGAGAATTAATCTTGTACAATCCTGGAAAGTCTCTGGCCGAGCTTGCCTAGTATCTTGACCTGTCCAGCCTCTGTTGCTGTTGCAACTCAGTCTCCTTCCTTACCCTGAGGAATCAATTCTTTTTTTTTAATATGTGGAGGGGATTCAGTCTTCTGGCTGGATGTATCTGTCTGCCAGTGACACTGTGTTCCTCTCTCGGAGGGATCAACTACGGCGGTACTCACATGAGAAAGACAGTTGATAAACAGAGCAGCAGTTACAATCCAATGTCACAAAGGCATGTAGCAGGCAAGGGGTTGATTGTATACTGTCCAGGTTCCAAAGGCAGGTGACAGGGAAAACGTTAGGTCAGACGGGCAAAGGATCAGTTATTTGGGAAGGCTCACAAACATACCTGGGAACTTCTGGGCTCCAGCTACCTGGAGCCTACCCTTGTGTGATGAGGCCATGACTGCCTGATGATGTCAGTGAGCGGTCCTGCTGATGTTAGGGGGCGGTCCTGCTGATATCACCAGAAACACCCCCATTTAAAGGGGAAATAGGCAGGGACTGGGGCATGTCAAGACCCCACTCCCGTGTCCTGGAGGATTCAGGTGTTGACCTGGAGAACCAGAGAACCCTGAGCACTAGCATTAGGGTTCCCAGGGGCTTTATGGGGCTGCTGGTAGTGACATCACGTATGATGTATCACCAATGGTTATAAAAAAGGCTGCTCTGGCTTTGTGGATTGAAGCTCCGTCTCTTTATGCTGACATAAGTGCCACCTAAGTGAGGACCTGGCAGCAAGAAAGGGATACCATCACTTAGAGGATCGGAGCACTGCCACATACCTACCCCCCACGGAGAGACATATAGGAGGCTGGCAGCCGAAGCGAAGTATGTTCCTGACAGACGGGAATTCAGTCTGTCTGCCAGTGCCCTGACCTGTGCCCTGCCTTTGCTGCTGAGCTTCAATCTCCTTTCTTACGCTGAAGAATTGATTATTTAAATATTTGTTATTTAATTTTGGAGGGAATTCAGTGTCTTGCACCATGTGGATGTATATATGCCAGTGTCTACCCACTCCCAGTGCTCTTCTATAATTGCTGTTGCTGCTGTTGCTGCTGCCATATAACCTTCCTTACTCTAAAGGAATTCAGTCCTATAGCATACTGCTGAGTGTATGTATCTATTGGTGCAGTGTTGGTGGTGGTTTTCCTGCAATGCAAAACCAAGTCTGGTTCTCTTCCTAAACCTTGACATGGTGCTACTGTAGGTGAAAGGTTAGTCCAGAAGGTGCCAGGGGCATTCTCCCCTTGGGAACACAAATATGGGGGCTTTTTTGATTCCGAACAACATTCAGAGTTTAATGTTGGTTTGAATAAAGAAATAAAGCTCCCAAATTTCTTCCGAACTGAATGAGGTAGTGGGAAATCACATCATTCCCCTGGTCCTTAAGGGGTTAAATTAAAACAATATGGGAGACCCAGTGAACAGTGGGAAAATATTCTCGTTGCCCATGCTGAGCTCATGAGAAGGAGAAAAAATGCACACGCGTGCAAACAAAGTCACTGTCCCAAACACTTGGAGGTATTGAAATTGAAAACTATAAGGACTGTGAATGATGTACAAGGGCAAAAATAGATATTCAGTAGCGAGAGACAAAACGGCAAGACAGGAGATGCAATGGCAGACGAATGCAGAGGTTAGGACCAGCAGCTTTAATTTGTGGTCGAGATCACAAGACAGGAAATCAGGAATATAAGTAGGCAGGTAATCAGGCTGCACTAAGTGACAACTTCCAATTAACAAAGCAAAGAAAAAAGAAAAGTGGCTTTTAGACTTGTGCATTCAGATTCATACAATTTTAACAAAATGTGCTAATGTTATCAATTTGTACATTGTGTCTGAAAACAACGAAACAAACAGAGAGCAGAAAGCTCCGAATTTTAGTTTGCATTTAGTTGTTTTTTAATCTCACTTACACTTACATATGCTCTCAACCACACACTCACTCACGCTCTCATTTATACTGTTTCACGCTCTCTCTCACACTCTCTCACTCTCTCATGCTCTCTCAATGTCTCCCTAGCAGTTGAGCTTTGCTGATGTTTTCTGTATGTATTTAGCTAATGTGGCATAGAAAATATGCCAAAGCTACTTCATGTGGCCCATGGCTTAATTTCCATGTGTTCATAATGATGTTTTTCTTACAGATTCCCAATAATCTACGTAGGTTATTTTCACAATCATTTTTACCTATTCCTAGAAAAAAAAACAGTTTGGACTGAATATTCCTATAATCACCGACCTATTATTGCCCAATATGAACTATAAAATGCATTTTAAACATTGCTGTGGTATCTTTCTACAGTTTTGTTTCTGTATTATGTTTAATAACCATCCACTACGGCTAGATGGTGAAAGAGTACTTCATCCCTTGGCTTCACATTTATTATGCAGTAGCTCACATTTCTACACTAGATGGCCCCATTTCCCTACTTAAGATGATGATGGGCTTATTGTCAGAATAAGGTCATCACTGAAATATACATATTTATATATATGTCATGTTTTAATTTCAAAACTCTGTGCTACGGTTGCCATAACTATATTTACTATAGTTGCCATAACTGCATTTACCCCTTCAGTCCTATTTTTGCAGTTACACCATACATGGCCACCATAAATATGATGGAAAATTGATATTAAATGAATCAATTAAAATAAATCACTGCACCACAAACAATGTAGATAGATGAATCAGTATAATCTAAAACAAATCTCATTTTATCTGTTTTCTCATCAATCTTGAATTGGCATCTCCCAAATGTTACTTGTTTTAGAAGTCTGCGTTTCATAACAGGGGTTGCTATTTTATTTTTATCTTTATATTTCCTGGTCAGTCACTAAATGTGAACAAAACTTTTCTAATGATTCAAGATTCAAATGATGATGTTTCTCTCTATCTTTACCTGTGTATCTGATTTTTTTGGCCTTGATGTGCCAGGGTCGATTGTAATTCTCAGTGTAAGACATTATGATCCTCTTACAAGGTTTGTTCTTTGTAAATAAAGCACGCAGATATGTGTATAGAAATATGTATATTGATATTGAATTAGGTTACTGTTAAAGGTTATAAAACATATAACATACACAAAACATTTAATAATACAAAACAAAAGGGATACCTAAGCACTTAAGTTTTTTTTATGTCCTTCTCCATTGGCCTTCTTCTTTCAACAGCCTTCCTCCATTCATAACATTCTCCAGGACACCATCTTGTGCAGCTCCTGACTCAGAACACTACTGCTCACTGCACTCTCCCCACCAAGATGACTCTTGGAGCCCCTGAATAGTTATCTCAGAATCCCTTTACTACCCAGAAAGTGGTTCACCCAACCCATTTTTCCACAGAGTTCCAGCAAAACCTTTATAATCAACGCTAGGTGAAAATATGCAAATCTATGTGCTTCAGGCGTCTAACCACCTGAAGAGTATCTAAGAATCCCACCTCTGTTGGAGCCTTTGGTTCCAAACCCTTTGTAGTGCATTTCTATGCAAATGACTTTACATTGGAAACAAAATTGAGATGTCATGTAAACACAAATCCATCCTTTATAAACATTAGTTATGTTTATGTTAAATGTAGAAATTACCCTAAAATGTCTTACATCAGTTCTGCCCCATCAGTTCATGCTAACATTTGCAAAGCAACCTGCATATTTTTTAATGTGCAAGTTGTTACTGAGTACATACAACATTTGATTTTGTCAGTTGCAGGTTTGAATATGAAAATGAAATAAAAATCTGCATGTTCTCTCCTGCTAAAATTATGACGTTTACACCTTAAATAACAATTTAGAGGAAACTCAGTCAATGTACATGGCCCTTTTAATAGTGTTATAAGTATATTTTTAAATGTGTTTATAAATAAACTTTATCTTTACATTATTATAAAATGTAAGGACTTTTCTGTATATATATATATATATATATATATATATATATACATTCATACTATGACTGATATTTTTTTTATATATTTGTGTATATTAAGTCCCATGAGAAGGAAAAAACCTTTTCCTTGAGCATAAAACACAATGCTGTATACAGTAATGTAGGTTAGCATTGATATAATCCTGGTGTTAACTATTTTTGTTTCAAGTCTTTTTTTCTGGACACCTGGAGGCTGCCAGAACAGGCGCACAGTTGTTGACAGTTGTGCAATCATCGTGGTAGCCAGCAGAATGTTCCTGCAATTAGCTTCACTTTTATTTGTTGCACCAGAATTGCTCTTCATGCATGCAATCCCCATAGTTTACTCATGCATATCTCTGTATGTGTCTGTGTACACACACCTATTTTCTATGTATAACACTTTGTACACACACATTATTATTATTATGAAGATGAAATATTAACCCATGTTTCAGGTTTTTAATGTTCTAAATGCGTCAGTCACTGTTCATGGATGAATGGATGGATGGGTGGGTGGGCGAAAATAAACATAATGCTCTGCAAATCTGTGAAAGCGAAAAAAATAAACAATTAACTTATACTATAAACACAAATCATGAAGTCTTTATGCAAGATACGGTATGTTTTGTTTTCTTTTAATAGGTAGAATAATTGCTTGTTACAGTTGTGTGTTAACAGTTGACAAATAACCCATTTTGTGTCAGCATCTTATTAAAGAATATCCATGTTGTCATGGTGCTGTTTATTATGATCATTTGCACTTACCTCCTTGGGAAGCAGACGTGTGTTTATACACCTTGTAAGCTATTAAAAGGCAGCATTTTTTTTTAGATGTTTATAGATAAAGTTAAATTAATCTGAATTGTAAACACCGCGATATATATATATATATATATATATATTATATATATATATATATGATATATATATATATATGCAGTATGTAGATCTGGCACCTGTTTTACTGTAATACTATTTTTTTTCTTGTTCCCTGAAAAATTATGGTGCTTACTAGGGTTAGACAAAATTGGGTGGTGTCGCCCCTCATATACTCAATGCCTCAGTAATGGCCTATGTCACTTTTATGCTGATGCCAGCCTTTTGTACTGCTTGAATTAGCCAAATGGGCATTTGCATGTCTAAAGTCTCCTTCCCAACATTCATCATTTGTAACTTAATAGGCGTGAACATTTTTCATATTTAATGATTCACTACAAACCTACTATGTAATAGAACTATCATTCACAGTGATCAATATTACCTCTGTGTATAGACACATCTGTATAACCCCAAACTACAAACTATAACAAACAATACAATTATATATATATATATATATATATATATATATATATTATATATATATTGGGTGCATCATCCAGCCATCACGTAAGAAGGAAAGCAAAGTATTTAATTCATGACGTTTCAGTCTTTATGTAGTCTTAGTGGTACCTACAAAACTAGACGTTTCAGTTCCTCATGGAGTATCAAGGACATATTAACCACAGGGTAGCTTGTTTAAAAGAACACGATTTTTTTCTATATGGCATGACTAAAGCTCAAGTAATGTTAATCCCTACTTATTATTAATAGAGCTAATCATGTGTATTGATTAATTACACCAGGAACAATTAAACTGCAATTTATACTACATAATTAATAAACCTCAGCTAATTTGGAACGGCATTACGATTATATTTAGAGATATCCTTTATAATTAAAATAAATAAATATGTATATAGTGCTTATGTATTTATATAAACTCGAATTAATAAGTGTTGATAGAAACCCATCCTCGTAGAATATTCTATTGCATCTTAACTATAATTCTATTTAATTATGTTGTGTATTACAGTGGTACACTTTAGGTCATATAGTCTTGCATTTTAGAAAATGGATTTCATTAATTTCTGACCTCGTGATTCTGGTAACTATGCTCTATATACATTGCCAAAACTAATGATATATTGTTAACAATCATATATATTATTATATAATATATTGTTAAATCATCCTATTATAGTTAGTGGTTTTAATGTTATTATTGTTAGTAATAGTAGTAGTAGTAGCAGAAGTAACAATACTGACGATTTAATTGAGACCTTATCTTGAAAGCAATGATTTTGCCGTGTGTTGTGATTTTAAGCCCAACAAACAGTTTTTGGATTTGGTTCAGCAGTACTTCCCTTACAGAGAAAATCAAACAATTATTATTGCAGTTGTGTCAAACCAATAACATCTCAATAAAGGCGAAACATAATATTCTATTCAGCAATACACGGCTCTGCCTCTCTTCATTTCAATCATATGATATTCTGATAGGACTCTAACTGTGCAATGCCTAGGACAATGCTACTGAAATCTAAAAGTATGAACATGTACATTTATTTCCAGCAGGGTCAGCAAAAAGCAAACCTCTTTGTGTCTAAATGTCCCTATGCTACAAATAAAAAGAGACACTTCATTGCAAGTTTTAAAGTCAGAGAGATCACACGGAACTGCATATTTTCCTAATGTGCTAACATCAGCCTTTTGGCTACACCGACCAAAATGACCCTAATGAACTCTAGTTTATGTATTTTAGTATAAATAAAAGTCTGTTTTTTTGCATTAGTATAAATAAAGATATTTTAACAACCAAGTGCTTTGCAGAAAATAAAGCATTTATTGTCAAAGCATACAACATACCAAGATAAACTATAAAGTTTAATAAATTGTATTTTCCTTTCAACTGGAGAGGAGAGATAAATGAAAACAAATAACTAGGTGGACTTTAATTCACTGGCACAAAATTACAATTTGTATTGAAAAGGAAATATAGTTGGCATATAATATTCTGGCTGAAGGTCATACTGGTATGGTGGTGACATTGTCCATGCGTCTCCTGGGTGACAAAAGTCCTTTTTGATTTTGTGCTGAGAACAGGGAAATGTCGTCAGGTATTGCACAAACTATTATGCACCCAAATATTTTTTATCCAAAATAAAAAAAAAGACAAATTTAACCTTACATACAATAATAATTATTACATCTAAACCATAAGTGCTTCATAATTTAAGTAGAAATATATGACAAATTCATCAATATGCCGCAATATATATATATATATATGTATATATATATATATATATCATTTTAAAAATTTACTTTTGGAAAGTGAAATTCCGTGCATTCAGAGAGAAAAAGACCCACACACTTTTTATGTCGGAGGATCCCAGCGCGCTAAAATGTGCGATTATAGAAAGTTCTAAAATATAGAGCAGGAGTGGCTTAGCCTCTACTACCGTTTGTACTGAAATTTTCATCTCCATCCTTCTGGGTAGCTACAAGTTGACCACCCAAATTTAACGTTGTCCATTTGGCTTCAGTTGTGAGATGTCATGTGCCTGGAGAGGTGGTGGCGTTCCCTAAAGGACTCATTGCATATGGGACACTTGAGTTTCTCTTCCCTCCTCCTCTTCACAAGCGGTTCCATGGAATACTCCTTTTTGTGGTGTGATCTCATGTGATACACTAAATCTGAGGTCATCCTAAATGAAGCGTTGCATTTGGCACACCAGTTTTGAGCTGGCAAACATAGGGAAGTAAAGGAAGGTGGAAGCAATGTCAAGGTGGAAGGCAGCTGCAGCTGTAGTGGACCTGCTGAGCTCTTTGGCCAAAACGCGGTGGCAAACAGGAAGGGACTCTGTTTTGAGAAGCTCCCTTGCAATGTACAGTTATTGCTTAATTCAGAGCTCTGTAGCTTCACTGACAGAGGGTCAGACTGGAAGAGCCTTGCAGGAGCAACATTTTCTGAATGGCAGTCCACATTTACTCCGCTGGATACCAGTTTCTGTCCCATCACCTGCAGTGGAGATATATGGCTGAAGCTGCTCCTGGTTGGTTGAGAGAAAGCGCTTTTTCTTTCCTGCTCCTGGCTTGTCACCTGGGCGATGCTGGTAAAGGCACTTCCCAAGGCAGTGTTGTCCTCTGTCTGGTTTTCTGGTCTGTGTAATCGTTTTTCCTCATGGGGACTGCTTGAATGGGATGGAGAGGCTGCTTTATTGTCCAAGTTCAGGTCTTCATCGTCTACCCCCCTTGAGGCTTTTTTAACCTCCACAAAAGCACTCCTCTTGGCTTCGCCCGTTTCTGGACTAGGTGGGGCAAACAACTGTCCTACTTCCTCTATATTATAGTAGGAGTTTGCTCTAAATGGTTGAGGACTACACACTAAGTCCTCCTTGGATGAAGGCATTGGTCTATTCAAAAACCTGACAGATGCCTCAATCCTCTTGGACCTGTTATCGTCCATTTGGTCATCGTATTTTCTTTTGGCTTTATGCATACTGTCGGATGAGGAATCTAAATCCTGACGCGAAACGTTGGCTTTGGGAGGCGGTGAGGAAGTGAATGAGGAGGATGCCCCTCTGAAATTCTCCATGTCTCTGGCTAGATTGTGAAAGTCTGTTGTGGGTTTGTGATTTTCCTTCTGAGGTTGGTAAATTGTTAATTTGCCGTATTTAGCTGTAGTTGTGATTGATGTTCGAGGCTCCAGCTCTCTGTTCTCTTTGTAGACTTGTTCCGAATTGGACTCAGAGCTGTGGATTCTCTTGGGACAGCGAAATCTCACGTGAGCCACAAAAGGGAAATCAAACTGAAACCTCTGGTTGCAGTCTTGGCACGTGGACCCTATTGGACACAGAAGCAAATTGTCATCAGGAGAGCATATCTTTAATGGATAGGAAGAAAGCATATAACACAGAACAAACACAGTGTTTGCATTAAAGAGTTGACAAATGTGGGATCATCTGAATACTCCGCGTCAAAATCAAGAATTACCTAAACATTCAAAGTCAAAACTGCGGTTAAGGAAAATATATCTATATATCTATATAGATATATAGATATATATATCTATATATATAGATATATATATGGATCTGGATATAGATGTTCTAAATCTAGAAACACCTGAACATTATGAACATTAAGCTTTCTAGCTAGGGAATAATAATTCCATAATTAAAATGTGTTAATTAGGTTCTAAGTCTAGAAACATCTGAACACTTAACATTACAACTCTGGTTTAGGAATGATACATCCATTATTAATATGTGTTAATTAGGTTTTAAGTCTAGTTTAGTCAAACTTATTCGAAGTACAGCACTGGATTCTTGACGTTTTTTGTTTTTTTTTTATGTAGACATTTCTGCGTGGCACTTCAATAGACACTTTATAGATCACATCGCTATGCGAAACGTTGTTGCTTTTCCCCTGTAGTTACTATTAAGCGAAACGCTCAGCTCACAATAGATGTTATCTATTTCAACAGTAAACGTCTCAGAACTTTGCATCCATTTTTACAAACATGAATAATATATATCACGTCGTGTGGATCGAGTGTTGATACTTAGTAGTACGTGGGAGGTAAGTGACATTGTAAAGACAGATCAAGAAAAATCTATTCTAGACAGAGCTTAATTATCTTTGCACCTAGCTGGATTTCAACCTACCAGTGTTTTTTCCAGATGTCCTGCCATGGTTCAGATGTAGAAGGTCGGTTAATTCTTTCCCGTACCAAACCAGCAATTCCTCATCTTTGGCAATCCTGCGCAGGGATCTGTAAAACAGTTGTCCATTTTTAATATAGGCTTCCAGATTTTGCTCTTCTTTGTTTCGAGCAGATTGAACCAGACGGAGCCACATCAGTCCCTCGGATGAGCTGTTTGCAGCTGAAGTATCCACCTGCAGGAAAAGACACGAATAATGAAGTACAATCGTGTTAAAAAGTCCCTGAAGAGCCCACTTACAGTCAATGGAGAACCCGATGCACAGCCTTATTATGGTCGTAACCCATCAAAACGAATGGAAATCGTCTGTCCAACTGAATCACACAGAGCTGGCATGACAGCCTTCCATATGTTCCATCTGAATTGTGAATTCACTGGGACTCGCATTCCAGATTGTTCTCAGAACTAAAATGCATTTACTATATTTATTTATTTACTAGATTTATTAAGAACCTACAATATAGTCCGATTACCAACGTAACAGAATGCATTTTTTTAAAAAAATAAATCTCCACAATTCATACTTAAGTGGGTACTGGAATAGGTTGTGAGTAAACTGCTCAAATTAAGTTCTGCCCATTAACATGTTTGGTCTTAAGCTTATGTATGGTAATGAAAATTCTCTAACATTATTCACATCGTGTAGCGCAGCGCTATAGAAATCACATACATGTTGATTAGTAATAATTATTTTAAATATAATATTGGCAAGCACATATATAAATATTTTTAGTTAGATAGATAGATCTATTTGATTACATGCACTGAAATTTAAGTCAATTTGGCGTTTTTACCCGGAAAATATAGGGTACAGTTCTCTTGTCTGTAGATTTGAGGGCGATGAAAGCTATGCTGTCGTATAATGAAGTGTGGCTCAGTACGCAGGGGCCAAATATGGCATTCTCCGGTATATCACAGGTGGTGTATACGCTGGTAAATATATCCGTCAGACATTGTTGAACAGCCTTGGCATCTCCGTCCCAAATTGTCTTCTGCACTCCTGTGTCTTCCATATCCGTCAACTCCTATAGAGGATGACAGAAGAAAAACGCGTTCAGATTTATGTTTATGTTCTGATAAAATATTTATTTTACTCTAATTGGTATATATATATAATTCTCAAGCTTTACTGTGGAAATGAAATACATTCGGGGGGTGATCTATATAAACAATTAGTTCTGGTGAGCTTTGGGAATCTGATACTCAACGAATAAAGTTTCCATAGGACCTCTCAATGGCAATATCAATCGTCATCTAAATATTAGAAATTGTAGAATAATTTGATATGGGTGTGTGGTAATATGTGATCACATTAAACAAAAATCAGTCAAGACAGTCATTGCCATAATACTTCAGTAAAGGGTAGTAATTTAGGTCCTATCTGGGGTATAGTGCAGTGTGACAGAGAAGCATAGCGAATGGTTTTCAAGTGGGCTGTCAATGTCACTAATTTCATGTCATCTAACCTTTAGCTTCTAGTCTACAAGGGGGAACGTATGTCGGCTCATTACCATAAGCCAGCTCTTTCCCTCAGAGACTTTAATTAAAAGCAGCAAGCAGAGGTAATTATTTTTTTTCCTCGACACGCTCATTTATGGATGAGGGTGAGTTCCAGATCCCATGTCATGCACATGGGGTAGGACACCCAATCGCATAAGTGTATCCAGCAGCTAAGGCATCACAACGCGAACGCACCCCTGCTTTGCAAATACTTACACTACAGCCTTTGGTCTGTCTACTATTGTACAGATATTTTACGGTGGTAAACCCGATTGCCGTTTTTCATTTGTATAGCACCTTCAAAACACATTGTCCAAGACACATAAAGGAATCGTAGAATGAATTAAATTTGAAGGATCACTTGCACACTTAAACATTCTTCCGTACAAACGCACAAATGTATGTAAAAAAAAAGACATATAACCCTGGGAACCCCACTTGGCCTTAATTTAGGAATGACTTTAGAAGATACTCGTGCTTCAAGCCTTCAATAATTATCGGCTACACTACTAGGTTGTAAATGAATTGACGGTCCTGAGATACAGCGTAGCAGTAGAGGCAAAGGTGCAAGTTGTTATTTGTGTAAATAATGTGCCTGCATCTTGTTGTCCCTCGGCCCTATGTACTGTTTCAGAACCAGGATTCGGGACAGCAGCATGAGCCGGACTCCCGGAGTTACTAGTGTTACCAAATCACAGGAGAAGATCATGGAAGGACAGGATTTTCAAGAACTACGTACAATAGAAAAAAAAAGAATAGCAGGAGCTTCCCAGGCTGCCCTCAAGCAATGCACCCTGACAGCAAAAGAAAGAAACAGCAGATCCAAGTACTCTGCCTCATGTCTGAATCTGCTGTTGAGCTCTAGCAGTATCTGGGATCCCATCTCAAAGGGCCAACAAGATCTTTTCCCCTGAAGACCCACATAGCTTAAATTGTGGATAATAGTCCTTACAAATACCTAGTGGAAACCCCACTTTCTGGGAAGGAGCATAATATGTTTGGCTCGCTCATACTACATATCTTTGCATCTCCTAGCTTTGTGATTACATGCATTTTTGCCACTTACCAGAATTGCCCAAAGTCTATATTCCCAGGGATATGAAAACCGCGAAGAAAGGAAAGTCTTTTCTGGATGGATATCTGTTTATTGTATCCACTGTATTTCCATTGAAAGACAAGGATGTTGCTGCTGCTCCGTGTTTTGCCTGCCTTTGCTTAGATGGATGGATTGGTAGACAGATGAATCCGAGGGAGGGTGTGTGTGTGTGCGTTGTGTGTGTGTGTGTGTGTGTGGGAGGGGGCTATAAGGAGTAAACACAATGAGGAAGAAAAGCCCGAAAAGAGCGAGAAGAGGAAAAAAGAGGAAGACAAGGACTTGTGCAGATGGACACGATGCAGTGACTGACTGGCACACAGACACACACTTTTTGTTTGCGGCACATAATCTGCCCAATGACGCGTGACAGCCCACGTCCCCTCCCTTTAACCATTTCCAGCCATGCCAAACCTTCTCCTGCTTTGCTTTTGCCTTCAAGCTATGTCTTGTTACCTAGAATGGAGAATAGTCCCTCATTATGCTCTAGACTTCTCGGAGTTCAACGTTTGTCGGGGTCACCGACTTCTCACTATGGAAAGAGCTTTTTTTTTGACAGAACACTAGAATTATGCTATCTTTTTAATTATACTAAAATCATAATGTATCATCAACGCTTTAGAAGAGAATTGGAATATATTACGAATAAAAGTATTTGTTTTAATCTTATGCACACCGAGCATATACTATTCTTTCCATAAAAGCATACATCATTTTAGGTCAACTGACCTTGTTATTGCTTAGTGGACCTCCCCCCCAACGCTGTATGATATGTTATTGCCTTTAAGAAAAACATGTCGAAAATAAAACATAAGGGGTTAAAATTAAAATGTATTTATCAGGAGCATTTTACTGAGCGGAATATGACTGAATAATACTAAGAGCAATCACCATAAGCATTATAGTAGCCGCAACATTTTTAATACGCCTATATATAGGAAACTGGAAGAATGTGGGACACTTCTCTGTATATTAGGAAAACTGGAGGGATTCAAACAATGGGTTCAGAAACTGTACTAGATCACAAGAAAATCTGATTATTTTATTACTTATGGTTGGCCTTAATTGAATTCACATAAAGTTTTTTAAAATATGAAGTTATGTTGATGCATGGTTTCCAAGTGTTTTCTCTCTAATGGAAGCATGCCATTGGAGCTCTATGTGTATTTTTTCCAAGAAATGTATTTTACCTTTTTTTAGGAAAATGTTTGTGCTTCATTATAGTCTTCGCAAATTTACCACGAATCATTAAAACTGAGTAAAACATGCAAGCCAAGAACTCTATATAAGAATAGTTTATTGGTGACATTTAGTCGCCTTCATTCAATACACATAACCTCAAATATTATTCTTCATTATAAATATGAAATAATGATTACAAGCAAAGGTGTTCATTATCATGATGTGAGCTATGAAGACGCAATAGTTATTATGTATAAAAATACGTTATGGTGCAATGTGTTACGCGTGCTCCAATCACTATGGCAACCAGTGGAATGTTTACCGATTGCTTTTACTTTCATTACTTTGCTTAGGAATGTTCTTAATCTGTAACCTTCAGTTGATACAAGGTCCATAACACTCAAACACACGGAAATATAATTGTAATGTTATGTTCCATGGCTGTTCTCATATTAATATGAATATATTGTCATAATATAACTAGTGGCTCTGCTTGTGTTTAGTAATAGTAACAAATACCACATTTTACATTAAGATGTGCAAAATCAAACTGGCCTCTTTAATAATAGCAATGTAACATTTTCAGATGATTGGCAATAGTAACAGATTCATACATATTCTTCTACCTGTTTATAGAACACTGATATATAATATGCCAAGATCAATGCAAAAAAGACACTTTGCTGTTTTTATTTTAGAATTAGCTTGAGGAAAATGAACTAGTCCCAAATCAACCTTCTACAAAAATATTTTAAAGACAGTAAAACATATAGCGGCCAAATAAGAATTGACAGTAGAATGTGAAGTGCTAAATACACTGGCTAGCTTATTACATTGTCTTAGTAAGGGGTATATGCTTGAAGTGTTCAATAAGATTCCTCCATAATAAAAGTGGATTAATAAGGTCAATGAATAAGGTGCAACGCTCGCTAATACTGTTAAGCATTGTAGATGTATCTGCTAAAACATAGTGTGTGCGATGCAGGGGAAAGCTTTAACTGTCAATAAAATGATATTTCAGTGACAGAATGCGTTAGTAGGGTTCAACTCCTAGTTAAATTGTCGTATGGGAGAATTGAAGGTTGCAACGTGATAACATATTAGATCACTCTTTGCAGTATGCGTCCTCAAAAACAATTGCTAATGGATCACCTGATGTTTATATCAGTGACCAGTAATTAGCATGGGAATGTGGGTATAATCCCCATTACCACAGTCATGTGTGTCAGTGCAGTATTCTCTACAGTGTTAATTAACACTAGAGTGGAAAATTGATGGACATTCATATCCCATTCAATTCTAATGATCACTGAATTGAGTGACAGACAGCCTTCACAATACACCATGTGGTAAAGATCCGTGCTTTATTAGACTGTGAAGGATACTGCTTCGTATTTAACATAGCACAAACATGGATCACCAAATTAAGTTTAGAGGAATATGCCTTCAAATTACCCCAGAAGCCCTTGCATGTTAAAGCAAGAGTAAATATGGACACAAAAACACAAAAAGACCACTTTGTACATGCATTTCCTTTTTTTCCATGTTGCCTCTATAAGTACACACATATATATATATATATATATATAATATATATATATATATATATACATATACACGTGTGTGTGTGTGTACATTTTATTCATCTATACTAGTGGGTACACAGAGGCATCAATGTAAAAAAAATACATATACCGGTCATATAAATTATTAAATGTCCTTAGTCTTGTAATATTAATTGAATATCCATATAATCTGGTTGGTATTTGTATGAGTTGAGACATTATTAAGACCCATTAGCTACACATTCTCTCGGGTTTTTGGCATGTTTGTCAAGGAACATTATTGTGATAATCCACTGACTGACAGATAATTTAAGATCTGTTGGGAATAGCCAACCGATATTAATTCTGACATCCAGTATCTTTTATCGAGTAGTGGGGGGAACCGATCGTTTAATATTACATTAAAG
Organism: Spea multiplicata; assembly: GCA_009364415.1. Classification (NCBI taxonomy): domain Eukaryota; kingdom Metazoa; phylum Chordata; class Amphibia; order Anura; family Pelobatidae; genus Spea; species Spea multiplicata. The sequence goes on along the minus strand of VKOC01000001.1, from coordinate 22,105,951 downwards.
ATCAAGCATTCTATAGTAGTTAGCTTACATGTACATTCCTTAATAAAAATCTCTTGGAGTCCAGTGTCTGCTGGGGAAAAATAAAGGATAGATTAAGAAAACAAATGTTCAATGATTTTGAAAAAAATCTGTCTGTTTCGAGAGCCTTCTTCATTATGCCTGTATTTCTGGGCACCAGTACATGTAAAATATGGCTAATTGGCAACATTTCCTGTAAAAAAGATTTATGGGAGGAAGCAAATACCATCAATACATCCATTGAGAAACATTCATATCACAAACATATTGAACTTATAGATATGTCTTAACTAAAATAAAAACAATTTCAAAATGTGAAGACACGAGCGAAGTGAAAGTGTTCAAATACCCTCTCTCTGTGTCAACAATGGGTTAAAGTACGTTAACCACATGGGTGCTAAATGATGAAGCAATAAAAGGGACAGTCCTATACATTTCTGATGGTTAACAGTCGATTTTGCATTGCAGTCTTTAGTCATTTGGAGAGCTTCAGCTGCAGACCCTCCGCAAGGGTAATATTACGGTTCAGGGGGTACTTTATAAAGAAATGTAAGGTATTGTTCAATGCTTTGCTTTGTTTAAACTAAAATACAGGGCTAGCCAGAAATAGAGACAGAGGGATAGCAATATAGATTAGTACGTGCTCTGTATTATAATATTAATAGTACTTTTGACTTTCCTAAAGGTTAAATGTCTGTCTGTCTATCCATCTATCTATCTGTCTATCTATCTATCTATCTATCTATCTATCTATCTATCTTTTAATATCTCTTCCTCCTCTAGCTAAATAATACTTTTTGGCTACAAATACAACAGGCTGAATTTAGGAACTCGTTACATTGCCGTACATTTTCTTACATTGTGGTTTTATTCAAAGTTTAACTATTCCAGTGGCTAGAATGATTGGCCACATGAACATTATTATTGAGAGTTACACGGGGAAAGGCTGAAAGGCTCATGAGCATTACAAGTATGTTCACACATAGGAAGAAACACCATTAAGCAGCAATTCATATTATTGAGAGTTATATGGGGAACGGGAAATACTGTTATGTGTTGTTCTTCACACATATGAAGAACAACATTGAGCAGCAAAAAGAACTAGCTTGGGGACTTCTTCTAGTTTTTTTTATAAGTTGTAAGAATGCCTGCGAACATGTCTTAAATATTTGTGCCTTAAAATGCTCCAGCATCCTTTGTTAAAATGTTTTGAATACAGATGGGATGTATTGTACCCATGAACAAACTGAATACTGCCATATGTTGTCCCTATGTTATCTCATATTTCCATCATACTCAATTCTTATTTATAGTGCAATAAACTGTGAAAGAAAGAAAGAACAAAAACAGACAGACCATGCCTTCATAGAACATACTATGCACCTGATTATATATTGTTTTCAGCCATAACTTTTTTCAAGGACATCCATTACAGTCCAATACAATGGGCAAGAGAGTAAAACAGTACTAGCAGAGTACCTATGGCAAGTGTACATCTTCATAAATTACCATGCAAATATGAAGCGGACACAAGGCAACACAAGTTGTGGTATGGTAACACTTGGAACAAACTGGAACAATAATATTTAATATTCATTGTCAAATATAAACTGGAACTCACTTTATGAATACTCAAGTGCTCATGAAACAATTTCCTGTTAAGAAATGTTTACATAGTATGAAATACATCCAAAAAACTGGAGCCAGATATATTCACCACAGTATGCAAATACAAACTGAGAGTAACCTAAGCCCACACCATCAACATAAAAACTCTAGTTTTATGTAAATCATATTATATAATATATTTTGTGTGAAAATTGCATCATATCCTTGAGTTTTTTTTTTTAATCATCCATGAAGCTGGGGTATCAAGTTTAGCAACTGGGTTTAGGTTGTTTGGTACAGCAAAAAAGCTCAAGGGAACAGTGTTTGTTGGTTCATGATTGTGTGTCAATTGAATTGCCTTAGGCCTAAACAAAGAACAGTCTAATATTATACATTAATGTTATGTTTAATACAGTTTCCCCTCTGCTGGTTTTCTATGGATAATACATCATTAACAAAAAATGTCTGACCTGAATAGAGTGGTACAGTGAAAGAAAAAGTGGGTTCTACAGTGTAAATAAACTGGACTGGGTTTTTAACATAGCTAGGAGCAATAAAGACATGACAGGATTTATAGTGATCAACACAACACATTATAATTTTCCCAGGCTAATTGGCATTTATGTTAATTTGTAAATCATATCAAGGTTGTATTAAATTATTTTTACAAGCAAACATACCCATGGTGAACCTAATTAATTTAATATTATAATACCACCAATCTATTCTGGATGTTATCAAATTTAGCTGTTACCTAAACAAGGGTAAAACTGATATGAAATTCATGGAGGACAGAGCAGGAAGAAAAAAAAGAAGACAGCCATTAACAACTAGAGTCTCTTTCGTTTGAAATCTGCAAAATTTCCTGGATGTAATCAGATATGGAAATTAGTGGAACAATTATACTGAACACAAATGTAACCAAATGTATCTAAAATTAAATTAACATCCCTATGCAAGTTTCTGTTGCTGATATGATATGGTCATTTCCGAGATGTAGTAATTCTTTTTTTTGGTGTAAAAACACAAGAAACATTTTCACACTATGCATTTTTTTGACCACAGACCTACGTTTTGGCCTGACTGTTGCATTCCTTAAAATATTGTTGGGAAAAAAATCTGGCACAATTACAATATTGGGTCACTGTTTTGTGCCTCAAGTACTTCAATATATCTTGAAAGCAAAAGGAATAAATGAATTATATAATAAAATATAATAAAAGTGATGAATTTTCCAGAGACACCAATCTTCTCCCCTTGTCCCCTCTGCCCAATGAAGCATGATAAAGTCCTTTTCCATAAAGTATTGGACATTAAAGCCCCAAAGTGCACCCAATCACTAGCCATCTGCTTCCACCACTTCTACTGCCCAAGAAGCAAGACCGAAGAAAGCATGAAAAAGGTCACTGCAGCTAGGACCTCAGAACAAATGGAAGAGCCCTGAATAGCATTAAACCCCTTTAGTGATACTTGCATTTGTGTATCTATAGTGACAGAAAGAAAGGCAGCTTTATACTGCAACAATTGTCAAACAAAACAGGCAAGAGGCATCTTAAGGGCAATACAGAATGCGTCATGATACACAAGAATTTGAGATTTAGGAAAGATTAATACGGGGGCTTAATTAGATTTAAATTGGATGTAAAATGGAGAACCAAAGACAGTAGTTGTGTCTATATATCTGTGTGAAAATATACAGATATCTATTTATATAATTATATAGAGAATACTGTTAATCCATGTGTGAATATACAGTAAATATTACATATATATATATACATACATATAATATTTACTGTGAATATACAGTAAATATTATATATATACATACAATTTAAGTGTAATGTTTAACATTATGTGCAAATATTTTATTTATTTATTCATGTATTTACTCTTGGCTTGCTGAAGCTCATGAATGTAAATCTCGCATATAATTACGAAAAACTACCAAATAGGCCATTAGTGCTTGCTAGACCCTTTTATTGCTTCAACCTTCTTTTGTATTTTTACACTCCCCATTATGTGCTTGGGAGGGAGGAAGAAGGCGTATGGTGCCAAGAATCAGTTCACTGCTGGGACGACGAATTTATTGATCAGTAAATGTAAAATCAAGGGGTCTTCTGTTAGTTGAGGTCATATTAGTGCTACTAGTGGTGCCTACACCTTCTGCAGTGGACGCACAGAGTTGCTGAGCTCAGTGATTCGGAATTAGGTCACTTCACTTAGAATCATTGAAAAGCCATCACTGAAATAACCACAGACTTCAAAGTGGTTTTGTTTAAACACACAAACACTTCATCCTTTAAGACGAATGTTTGTGTTTACTTAATTTCATCATAAAAATGATTGTTTTGTCAGAGTGCAAATTCCCCCTCTATCTAGCAATTACAGTGTTGTACAACCTTTCCCCACTGCTTCTCTCTCTCCAGCACTCCTAAAATGTTACTGTATTTAAACAGTGTGCAATGAATATAGTAGGTCAGAAATGGCATTTGACTGTACAAGGGATTAATATAAGCGTTGTGTAATGCTGCTTTTCAGAATTACTATAAAGGATTAGGAGGTAGATATGGCAAGGCACATATTTTGTATTCTGTATTCGTTTTGATTCATGGTTTGTTTGAGAGTTTTTGAGAAAATTGTTTATTAAACCTGCTGCTTCAAAATGCCTCTAATAATAAGAATAATAATACAAATAATAATACCGATGATAATAATATAAATCAATCCACATTTAAATCCACGATAAAGAATGTATGACAATATATAAAACCGAGCTTGTCTATTGCAGCACCCCGTTATTGATAGAAAAAAGAGTAAAACGGCAACAGTGGAACTTTCAGCATTTTTGTATGGGGGAAAATATTGTGTCTTTAGTCACTGGGGTCACGAACCGAATTTAACGAGAGCTGGAATGATTAACAATAACCCACCCTATTGTCAAGCTTCAAATGTGTTAAACCGAAGGGACACTTAAAGGGTTAGGATTTCAAAAGATCTTTTAAGGACATGTTCTCCCAAAACATGATATATATATATATATATATACAGAATCTATATCCATAAGTATAACATGCCTTGCCTAATTTATTACTGTAATGTATGAAATTCTAATCAAACAATATTAAATACACAATCCTGCATTTCCACAAAATAAAGCCCAGACAATGCCAAGGCTAAGGCACATGAACTACGTTTTAACTTGGTTCCAAGTCCTGGTTAGTTAGATTAATCTATATTAATAAAATTGTATTTATTCTTCTTCTTTAATGTAGCGATTCAAAGATGATCTCCATACATTATCCAATGTTTACGATCTGCAATAATTATAATATGTCTTGAGCTGACAGATAGAGACTAGAGACTCGTGGAAATAACTGATATATGATTTAAATATGTAGAAGACTTTGGGGACTTTGAAGAAAAAAAGAGATAAGAATGTGCATTTCACATGCGAATTTTGTTTTAAAACGGGCTTGTTCAACCAGCTACAATTTTTAACCCGACTGAGTGTTCCACTTCTCCCTGTATTCATAGTGGGTTTTGGAATTAATTACTGCCTACACCCTTCTCACAAAGAAGCCTTTCTCTATTGAGCGGATGGAGTATGAATACGTCACAATGGGATTCAGTTTCAGGCACTATTCGAAGCAATTTATGGCATGTGCTATTTAAAAACAGCTTTGAGGGCAATACAACTGCAAGAGGGAAAAACAAAGTCATAATAGTCATTTTAAAAGGTAATGACATATATTTGCTTTAATATAACATTGGGGATATCGCAATTGTCTTTGTTATATAGCATAATCTTAAGGCATCGTATACGATAAATTAAGTAAAGGAAAGTTAACTTAAGTGACGTCATTCCATACCATACATTAGCATTCGTTGCCAGGTTTTATAATATACACAGACTTTGTAAGTCTACTTTAATATTATTACTATTGAAACCACCGAATTAATGCTTAGAGACTGAAATTCAAAAATATTTGGAAAACTAAATGGAAACTTAGGTACACTGTATTTAATACATTGACAATGAAAGTCGTGTTTACCTGTAATCTTCTATTGGCAAATATACCATTAGTTTTAATTGGTTTAATGTAACTGGCATCGTTCAAAACTGAATATTCCTCAGTTAGTTCAACACTCATGTATACACGTGACTTTTATTCAGTTTAGACAATATCTGATTCAACGCGGATTTAAAAGCAGCGAAAGTCTGTTAACAAGCTTGCAAGGCAAACTGTGTTTCCACTTTTTCACCACTTGGGGAATAATGAGCTGCGGATACATTTTGGACAAAGTTTACAAACCGTTTGACAGTGGTGTTAACATGTTAAGAACTGAAATGATACAATATACGATATATCTCAGAATGAAATGTAAATAAATATACTTATAGGGACATCTGTGATATTTAGTCTTAAAGTAGTAGTTAATAAGTATACCAAATGACTTGCATCATCATTTTGGTCAAATTTAACATGCTGTAATCCAATACACAGCATCATCTGAAAATCTGATTTTTTTTTAAAGAGACTTACTAATATTTGATATATGCGCAACTGCTCCGAGAGATGCTTAACTGCTCTGAGAGCTTGTTAAATCTCGCCCTAGGACCCAAGGTAGATGACCCAAAGAGTAAAAGGATACTGCATAGCCACTCTTCTTTTCAAACTGAGCACCTATTACATTTGTTTAAATGATCACTTAATTCCAAAATCACATCCAGCGACATTCACTCAAAATATGGATTAACATATTCAGCCCTGTTGTGTAACTTTGTCACTCTTTTGGTTAATATGCTGCCTCTGTGACAATAATGGGTGTTTGGAGTGGGGCAAGAGGGAGAACTTGCAGTGGCAACTCCATGAACAATATCTGGGGGGGGACATAAAATACCACAGTCAAAACTGGAGGGGCACTAATAAGTTCCACCACTAAATCATGCCACTGAAAAAACTAAATAAATTAAGGGCTGCAACAACTAATCGATAAAATCGATAATAATCAATAATGAAAATCGTTGACAACGATTTTCATTATCGATTAGTCGAATCGATTTTTATCGATTATAAAAAGAGAGTTTTTACAGAGCAAATGCTCTGAAAAACTCCTCTCCTTATATAATCCGACCTCAAACAGAGATCGGATTATAACACTAGAATCCAGATCCCCCGCAACACTGCAGGAGACCTGGATTCCCCTCACTGTCAGCCGCTGGGTGTCCATGCGATGCGCAAAGACAACTTCCGTCTCTCCCCTCCACTTCCGCTGGGGCTTCTACGATGCAGCGCCAGTGAAGGGGAGTAATGGAGGCAGTCTGTGCACATCGTGCAGACCCCCACCGGCTGACAGAGAATCGAGGTCTTCTGCAGAGGATCATCCTCTCTGTCAGCTGGTGGGGGTCTGCGTGATGCGCACAGACAGCCTCCGTTACTTCCCTTCACTTCCGCTGGGGCTTCTATGAAGCTCCAGTGAAAGTTTCTGTCAGCAACAGAGGTTCACAAAACACCAGGGAGTCGGGTAGAGAGACAGAGTGGTGTATGGGAGGGGGGAGGAGGAAGAGGGGTGTATGGGAGCCACCCTCCC
>VKOC01000001.1:22085209-22096273 GCA_009364415.1 Spea multiplicata | reverse complement strand
GAATGAACCGCTCAGAATAAAAAAAGGTTTGGGAGATTTCATGTGTCAAGAAAATATTTTGAAGACGTCAGTCGGCTACAAGCTTCGTTTGTCTGCAAGTGACTTATATAAAGTCTGGAAATTCAGAAAATTGGGTGAAAAAAACCTTTTATGGCAAAAAATTTTACGTATCTGAAGCAGTGAAGGTTTGAGATAAAAAGAGATCGTAGTCATTGGCGAAATTCTTGGTTTTGAGATATTTTTTCTGGTTTTCCTATATTTTTTATTTAGCCTTTCATAAGAGTCGCACAGGATTTTTTAACCCCTTAACTGCCCTGTGATCCAAATAGGTGCTTTTGACGCAGTACCTGGTGAATGCTAAATGTTGTTTGGGACTCTGCAGAGTGGTGGACAAGTGGAGCAGCCGCCCAGCAGAAGTGGTAAAGGGTAATACAGTGAGGGTATTAAACATGCATGGGATAGACATACGGCTCCTGAATCTAAGACGAGACCAACGACTGATTAAGGTTTGAGTCGTTACAGCAGGAGAAACGGGCGACTAGACGGGGGCCGGATGGGGCCGACCTGGCGGCGGGTTCTGCTGTGATGGAGGTTTTTAGAGTCCGTGGCGGCCAGCGGCTGAGATTGTGAGGTTTTAAAATTCCTCCTCGGATGTTAAGCGCAGCGTTACGGTGATTCCTCGCATTATTACCTGACGGAGCGCGAAGGAATCCGCGTTACAAACACTGAATTATCTCCAAGCAGAAAAACAAACGTTTTTGGACTCCTTCTCAGCAGCAGCCACGTATCCACTCCACCCGACACGGTAAATGATGAGGAATCCGGTACACAAGCCTGCCGTCTGTCTGTGAAGGGCTTGATCTGCTTAACCGAGGGTTTTAGAGGGCGGCAGATACAGGGGGCTCTATCAGGGACGCAATTGCCCTCTTGGAGCGATCAGGCTCCCTGATCGCTGATTTCCACACCGGGCCCACTAGCACTACGGAGTCTCCAGGGCGATCATTTCCCTTGATGATGTCATATCCCAGCGCTCGCCGGTAAGGCCTGCGGAGCGGAGGGAGGAGCCGGGGGCCTGGCCTGGGCTTCCTTCGTGAAAAGCGTTGAATATTGTTAATGAATCCAAGTATTTCTATTGGGTGCAGCGATGAATCTCTCTGGCACACCAAGGGTTATCTCCCGGTATAAACTTGTTATATTTGGCATTATGTATTAATAAGCTTTCTTGTGGTTACCGTGGCAGCTGCGCTCGCTGTTACCAGATATATCGGAATTAACGACCCCCCCCCCGGAGTCTCGGAACTACCTGCTGGGGAGCCGTTAAAGAACTAAAGCGCAATTTCACCATCTGCAAGATGTTTAATTAAAAACGAATGGCGGCGAGCGGTCCGGAGGAATCGGCGGTCGGCGGCGCGGCTCGACCGTTAACCAGTTCAGTACCCGCCGCTAAAAATGCATTGCAGGCAGCCGCGGCGCGGAAAGAGTTAACTCTTCACCTCCCTTCACCTAACATCCGCACTCACTATTCTATTGCCCTAAACAGCCCTTGAATGGGTTAATCCTGTTTTGCATTAACCCTTTGCAGTGCCTTGCCCCGCACACACCTGCAGGACCTTTGCTCTGTGATACTTTGTACTGCTATGGCTCGTGTCCTGCTTTCTAATAGGTTGCGGGCGATACAGATAGAGAAGTGGAACGTAATGAGTTAAAAATCATAAACATTACAGGATAAAAAGTCCCCCCCCCCCCCTTCGCGCAGCCGGTCGGGTGTAATTCACAAATAATTCATCACAGCTGTGTGTTGTGAAAACACGGAAGGTAGACGGGGTCCGCGTGTTCCAGGTACATGAAACACGCCATGTGGCGGGTGAGCGCCGGGCGCGGTAATGTCTCGCTGCGCGGAGATTTATTGGCTCTGTCACATCCCGCGTCGCCGATCACTTCAGGTTTATTACTTACGACAAGAACCATAAATTCCTTGCAGCTCACAAGAAAAAATCATTCTCTTAATTATGAAAAAATAACGCGCTCTCTGGATCTGCCGCCCAGCCGCCGGCTGACAGCTCAATAAAAGAAATACGAGCTAATGGGGGCCCTCTCCTCGTCCCCCTCGTTTTTACCAACCGAAAACCAGCACTGAAATTTGCTCAGAAACCCGGAACCCGCAGGCAGATCGGCCCCCAGCGGCCCCCGTCTAGTCGCCCGTTTCTCCTGCTGTAAAGACTCAAAACCTTAATCAGTCGTTGGTCTCGTCTTAGATTCAGGAGCCGTATGTCTATCCCATGCATGTTTAATCCCCTCACTGTATTACCCTCTACCGCTTCTGCTGGGAGGTAGTTCCACTCATCTACCACCCTCTCAGTAAAGTCCCGTTCCTCAGGTTGTATCTCACACCGCAGACAGTTATATGGGGTTTATGCGTTGAGGCCGTTGACTGGCGATGTTTGAAAACCTTGAGAATTCAGGAAGTTTTAGGAATAATATTTAGTTAAGGAGGACGGTCAATGTAAATATTGCCTGTAAGGGGACAGATGTTATGTGTGTTATAATATGTTATGTGTTATAATATGTTGTGTTATAATGTGTTATAATGTGTTATAATGTGTTATAATGTGTTGTGTTGTGTTATTTGTTATTATATGTTATGTGTTATAATGTGTTGTGTTATTTGTTATTATATGTTATGTGTTATAATGTGTTTGTTTGTTTTACAAAATTTTACAATGTGTGGGATTATTATCTTGTGTTACAATGAATTATGTTGTGTTCTAAGCTGTTACAATGTATTGTGTTATAATGTGTTGTGTTGCAATGTGTTGTGTTATAATGAGTTGCAATGTGTTGTTATAAGGTGTTATAATGCGTTGTGTTACAATGTGTTGTGTTATAATGTGTTGTGTTATAATGAGTTGAAATGTGTTGTTATAAGGTGTTATAATGTGTTGTGTTACAATGTGTTGTGTTATTTTGCGCTTTGTAATGATGTCAGTAACTCGTTGTTCTTTGTCGCTCTAGAAGGATTGTTACAAAGTCATCTGAGATCGGCAGAATTTCAGTCACCGCGATGAACTTCGTCTCAAACCCCAGAATTGCTTTTATTCGCCAGGTTATTTTCTATCAAATCCGCTCAATTGTCCCCAAAAGAATGGGAAGCCCCGCGGCGTCTCTCCCGTCCTCCTCCATCCGAAGCGTGATATAATGTTCTTGATTAAACCCCGGCGGGATCGGTAACCGGTAACGGGGAGGAAAAATGTGCTTTATACAGAATATTAAACCGGACCAGATAATAAAAGTGCAAAAGGGATTTGACGGCTAAAAAAAATCATCTTCAGTAAAAACTGAAACTAATTAATTTTCATTTCGTCTTTTAAGATTTTCCCAAGATCCCTGCCGTTCCAAATGCACTTACTGCTTCAAAAATCTTTTAATTTCCTTTTTAGAGATTAGTGGCAAAGGAATATAAAATGTTATAAATTAAAAATATTTAAAATGTTATCCTATTAGAAAGGAATGGGCAACAGGGGAGGCAGGGGTTAAATTCCCTCCTCGATAATCAAAGTATAAAAGAAATTGTCACTTTTACCGCATTTAATATATTTTTATTATCTATTTATATATTTGTTAAATACCTGTTTATATATTTATCTATTTATTAATATATTTTTTTACAGATTTAAATTATATAATATATATAATATTATATATTAATATATACATTATATATTTATATTTATATATTAAATATATTTAATATTAAATATTTTATGATATATTTAATTTGGTTATATATATATATTTATATATTAAATATATTTTTTTCTTATATATTTAATATTTTATTAATTAATAACTATACTTATGTTATATTTATATTTTATTAAATATATTTTTATTGTATTTTTTTGTCAATCAGTTTGATTTGCTTCAGAGATAATTAGTTTTAATCTGAGATCGGAGGCAGCATTATCTGTTTATCTGTTTAAGTCAAACCCCCCGCCCCCCCGGCTTCCTACCCTACCAAAGGCTGCCTGAACCAATCAGCAACAATCAGCAACTTAACAATAGGGGAGAGATCACTTAATGGGGAGGAATAACCCTGCAGATCCAGAGAACAGGGAACAATGAAGGGGAAATTGTTGCCGTTTAGAGTTTGTTTAATGATTGGAATGAAGAAGATAAGAAGACGAAACAAACCGAAGCAATGCTTTGATCCGGCGGCGACCGCATTCATCCGCCTCCGCGCACGAAGCAGACCATTTCCACCCTCCAGACAAATATTTTTCCAGATCAAACAAGCGTTTAGTTTATTTAGTGAATCACAGAATTACAGACCCACGAAAATCAAGAAAAACCTTAGAAAATACAATTTTTTTGTGTTTAATGTACAGGGGAAAGGAAGTGGCGTGCAAGGTCTGTGACGGAGGCCTCCATCACTGGGGCCACTGGAGAAGCCTGGCTGCCAGCCTCCTCCCTATTGACTACGGGCCCTGGGTTTGTAAAGACTTCTGTGGCTACCCCCAGCAGTATCATCTCATCACTGGCTGAGGGGATTATCTCCAGCAGACAGCCAGGATCTGCCACCAGGGAGAGGCCTCCATTGTTTTAGTCTAATGTATAAATCAGTCTCCCCCACCTATTGTGTTGTTAATCCCGTTACTGCCCCTGTTGTCTCTGGGAGGCAGATTAAGGGGGTGGTTTGTGTCCCAATATCTTGTTTTATGTAAATGTGTGTTTTGCTGGATATATCCAGCTCTGTGTGTGAGAAATAAATCAGTCTTCGTTTGGTTTTCCCCTACACTGAGTCTCGGCGAGTGACTGGGGAACCGGGGAAAGTGTGGTGTCCCAGGCTAAGGGAGCACAAGACAGCGGAGGCAGTCGGTCGGACTAGCCAGCTCCGTTACATTGGTGGCAAGCGGCGGGATTTCGTCTTAGTCTGAGGGACACTTACTTTCTACCGGGATTGACCGACAGGACGGCAGACTTCGGTCGCCTTGACGAGGACATGGATGTGGTATCAGAATTCCAGGGGCTGCTGCGGGTCATCCTCTCCTGCTACACCACTGCCCTGCCTACAGAACAATACCAGAACCTGAGGCAAGTGGTTCGACGGTCAGTATGGCAGAGGGCTGTTATACGCCGGGGTCAGTGTCTTCCATGCTCCGAACAAAAGATTAGAGACCAGCAGGAACTACGGATGCCATTCCTGGGAGAGCAACCCCAGGAGCAATGGGTATCCGAATTGGACAAGCTGGTCCAGCAGGAGGTAGAGCTGGAAGATCACTATAGGGATCTGCAGTGGTATACAGAGCAAGCATATTGGGGAACTGCGAAAGATTGTTCTCCAGAGGACTATGACTTTGGTGGCCCTGGATTATTATGGGATAGTCTGCAGGAGGATCCGGACTTCGGCAGTACAGCGGAGTGGCGGATCGAGGACATCCGGGATTTCAGGGAGTGGGACCTCCCAGATGCACTGGGACTCAGAGGTGATTTAGACTTTTTAATTACGCAGGAGTGGGAACTGGAGAAGGCGTATAAAAAACTGTTCGAACGCGTTCAACAGAATGCCCCAGTGTCCAGGGATTGTGTGGATTTTGTGGATGTGATTGAGTGTTCAGCTGAGGATGTTGACCCAGGCGGGGTGGATGGGACTGCGGTCTCCACCCCTGAGTCAGAGGGATACTGGGCAGCTAATCCAGATCCGATACTGGAGCTGTGCGACTTTACACCACAACCAGATCCAGAGACTGGGGATTCATTTGATTTTTTGTCTGAGGATGTTAACTCAAGAGGGGTGGATAACACTGCGGTCTCCACACCGGGGGCCTCAGAATGCGGGGCAGTCTGCCCAGATCCCTTAGCCCCAGCTGAAGAGCTGGCAACAGGGCAGAGCGCTGCTGGCGTTTGCCCCACACCTGCAATGACTGAAGGGGTCCAGGGAGATGCGGCAGCCGGCCCATCTCCCCAGCGGCAGCTCAAATTTCCGGGAGCAGAGGAACCGGTCCTCCCTCCCCAGCGGCAGGCCGACCCAGAAGATGCCCTAACCCCAGCTGAAGCGCTGGCACCCGGACAGAGCATCGCTGGCCTCTGCCCAGCACCTACCAAAGCTGCAGGAATTCAGGGAGATCCAGCAGCCAACCTACCTCCCCAGCAGAAGCAGGGAGGTGGAACAGCCGGTCCATCCCCCCAGCGGCAGAACCTAATTCCGGTACCGGAGGAACCTGAACTCCCTCCTCAACGGCAGCAGGAGCACCAGGGAGGGGATGCAGGAGGCATCCCTCCCCAGCGGTACCCGGGAGATGGCGCAGCCGGCCCATCTCCCCAGCAGCAGCAGGAGCACCAATTTTGGGAGGGCATTAATGGGCCAAATAAACTGACTGACTACGGAGTCAACCCGTTTGGGGTCTCATCCTATGTCAGTCCAATTCGAAGGGGGAAGAATTGTGACGGAGGCCTCCATCACTGGGGCCACTGGAGAAGCCTGACTGCCAGCCTCCTCCCTATTGACTACGGGCCCTGGGTTTGTAGAGACTTCTGTGGCTACCCCCAGCAGTATCATCTCATCACTGGCTGAGGGGATTATCTCCAGCAGACAGCCAGGATCTGCCACCAGGGAGAGGCCTCCATTGTTTTAGTCTAATGTATAAATCAGTCTCCCCCACCTATTGTGTTGTTAATCCCGTTACTGCCCCTGTTGTCTCTGGGAGGCAGATTAAGGGGGTGTTTGTGTCCCAATATCTTGTTTTATGTAAATGTGTGTTTTGCTGGATATATCCAGCTCTGTGTGTCTAAAATAAATCAGTCTTCGTTTGGTTTTCCCCTACACTGAGTCTCGGCGAGTGACTGGGGAACCGGGGAAAGTGTGTTGTCCCAGGCTAAGGGAGCACAAGACAGCGGAGGTAGTCGCTCGGACTAGCCAGCTCCGTTACAAGGTCCTTCTTCTGGCTGCCGAGATATGATGTCATACCCTGGGACCGGTTGGGGAGATCACTGAGCTCCGTTTTGACCAGCCCGTTGTGCAGTGACGATACAGAGAGACCGAGAGAGAAACGGCAAAAAAGACGGGCTGAGAGTGCAAAATTACAAGAAAAAAACCCAAATTATGGGTCCCAGCAAATCCAGACGGGGGTCCGCGTTATCGGCACGCGGCCCATTTACCTTCACAAACCATCCGCCATCTTTGCCTCCTTTATGTTGCTATCACTGTCTCCCTTTGCATGTTCATGTTTTAATCTCATGGATCACCTGGGCCCCGCCCCCGAGGAACCCAGACCCAATCACAGGAGAGGAAATCAAACAAGATGGAGCAATCAGAGAAAAAAAACTGCAAATACATAAAACTAAGAAAACGTAAGTCAAGAAGAAAAAGTGAAAAGAAGGAAAAAGCATCAATTGCCCCCCAAAAAGGATTATTTTACGTATACATTTTATACAGTGAAAGGAATCCTTAGCACTATTTGTGCTCCTTTATAGGATCTATCATATAATAATTACTTCTGCTGCCTGGCATTTAGTTCCTGGACTGGAGTTGGAGATCCTCGGTATCCAGTGCTTTCCACTGACTACTGTGTCGTACTCTTGGCACATCTGATATGGTGGATATCCCTGCTTGAATGCAGGTGACTCAATTAAGTATTTCTCTAAATCATGACAAGTCAAGGCATTAGAGCGATTTGGGTGACGCATTCAGAGAGTCAGCACACAGAACATTCATAATTGAGTATTAAAGGGTTAATATTTCAAGAGTCCCAGGGGCCGCTCACGATTTTGAGACATCCTCACGAAGCTTAAAAACTTTTTTAAATACTTGGTCCGACTTCCTAAACCTTTGAGGCCCTTTCCCCCTTGTTGGGAGTCACCCGAAGAGTTAAAAGACGAGTCGGCCACTGAAATGCCCGGAATTCCAAATTAACTTCTAGAACTTTATAGAACAAATAGAACGATATGGGGGGGGGGCATTATTAATATCGCTCCCCGCGCCCTGCGCCCTGAATATATCATCCGTCCTCACCGCGACGTCCTGTGATGACCTCCCGTAATTACGGGAATAATTAAAAACAGTTAAATGTCACCTGCTCCAGACTTCCTGCCGCTGGAGAGGAGATCCATCGCTCGGCGGCATTCATGCCGATTCCAGGCTTTTATTCAGTTTGTCATTTTTACCGTAATAAGGAATTTGACCAAAATTTATATTCAATTTTATGGAAAATGTCATTTCTCGTACTTTATTTTATTAATAGCTTCCTGCATGTATAGCAAGGAGATAAACTGAGGGGATATGTACATGTATACTGTATATATATATAATATACATCTATATATATACACATAATAACATATATACCTATATATAAAATACATATATAGTATAATATATATATGTGCATGTTCTGTGATTATCTGTATATATATATATAATATATATATATATATATACACACATATATAATATATAGATATAATAAACAGACATACGTTATTCTGTTCAGATCGGCCCCATTCGGCCCCCGTCTAGTCGCCCGTTTCTCTTGCTGTAACGACTCAAACCTTAATCAGTCGTTGGTCTCGTCTTAGATTCAGGAGCCGTATGTCTGTCCCATGCGTGTTTAATACCCCTCGCTGTATTACCCTCTACCACCTCTGCTGGGAGGCTGCTCCATTTATCTACCACCCTCTCAGTAAAGTAAAACTTCTTTACATTGAAGCGAAATAGATCAGGATTAGAATAATATAAAATTGTAACAGCTGCAGTTAATCGAACCTCAACATCTTCTTCCGAAGGAGTCACGCGGTTGTCTGATTCAAAAAACATCATAAATATTTTGCGCAGATGGAGGCGATTACTGTGACACTTTTTCTGCTTTTACTCCATTTCTTCCAACACAAGAAATTCTTTCTGCGACTCCGCGTTCCAGGAAGGGAAGAATTTATAGCAGGTTGGCCCATCCCCCGCACTGCTTTATCTCGTCTTTTTCTATTGTTTGCGGAATGAATTTCCATCAAAAAGATTATTTTTTGATATTTTCTATTATTATTATTATTTTTTTTGGGGTGTAACCGCGTCGTGAGGCAAATCAGGAGAATCTATTCTCCAGATCTTAAAGCGGATTCCGTCAGTCTTCCTAAAACCTGGCTCTTTTGAGGGCGATATCTTTATAGAAATCACAGTCTTTGCCCCCCAAATGTTTTCCATTTCACTCAAAAGCCTGCAAAACTATTTTACCCAATTTATGCCAAATCACTGGAAAAAAAAGCTACCGATGCACCTTTTAAAAAAAATTGAAGAATTAATACCAAAATTTTTGAAAAAATTTTTTCAGGGTTTTTTTTGCCCAAAAAAGGATATTTTTTACGTGTCTCTTTGAAGAAAAAAAAAAAGACCCTTTTGATCATATTTACTCGTCAAAGAAATGAGCTTTCACTAAGTTTAATGAGCAATATTGTACCGTGATGTCACTGCACAATAATTATACGGTGATATGTCACCGAAATAGAAACCTAGAACCCACCAGCAGATCGGCCCCATCCGGCCCCCGTCTAGTCGCCCGTTTCTCCTGCTGTAAACGACTCAAACCTTAATCAGTCGTTGGTCTCGTCTTAGATTCAGGAGCCGTATGCCTGTCCCATGCATGTTTAATCCCCTCACTGTATCACCCTCTACCACCTCTGCTGGGAGGCTGTTCCATTTATCTCCCACTCTTTCAGTAAACATTCCCTTATTCTATTGACCTCTTTTTATGTCTTAATAACACTGCAGCAGAGGGTGTTACGTGGAGTTTAATGGCCTGTGCGGTACCTGTAGTGCTTTAAATTAGCATTTAATCCTTTCCTTAGCCCAAGATAAGACATTAAAGCCGCTAATTAAAAACCTCTTTGACCGGAGCAGATATCGTATATTAACAGTAATTGGGATTTCTGCGTTCCTCAAATGACTGAAAGCTTTGGATGAATTATCTGTTTGGATCGTCCCTGCGTATAAACATATCTGCTGTGAATGGAGGCTAATTAGGGACAAATTGATAATTATTTCTTGTCATCAACATAGAATTTAATAATTCGCTCACGTGATTGGCTGTATCTGGAAAACACGCTGGGTTTAAAAAATGTCATTTACTATTCTTCCTTACTCCTGCATCTTATTCTATGCAGTGTGAAAGGCATTTAATAATAAAAAGTATTATTATTATTATTATGTTTATTATTATTATTAATTAATAAAAATAATACAATTTATAACTTTGGAAACAATGTAACAATCTCTCCTAAAGGGCCGTTACAAAGTTCCATTTTATAGACTCTGTTTGGATGTAAAGGGATAATCCAACCATCAGGCACATTAATGCATATGATAGCTGTGTGCAAATGGGCTGCTAAATAGGAGCACAGAAAGGATGCAGTCAGGGTGCAAGTACCATCTAAAGCCCCGATTTCTGTCAGGACCCTCGTGGCTACGCGTGCCAGTGGCCCAAGAGGCCATATCCCACTCATTTGTCTTGCCAGCCCTCTTCTGTAATTGCCTTACCACAGCAGTTGCTATGGCAATAACATCACATTTGTTATTTTGCACCAGAATAGCTTTAAATGAATTCTGGCAGAAGAATCCTTCCTGCTTTTATAATGTAGAAGGAGGGAGTTAAACCAGAAGTCTTTTATGTTTTCGGGGTAGAAAATTGTAACCCTTCATCAGAGATGAGCAGCGATAAACTGCCTACGACCCAACCGCAGCAAACAAACCGGCCGGGGGGCCCGGGATGGACAGCAACCCAGCAGAGACGCAAATAACGGCCGCGATGACCAGAAACCTCTTACCGTCACATCCAACAGCTTCATACAGACCCCGCGGAGAGGATTATAGAAACGCCTTCCATACGGCCCCCGATCCCTAACGCGGATAAAGACAAAACACAGAACCCTCCTAAAAATAAACCTCTTGAATTGGAGCCAGAATTTTAACAATAATAACCCCCAACGCTGTATACAATAATAACTCCCCAGTGCTGTATACAGTAATATAACCCCCCAGCGCTGTATACAGTAATATAACCCCCAGCACTGTATACAGTAAAA
>VKOC01000001.1:22067339-22081284 GCA_009364415.1 Spea multiplicata | reverse complement strand
TAATGAAATTCGTTGGCAACGATTTTCATTATCGATTATTATCGATTTTATCGATTAGTTGTTGCAGCCCTAATTTACAGTGTGTGATTCATAAGCACACTTTAAGTACAAATAATTCTGACTTTAGTGTTGAAGAATACTGTTATATAATCTTGACAATCAAACATTCTTAGCTTCTTAAAAAAACCTGTGAAGAAATAGTGCTAGAGGGACTGGGGTCCCAACAAGGGACACTTGGGAGGTTGGGGTTGATAGGCTTCATTTAAAATTTAAAATCCAAAAACATCTAATTTTAAAAAAATATATATATATACTGAACAGCCATAACATTATGAGCAAATGAAGCAAATTGCTCAAATTGCTGAAAAAGTTAATGCTGGTTATGATAGAAATGTGTTAGATCACACAATGCATCACAGTTTGTTACATATGGGGCAGTGTAGCCGCAGACCAGTCAGGGTGCCCATGCTGACCCCTGTACTGCCAAAAGCACCAGCAATGGGCACGTGAGCATAAGAACTGGACGACAGAGCAATGGAAGAAGGTGGCCTGGTCTGATGAATCACATTTTCTTTTACATCATGTGGATGACTGGGTGAATGTATATAGTTTACCTGGAGAAAATATGACACCAAGATGCATCCATGGAGGTTCCACTGTGGAACTTACAGGATCTACTGCTAGCACCTTGGTGCTAGATATAACAGCACACCTTTAGATGTTTTGTGGAGTCCATGTCTCGAGGGGTCAGGGCTGTTTTGGAAGCAAAAGGGGGACCTACACAATATTAGGCAGGTGGTCATAAAGTTATGGATAATTACTGTGTATGTATATATATATATATTGTGACAGTGTGAACCCCAGGGAGGTGATTAGCAAGGCATCTGAGTACAGCTGCTATGCAGATTATACATATGGGTCCCTGGGGTGGAGCAATTGGAGAGCAGGGTGGGCCAATGCTCCATTTCCCCATTTTGTGGAAACTCCATGCCGGGTTTTCCCAGGAGGCAAGAAGTCCACAGGATCCGGTCCGGGATTTCTATGAGGCCGGCATCAGGCACAGGTGCTGGGCATTAACAACCCCTGGAGCCTGATACTCAGAGAGACTGTTGAGGGAAGAGGAAGTTCCCTGCGCTCCCAGGGCAAGGATAGGCCATGAAGAAGACCATCCCTGAGCCAAGTGAGGCAATACCTTCCTGGACATTTTTGTGTGCTGTCTGGGGGAGGTTTTCCAGAGCCTGGCGTAGCTGGGTCTGGTTGGGAGGTTAAGGTAGTAGGTGATTAGGCTGGTCAGTCTGGGCCAGCGTAGTTTAGTTAGAGAGGGCTCCAATTGGGAGCTAGGTTTTGTTTTTATGATTTGGTTTTGGGGTTTGAGCGATTAAAAATAAAGCGCTATTTTGTTCAAAGCTGCTGTTCCTGACTCTGATTGCCCTAGAGGACTGTGCTTAGGACCCCTAAAAGTGACATGTATGGCCCTCATGCTATAGGGTTTGTCACTATATATATATATACTAGACTTGTGCATTCGTATTCGTATTTCAAACATGAAAACTAACACAGCGTCACACAGCACTCATGTTGAGGTGAAAACAGAACTCAATTTATTGAAGACAGAACAGATATTTATACACACAAACATGATAAGAATAAGGGGTTTAATCCAAACTACCAGACAGCCCGGCCCCTCCATACAGGTCTGGCGTTTCCAGCCATGTAGAGCCCTCATAGCGGGCTAGTTCATAGGAGTCTGGTTAGGGCAGATCAGATGGGGTTTCCCATTCACCCTGTGTCATTTAATGAGCAGAGGGTGACTTAGTCCAAAGAGGGGGCTGGGCAGGCAGGTAAGGAGTCTTCCTCAGAAATCCATCAGTATGCCCCCCCAAACTCCAATCTACACCATGTGCCCTCAGCCTCGTGTGTGTGTGTGTGTGGGGGGGTACTGTGATACTCTGTAAACCCTAAAGATGTTTGTTCAAAGTCACTTAAATCCCCTTTCTTCCCCATTCTGATGCTTGGTTTCAACTTCAGCAAGTTGTCTTGACAACGTCTCCATGCCTAAATGCATTGAGTTGCTGCCATGTGATTGGCTGATTAGTTATTTGTGTATACATAGACACCACATCTCTTGCAGAAGTACCCTAAAATGCCCCAATATTGCAGACAGATTAGCAAATAAACCCCTGCACCTCTCTTTCCCTGCAAATCTGTCTGAAATATTCAGGCTTCTTAGAGTAAATCAAGTGAATGGATGTGCCCATAAGGTCTGCCCTTTTGCTGAAACGCACCAAGTGAAGACTGATTACAAGGGGACAAGCGAAAGACCGTGGATAAATTTGTGCGAGAATGAGAGAGAGTGTGAGTGATGAGAAAAAATGGGTTTAGTTTTCTAGTATTTTTATTTTTTTTGCATTTTCTTTAACTTTATATCAAACTTAAAGGGTGTGGCCTTTAATCGTGCATGACCCTATTCAGGACAGTGCAGTATGTGTGTGTGTGTGTGTGTGATATAATTAGTATATCCTTACTAGAGATTTTGTTATTGCAGGATATATTTGCTCTAAAATTTTCTAATCTGTGGTTTGTATGTTATACTGGTGTCCTAATGATGATCTAATTATATGGCAAGTCCACAGATATAATATTATCATTGAATCCACTGTTTGTTTTCACTGGTTTTGCATTCTATCTTCATTTTCTAATTGCTAAACATAAATGCATGCAGAAGGAAAGCGAAAAATATAATTTCCGTTTTAACTAGTTTTTAATTGACAGACCAAACAGGGAGCAAATAAGCTAAATGTTAATTTATCTACAGTGCTTAACAAAAGAAAAAATAAGAGTGCATCTAAACAGAGTCTTTCCTGTGGAGGAAATCATATACAATGCAATCTGCTCTATTCTAGGTCAATGTAAACAAATAAAAGTCTTGTTGAACTTTTTTGCAATTAAAAGAAATAGTGCTTTATGAAGTCTATGGGTCAGCATTCAGATCAGAATTCACTGCTCTAGCTGCCAAGTGCTATCAGTCTTGATAAACTGCACTATTGTATAACTGATAATTATCTTGTATGGCTATTTTTGAGGCATGCCAAATGCAGTCAGACTTGCTTAATCTATGCTTCATTTATCCAGATGCCAGGCTGTATTCAAGTTTTAAAGGGTAGCCAGCCTTCCAGAAAGAATGCACGTTATCATATTAGAATAAGACCATTGAAATCAGAATCAAAAAAGGTCTACTAAGTAGCATCCAGCATACATGGTGCTTGGTGTGCTATTCATTCTCTCTCTCTAAAGCTTTGACTTGTGCCTGTTCATGCATACTTATATTGTGCAGCGGAATACAAACTATGGGCAAGACAACTTAAATCACATTAAACATTGAGGATGTCACACTAACTAGTAATATTACAAATGGTTGCTTTAACTATCCATATTCATGTTCCATGTTCAGGTTTTAAGTTACAAAATATCAACACCTTTATATATTTTTTAGTAATATGTTTTTTTGTTATGTATGTTCAAAAAACATCATTACATAGTAATGGTATCTATTTGGTTGATTAATTTGGGCGGTATAAATAGACCTAAATATTTGGAAGCCAACATAATGTTCTTATTAACCCCTTAATGACAAGAGCGTTTCTTATTCGTAGTACATTTTGGGACAATGGCACTTAACATTTTTCAGTGATGCTGTTTAGCTGTAATTTTCTTCTTTCACATTTTGCGTACCCACACATATTATATATTGTTTTTTCAGGACAAACAGGGCTTTCTTTAGAGACCATTAATGTTATCATATCATCTAATTTACTATAAAAAATGATAAAATATGGTGATTTTCTGTTACAAATGACTTTTTCTCACTTTTTTTAAAATAAATCCTTTACTCATCTGCAAAAACTAATGAAAAAAAATGCTAAATAGATTCTACTATTTAAAACCACACTAGTGCCTGCGCACCCAATTAATAAGTGAGTAAATTATATGTGCAACACAAAAATAATATGTACAAAGATACCCTTCCAGCGAGAGTTCACACACACAGAACAATGGAAGAAGGTGGCCTGGTCTGATGAATCACATTTTCTTTTACATCATGTGGATGACTGGGTGAATGTATATAGTTTACCTGGAGAAAATATGACACCAAGATGCATCCATGGAGGTTCCACCTTGCAACTTACAGGATCTACTGCTAGCACCTTGGTGCTAGATACCACAGCACACCTTTAGATGTTTTGTGGAGTCCGTGTTTGTTGGGTTATTTGGGGTTATTTGTAAAGGCCAACCTTCGTCTTCGTGGGGGGAAAAAATCTTCGTATTCCATGAATATTCACCTGTTCCTGCGTTCGGCTCGGGCGAATTCTTGTACATTCTTCGTGTTTTTGTTTTTTCCAGGATTTTAAAGGTCCGTACAAGCAACTCTATTGGTCACCGGCAGGGGTGTCCTCTGCCATCAACCAATGAAGTGCAGCTCTTAGGCTTAACTGACCAAACAAGTAGTATCTAACATAACAATTTGACTTACAGAGACAACAGGTAAGGAGGGCCCTGCTCAAATGAGCTTACAATCTAGAGATAGATTTCTATAGTCTCGTCATAAACACATCCAGCCCCATACCCTATTAAGTAATCCATTTAGCAGTTTGCATGTATATCTTGATATACTAGCCTAACCATTTTTTTGTCCCAAGAGGCTACCCTATTACTAAAACACTCTCAGAAGTTGTACCAATCAGAGGTTGAAATGTCATCACTTGCATGAACTTGACCATGAGTGCGGAATTGCATAGCACATAAATATTGCCTGTCCGAAGCAGCATCACTCAAAGGAGAGTTCCAAACTGCCGCAACTGCAGCACCAAAGCACACCGCCATTGGACTCGAGCAGTGAAAACATGTTCTCTGGAGTAATTAATCACCTTTCGCTATCTGGAAATCTGATGGATGAATCTGAATTTGGCGGTTGCCAGGATAACACCACCTAGCGGAATGTTTAGGGTTTTGTGGGTGAGGGATAATCGTCTGGGGCTGTCTATCAGGGTTTGGGCTAGGCCCTTTAGTTTCACTAAAGGGTGATTTTAATGCTACCGCATAAACAATTGTGTGCTTTCAGCTTTGTGGTAACAGTTTAAAGAAGGCCCTTTCCTGTTCCAGCTTGACTGTGCACCATTCCACAAAGCAAGGTCCATAAAGACACGGTTTGGCAAATTTGGAGTAATTTGAGTGGCCTGCACAGAGCCCTGACCATTACCCCATTGAACATCTTTGGGATGAATTGAAATGCAGATTGAGAGACATGCCTTGTTCTCCAACAACACAAATGCTTTTCTGGCTAAATGGGCACAAAGTCCCAAAACTTTGGGAAAGCCTTCCTAGAAGAGTGAAGGTTGTTATAGCCACATATTACACACACATAGGACTTGCCCTAGAAACCAGATTGCACACATAGGACTTGCCCTAGAAACCAGATTGCACATAGACATAGGACTTACCCAAATTGCACCCACAGTAGCCACCTCTCAGAGCCCCAGGTCTCCCCTCAGTCTGACTCACGTGTATCCTTTATGCACTCTTTAGGCCCAAAAACGGTAATGGACAGACACACCTATACTCTAACTTTACAAATGCCTGCCCATAAACACATGCCTGCCCATATACACATATATGCACATTCACGCTTGTCTCTACATATGAACATCATGGCTTATACTTACTCTTGCATCCACACACTTGCTTTCCCTTAGATATGCTTAGTCTAAAATACAAACACTTTTAACACAAACTCACTCTCCCTTTTCTCTAAATGTTCTTATTGCCTCTCTTCTTTCTCATTACCCCTTATATCTCTCCACTTTCTCTTTATCTCTCCCATTTCTCATTATCTCTCTTATCTCTCTTTTTTCTCTCTCCCTTTTCGCCTTACCTCTCTCCTTTCTCTTATTTATCCCCCTCTCTTTGACCCCCCTTTTAATCACTCCTCTTCTTTTTCATAATCTTTTTTCTATCTTTCCCTTTTCCCTCTCGCCTCCTCTTTATCTCCATCTCTTCTTTCTTTTGTATTACTCCATTTTGTCTCAATCTCTCCTTCTCGTTACCTATTCCCTTCTTATCTCTTCATCTTCTCATTATCCCTCTTCTCTCAAAGTGTCAATATTTTGTGTGGCCACCATTATTTTCCAGCACTGCCTTAACCCTCTTGGGCATGGAGTTCACCAGAGCTTCATGGGTTGCCACTGGCGTCCTCTTCTACTCCTCCTTGACAACATACTGTACCCCTTTCTCCCTATCGATCTATTCCCATTCTCCCTATCACTTACCTTGCTAAAGTCCTGCAGTGGGAGAAAAGGTCTTACTGCTCAGTCGCAAGGTATAACGTCATATTCCGGCACCTAGCATCAATCACCGGCACTGCAAGGGAGCAGTGAGACAATGGCCTCACATTCCCACCACCGCAGCTCTCCTCTGTGCTGTAGTGGATGTGCCCTTACATAGATCTGCGCTCTAATCTAGGCCTATTCTGGCCATGGTGCTCCATAGAACACTATTATAACTAAATGCAGCATTAGAAACATTGTTCCTTGTACAGATGACTACCCAGATCTTTCCCAGTTACAATCAAGTAATATTTTGCTTTATTCATAGCTTTTACCATGGACACAATTGTCATGTGACACAAAAGCAGGCACTGATAAAATGTTGCTACGGAAAATAAAAAAAAGGTCCTGTGTACTTTTCATGTGATTTGACTTTCAAAAGAGACTAAAACAGAAGAACTAAGGCTCATTTACTTAATATTCTATAGAGTGTAAACATCTTTGGTCTTTAACCCCTTAAGGACAACGGGCGGTCCCTAAACCCATTGAAAACAATGCATTTTGAGCCCATAGATGTACGGGCTTTGTCATTAAGGGGTTAATTGTGCTAGCTAACTTATTGTAAAATATAGATTAGAATGATACTTTAGCTTAATGTTTCCTGTTAGGGTCTGACAGCTGAGACTGCTTGGTGGGTATGAATGTATCACAGTGTTCTGCTGCCCTAAATCACAGTAATGTGTATGTAGATCAAACGTGTTTTAAATTCCTTAATCCATTACGTATTTAGCTATTAAGAGGTCATAAAGTCAACCCATCTAGCCTAAAAACAAAAATGCCTCTCTTTGGCCATTTGAAGGGGGATATGAAAAAACTTTGAGGGTTCCATCTGGCCAATGTGCTAACAATCAGATAACAATTAATTTAGATCAGGGGTAGTTATTTACATAGAGAGGTGACATTCCCAGTTGTGAAAGGTTGATCCTACATATTACAAAAGTATACATATATAGCCCAGGGCTTTACACATTTCTTTGCATTTAGGAGCCAGCTAATTAAATGATAAATACATTAGTCCATTTCACAAATAATTACTAAATTCACCAATTTGATATGCTATTTACTATGCAATCCATAAGTAAAAAACATTAAAGGAAAAACTTTGTAGCCATTGACTGTTTTTAAAATGGCCACCCATAGCATGTATATAAAAATAACTTTGTGCTGAATTCCTTGCTCTCTTCTCTTTCAGCCCTCGCATGAGATATTCGTTCATAGTGTTCTCTACACAAGCGAAAATAATTCTCTCTCTCACAGGAGACAGGTATGTGATTGGACAATTGTACAGTGTTTTTTTTAATGGATACAAATGTCAATTTAACATTTGAAGTGAAAACATGATCAATATATCTATAACTTCTTAGATAGGTATTGTAGTAACAAATTAATAAAATTATGTTAAACCAGGGCTTGACATTTGTTGTGAATCTAGGCGCCAGCTAAAAAAGTTAGGAGCCAGGATTTTTTTTAAACTAACAGTGAGTCAGGAGTGATCTGATCATCATCAGCCCACTTACTAAACTCACAGCGTTTGACCTGGAAGCACCCTGGACTTTCAGGTCAGTGCTGTTTTGCTTTTTTTTTTTAAATTATTTTATTATTTTTTTAGCCCCTTCAATGCTGATGTTCCATTGGAGCACAGCATTGACTGATATTTAGTCCCCACAAGCTTGTGGGGACAAATGTTAACCCCTACAATGCCATGAATGTGTCATACGCGATTGTGGCAGTGAAGGGGTTAACGCTGCACTGTCGCTCTCATGGAGCGATCAGGCAGCAGGGGGTGTTGGGGCTGCTCTCCACACTCATGTGGAGACCGAAGAACCCTCTCCCCTGTCCCGGAAGCTCCCTGTGACAGCTGGGACGCAATTGCTGGTCTATAGACAGCTATTGCAGGGGGAGTCTCTTTGATGACTGCTGTAGGCTTCCATGCCTACAGGAGTCATCAAAGGGCTTGTGGGGGCTCGTTTTTGCTGTTGCTGGTCTGCCTGGACATCCAGGCAGACCACCAGCAGCAGAGCCCCGTACAAAACGGGAATTAACCCCTAAAATGCTGCTGGTTTTCCTGCAACCGTGTTTTCAGCCTACAGAATCACTCCAAGGCGCCACGACAAAATTCTCTGTCGCCATGGCGACCTGGCGCCTGGGATTGGTCGAGCCCTGTGTTAAACTTTAGTTCACCTGTTGGTCTACTATTTAGTGTGAAAACCATAGTGGATATCTTCCTCCAGTATTTTGTGCCCTAAGTAATAGTATATTTTTTTTAAATCTGTGGATATATTCTGTGTAAACTGTTTTCGCCATTCATTTTAAGTAATTTTAACATTAATTATGATATGTATCTTGTAAAAACTTTAGAAATTATGTATTTCTTGCCAAAGGTGCACACTTTCAAGAGGGTTTATCACCTAACATGTTTGTTTGTGTGTTTTGCAATATTGTTTGTAGTGTTTATTATCTTGTGTGATATTTATAATAACGTTTAAATGGTCTGTTTATTTGTTATTGTTCTTTGTAATGTGAAATTGCAAAACATTCCCTCTTGCTACATCTTATTACTGTGTATCACAACTTTCCACCACTCCATATACAATATTTCTTTTCTTACCTAATGTCTATTTGTCTACATACCTGGCTCTGACTTCTTGGCCCTAACTTTTATTCTATCACCATCACATACACCCTAATCCAAAAAAGAAATATAGTCGTGACTATTGTATATCCAAAATTTCTGCCTGAATTTGTTCAATAATATTGGGTTTATTTTCTTATAGTCCTTTTTATTTGGTCCCAACACTTACAACAGTAGTACATTTAAACCATATGGTGTTTTAAATCCAACCTGTAAAACAATCTGTAAAACAATGTCTTTTTGTTGAAGTAACATTAAATGTAGCAACAAAGTTTTTTTATTAATATAGCTCTTTTATTGTATTTCAACTTACTGTGCTTAAAATGACCATAGTAAGTTACTATGCTGTCCTGTTAAGAAGGTTATATTTGTGTTGTCTTATGATTCGCTAAGTGTTGCCACTTGCATACAAGAATTAAAACTCGGTTAGTATCTAAGCCTTGGACATTGTCCCAGAAGACACACGTGTTTTATTAGCATATGCCAATAAAAGCCGGGTCAAAACTGTTGTACAATTGTTGCTGCAATCCTGTTTCTGGTATGTTTTTATGTGACCTGAGAAAGGCAGATCTATACTAGACAGTAGGGCTGCAACTAACGATTATTTTCATAATCGATTAGTTGCCCGATTATTTTTTTGATTAAACGATTAATCGGATAAAAAAATTTAAATTTTTAATTTATGTAAAATAATTTAATAAAGTAACGTAGGATGTAAAAAACAAACCGCAGAAAAAAAAATGCATTTCTTGTTTTTATTTCCAACCCCCCAGTTATGCACATTTGAGCCCAGGCTTGCCACACTGCCTCCCCACATATGCCACATACCCCAGACATGCCACACTGCCCTCCCCACATATGCCTTATATACCCTATATGTCTTATTTACCCGATATGCCATATATGCCATATATACCCTATATGCCATATATAGCCCCCTGATATGTCACTCCGCCCTCCCAAGAAGACCCCATCAACCACAATTAACCCTAAACACCCCACTAACTATAACTGCCCCTAAATTAACCCTAAACACCCCATTAACTATAACTGCCCCTAACTTTCAGCAGCCCAAATATACATTTTATACTCACCAGTTAGATGAGTTCTTGAGCCATGTAGACAGTATAGGAAATGGGCGGGGGCAATCGGCACTTTGACCCACCCCTTTCTTTCTCCCTGTCCCTCCCAGGAGTCACTGCCGATTGGCCCCGCCCCTTCTCACTGTCCCTCCTTGGCAACAATTTTCATTATCGATTATTATCAATTTTATCGATTAGTTGTTGCAGCCCTACTAGACAGAGTGGTCCACAAAATAGCTACTAGCAGATCCAAGCCAAAGCAGACGCACAACAGGCGGGGAGCGCAGGGCCAGGGGTATAATCTGCACCTGTTGAATCAGCACAGACTTCATGCTCTGCTCCTCGCACTCTGCGGCTTTTTTAATGCTGGAGCGCATATTTACACATTCAATCACTGGTAAACTGTTTTGGGACAAACATAGCACTGATAAGCTGTTTGGGGGCAAAAAATGTTTTGACAAGCTGTTTGGGGCAAAGATTGTGCTGACAAGCTGGGGCAAAGATGGCTTTACGAGTTTGGGGCACAACAATGGCACTGACAATCTGGGGGATATTGATGGCACTGACAATCTGGAGGCAAATATGGCATTGACAAGCTAGTTGGGCCAAAGATGGCACTGACAAACTGTTTGGACACAAAGATTAACACAAATTGTCACATTCAGTGTAATGCTGCTTGGGAGGGGGGCAAATATGTCATTGGCAAACTGTTTTGGTACAGAAATGCACTGATAAGATATTTGGGTGCCAAGATGGCTTTGACAAGCTGTTTGGGTGCAGAGATGGCTTTGACAAGGGTTTCAGGTCCCTACCTCCCGGCACGTCATTGCAGCACGTCCAAGGCGGGTCCCTGCTCACCGCTCCCTGAAGCTTTGCAGGGAGTTGGGGACAGTGGCAGCAGGGAGGTGCGGTTGCCGACAAAGGGGGCGGAGCTTCCTCTTGGGTCCCTGGTGCCACCTCCTATACTGGATCTTATCACGGAGCACACAGCGGCAGAGCTAGTGACAGCATAACTGACAGTCCTATAAAAGCCCCTGATACCGGTGTTCAGGTACTCTGTGTGCTTGTTTGAGACTCTGATATTGTTTTCCTGCTGTCTGCCCTTTTGACCTTCCCGTCTTGTATATTATATTTCTCTGCTATGTGGTGTGACTTTGTATTTTGCGTATCTTACATCTGTCTCTTTTGGTGTGGGTGCCTCTAGCTTTGAGTTCCTATATTCCTGCATATCAGACTCCTGCCTCTCGGCCCTATATCAGGCCCTTTACATTGGTGCAAAAATGCTACTGACAAGCTGTTTTGTATGTTTACTAAGGGTTTTGGATCCCAGCTCTTGTGTGGTTGTGCTACCAATACAAAGGCTTGTATGGGACTGTTGACCTCTATGTAACAAAATACACATTTAGTTATTCAGTTGTTAGATACAAGCTGTAAGTTATTAGTGATAAAAAATCATTTAAAACTAGGGTCAGAAATATCAAGCCCGTAATTACTAATAAACTAGTCATATCCAGTTCATGAATGAATCGTTCTTTTGAACTGATTCTTTTCAATGAACTGGATGAATCAGTTCAGTAGACTGAACGACTCATTTGTAACAGCTCAGTCTGTGAATCATTAATTGCACTGATTATATGATCGTAGAGTGAGTCATCTACACAGCACACAGGCTACAGCTCATCAGTTCACTGAGTCAAAGAACTGTTCAGAGCATGAGTCATCTGTTCACTGAATTGTTCAGAGCAGCTCTGAGCTACCAGTTCATTGATTCAGACTTAAGAGCATATTTAAGTCATCAGCATACAGTACACTGATACAATTATATTTTTATAACTAAATACAGGATTAATCTTCACTATCACCCAGGATTTAGATTCCCCTTAGTTTGCACCACCTCTAACTGCACCTTAAATTAACCTTAGTAAATGTATTAAATTAACTCATCAGTCCTCACCATTAAATTAACCCTAAAGACCCCATTAACCATAACTGCCCCTAAATTAACCCTCACCTCCTCTAACTTTCAGCACCCCAAATATTAATCTTATACATATTTTGGGTTTAGTTGCTTAGCACTGTGGACACATATTACATTGCTGTAGAAGGCGGAGGATTCATAGACTCTAAGGGGGGGTGGGGCCAGTCATCAGTGTGACTGCAGGGAGTGACTGGGAAGCAAGAACTGCTGTGAGTCACATTGAGTGAACCGATTCACTTTAGTGATCCGAACTTCCCATCACTATAATAAACCTGAAAAAGGATCCAGATACCATAACAAGTGTTACAAACCCCTCTTGTAGCTTTCCTGAAATCGTTCAGTCTACTGAATGATTCATCCATCCCAAGCCCCCTGCAGACCACCATCTGAAACCAAACACTAAGAGAGGCCCTTGCAATTTTTGTATTAGTATGCATATTTTTCCTCTGTACACAGCAAACATGTATTTTGGGGACATTGTTTCTTTCTTGACGCGCATCCCTGTTTCTAAACAAGATTTTTTTTTAAATGTGGTATTCTGGGAGTTGCGCCCCAATAGCGGCCAGAAAAAGAAAAACTACTCAGCAAAAGTTTATCTTTTTTGAAAGATGACATCCCAAAGTATTTTACTTGGGGCATTTTTAACTATTTTAGTGCCAGTCTGTACTAAACATTGCAGTAAAAATGTTTTCATTTTTAACAAACCCAAACACAGTATTTTTTTTCCCTGGGTACATAAAAAATTACTGAAACAACTTGTATTTAGAAACACCCCCCGAGTACAGGAATAACCCATATACATGGGTAGGGCATGTCTCTTTGGCACTTCAGGTTCAAAATTGGAACATGCACATTTTGTTTGCTATATGCTGTATAATCCCCTTCCTAGTGATGTATTTTACTGTATTATTGAATCACACAAAATATATACTTATTTACTGGCATCCACAGCCTCATTTCATATTATATATATATATATATATATATATATATATATATATAATGAAATGAAATGTATATTTCAAAAATTCAATACCTGGGTACATCGTCAAGTAAATCCAATACGCAGAAAACTAAGGATTTTTACTATTAATCGTAATCGATTACATTGGCCGATTATTTATTTCGATTAATCGATAAAAAAAATGAATGTAAATTTTTCATTTATTTAAAATAATTTAAATAGCACCGTGAATAAACCTAAAAATACGTGCTGCTGTGATGAAGTGAAATTGGTAAATAAGTAATTAAATAAATAAATATACAAAATAATACTTCCCCAAAAAGACCGCAGCTGCCCAAACGACACTCTTCCCCAAAGTGTAAGAATATAAACGAACCAAAAATGTATGGGGCGCAGGTACATATAAGGGGAGAAAAAACAACACAATATAGTGTAGATTGTATGTTCAATATTAGTAAGTTTACGGATTACTGACTGATTTACCGATTGATCTGCTGAGGAAGCCCAAAGGGCGAAACGTGTCGAAGGATCAAATTGGACTTCATCACATCCTACCTTTTGGTGGACTTTATTTACCAAACGTCTGCATATGCACTTTTGTGCATGAACAAATTGTGAGTGGATTTCTACTGGCAAACTTGTATTTTACCTTAAGATATTGCACCATTTTAGTTTGTTTTCTAGATTTTATACAAACAACATTAAAGAATTTATCATATTCCATGCTGATGGGTTTGAATTACCTTCTTTATTTGTGAGTGCAACACATCACTTTATTACTAATATTGAACATACAATCTACACTATATTGTGTTGTTTTTTTCTCCCCTTATATGTACCTGCGCCCCATACATTTTTGGTTTGTTTAAAATAATTTAATAAACAAATGATGTTAAATACAAACAGCAG
>VKOC01000001.1:22053067-22067239 GCA_009364415.1 Spea multiplicata | reverse complement strand
ATTGGTTTATGTGTGTGGATTGTTTTATGTGTGGATTGGTGTATATGTGTGGATTGGTAAGTGTATGAGAGTGATGGGTGTTATGCTGTACCATTTCCAATGTATTTTTCATTATATAATTATGCTCTAAAAGTACATTATAACTCCCATCACTCTATACTGTTCCATACAGTGGCAGAGCTGGGAGGCAGAGGCCTTGCACCCCCACTGCAGGACTCCTGAAAGGTAAGTGAACTTCAAAGAGGGAGAGGGTAAATAGTTAGGAGGGGGTAGATAGGGAGAATGGAGTGAGACGGGGTACATAGGGCAATCATACTCCTATCATGCCAAGTAGTCTACGAGTACATCCTGGAATCTGCGGGCATGATAAGAATGTGATTGCTGTTAATCATATATATATAAGTATTGTTATTTTATTGTTTTGTTATGTGTTATGGTGTGTGGGGGGGTCATATTCGGTTTCGGCCAGGTAAATGCTGCACTTTTGGTTTCAGTCCAGAATTCGTTTCGGTGCATCCCTACTACTAAGCCAGACAATGAAGTGGTCGGCCTACACCACATCAATGTTTGGCGTAGTATATAGTGATTGGGGTTTTGTTACAAGTTTTGATTCCTTTCTTTTTTTGGGATGGGGGGGGCGCCAGACGAGTAGTCCGCACAGGGCGCCAATACACCTAAGGCCGGCTCTGGTGAGGGGGGATGTTTGGAAAACAATGGAGGAATGTATGCACTGTACTTTTGGTGGCAATTCTGGCAATTATTTTATTGTCTTAATCATTTGTTGTGATTTTGTTTCCCATACACATTTAAATCTGTGACCAAATTTTATCCGAACAGTTTGTGAATAATAAATGCAAATTACAATATTAGGAGTAGTAAATACAAAGTGGATAGCACTCGCATAATTAATACATGTATGCGTCATAGGACTACAGCGTCTCTGGTTGTATGTAATAAAGTGTTAAGTTTATAATAGTCAAATCCCTGAGTCCTGGATCCATGATCTATGGTAAGGAGGCAGCAGGTAAGTAACAATTCTTGTTTTCCTTGATAAGCTAAACCTTCTACTACCGATATTTATTTATTTTTTAAAATACTTACCCTAATGGTGACTACATAATTATTTTTAAACCTTACCAATTTGTTTTAATTTTTTATTTTAATAATTTCCATTTTTAAAAAATATTGTACTAACCACTTTGTGACAGCTGGGCTTCATTTACTTGCATGGTTCAATGCAGTACCTGTATTCAACCTGAAGGGAGGTGCAAAGTTCTCAGGAAGGCCTGCAGAGACCCTCTTGGGAACCAATTTATTTTTTAAAGTGCGTCGCAATCTTGCAGGAGGCAAAAACTCTCACAGTGGCGCTTGTGACCACTCTTCGGAGCTGCAACAGTATACCCTTGGATGGGTTTTTGGTGTCACTGAATGCCTCGCCATTGAGGCTTTTTCAGTGATGCCATTGAAGCTTAGGGGGTGACCGTGATCTTAGATCACTTTCCAAGCTTGTTTAATGCCATCTGTCTTTAATTGACAAATTTTCCATGACATGCCTGGCACATCAATGGTTGTTAAGGGGTTAATCCCATGACGTGCCAGACATGTCATTGGTTGTTAAAGTGTTAATCAAATATACTACAAAATCAGTCTGACAGTTAATGTATGTGTTGAGACCATACTTAGTGTCCTTTCTTGGGTGCGCAAAATCCTTAGCTACAATGATACTATTACAATTAATTCAATAACCTCAGGTATGCTTTCCATTTGCCAGAATCAACCACTTAGATTTCTGTTCAAGTTTACAAAAGCACACAGAGTACAATGGAGATGCCGGTAGTCAATATTTCATCACATACTTTAACACAGATGAAGACGCGAGTACTTGAAAGAGGGCTGGTGTTTTTGTCAACCTATAAGGGTGACAGATTGCAGTTGGATATTAAGCTGGAGAGTTTTTTCGATCCATACGATTGAAAATCTTTTTTGCAGAGACAACAGGATTGGTTTACCCTGGGATCTTTCTGTGTGCATGAAAAAGAGTGAGTTTATACCCCATATGATCAACTCTTGTGTGCCGCCATTGTAGTTATAGACTGTCGTTAAAGACTGGACCATGTAAAGAGTTGAAGCATACAACTCAATAACACACAGCACTACTCTTTACTCCCAAAAGATCCGGTACCTGATATTCAGGTATGTATTGCAAACTTAATGACTAGGATTTTTTTTTAATTAACAGGTTTCCTTCTACCCCTAACTTTTACCTACTTCCCAAGATTCACAAATATTTGAGAGAGCCACCTGGTAAGCAGTAAACTCTTAGCAAATGAATAAATAAAAACAACATCATTTATACAGGATACCACAGACTTCCTGAATAGATTGTTGTCATACTACTGTACTAGACCAGACTTGATCTATGCACTATGGGCATCAGTAGTCTTTATATATCTATACCGCATAAAGATGGACTTGAAACAGTGTGTAAAGCTATTTCGGTATTTGACAACGATTAAAAGGCTTTTTTTACTTGAATTACTGGCTTTGATACTGACTAGAAACTATTTCATAGTATTATAATATAGCTGTTTATGTAACTAAGAAGGACATTTAGAATAATGACAAGGCTTTTAATTTAGAATAATCACACATTTTCAGGCATACAGTAATACACACCAAATAATGAGTGAAGCCTCAAATATTACTAATGTCCATAATAACATAACTAATCAATGGTTGCAAAAACACTTTTTTGAGGTATTCTTTAGCAAGTTTTCCTTTAAAATGCAGTTTTCATTAACTTATAGACATGTGCAAATGGGTAAAAGAAACATTTCAAACAAATTTTTCAGTTCGTTTTTGGCCCATTTGTTTTCAGACAAAAATTGTTGTCTGGTGCCCACATTCACTGTCACTCACTCCCTCTCATTCTCATTTACGCTGTCTAAATGTTTCCCTACCTTCTTTGCTGACCACATCAGCTTCTGCTGACCACCTCTGCTTACATATCTTCTTCTTCTCCCTTCTCTTCTACATTCAGTCTGCTGTCTTCCATCTTCAGTGTCAGGCATCACTCAGAGTCCTACAGGCAGCAAGGCATGGCCGCCTCTTTAAGAGGCATGGCTGGACTTGAATTCACAACTCCATAATTCCAGCCAGGCTCGCTAGCCTGTGGTCAAGCTAGGGCAAAATGATGGAGCTTTCGGTGGGGTCCTCTCCCCTGACTGGAGGATCGGGAAGAGGACGCCACCACAAGTGCCGCCATTTTGGTGGAATTTCCTGCTGGGTTATGTCTGCGTGGATACGGAAGAAGATAGAAGATTGACGATAGAAGAGAAAAGATAGAAGAAGAAGAAGATGCAGAAGTTGTTGGTAGAAGCAGAAGTAGTCAGCAGAGAATGTCTGTAAACAGTTAGAGAGCGTGAGAGGGAGAGTGAATAAGAATGAGAGTTTTTTGGTAAGTTTCTGCTGGTTCATTGAGGGTCTGGCCTAGTTTTCAGGGCTTCATTGAATGTTCAAATTTATGAAAGTCCAGTAAGTTTGCAATTTGTACGGATCTGAATGCACAAGTCTAAAAATGTACCATTTTGTTTACTGTATCATTTTGAAACAGATTATTAACAAAAGTTAACAGCAAAGATTTATACAAAATAAAACACATAGAATAATAGAAAGTAGTAGAGTTAATTTAGTAGCTTCTATTATTTTCTCTGTGTATTCTAGAAATTGAGAAATTACAGCAGAAAATAAAGAGGCCATCACAAAATATATTGTGATAATAAAGCATTCGATTTGGTTTTATAACTTTGTCTAACACTTGGCAGATAGTAGAAGGTGTTGACTTCTTTTGCCTGGGCAACATGTTAATGGTCAGGAACTATTCACATACAAATCACACAATTTCAGGACAGGGTGAGCCTTACTGGGAAATACATTGATGTTGAAATTCTTCTTGGAGTACAGCATATGCATAAAGTGTTATTATCAAAACCATAAATGGAGAGACAGGTCACTTGCCAAGATACACATTCCCCAATCAGACATTTGGCAGATGTTACTGATGCAAACAACGCCATGCCTTTTCTAGTACATTTGTCCTCTGGTTTAATGATTTAAGATCCTGAGTAAATTTGTATTCTAATTATTCACTGGGCTGTAAAGAACATACTAAAACTAGAAGAAAAAGCTTATATGCACACATTTTAGATCTAGCAATAACTTTAATGAGTAAACTCTCTATTGGAAAAAAACAGAACTATGGACAAGAATTGCTTGATCAATTTACAGCAGGAAAAAACCCCAACGCTTCAAGTTTGTACAGAATCTAAACAAGAGCTACATTTATAACTGTAACCTCCACTTATTTATTATAATGCTTAAAAATAGTATCAGATCAGTTTACTCCCTTTTAGAGGGGTCCTAAAATGATTTGACACATGCCAGATCCATAAAAGTGTTAGCATAAATTGGTAGTAGTAATGCAGTGTTTGTGAGAGGATTATTAATTTGTAAGGTTGTATTGGGAGATGAATTTGCTATCTCTATTGAGGCCAGTGGGTAGGGCATTAAACCAGCATATTAGTTTGACCTCCCATATTTTTCTCTCCCTCTGGGTGCAGAGCAATCCCATCAGTGCTGAGAGCTTTACATTGTGTATGCTGTGCCCAGGTTGACAGAAATGCTCTCCAACAGGTGTATCTATTTTTTCTAGAGCAACAATTGCGAAGCAGAGGGCAAGCATAAAGAAGTAGTACATGCCAGTAAGAAGGGAGATACCTGGCTACACACAACTTAGGCTCTTTCAAAAGATAAGAGACAGACTTCAAAAGTGTCTTAATGCACCTACCTACTATGAAAGTGACCCCCTCAGGCAAAAAGGAAATCGTATCCACCTAAAAGACTCGAACCTGCGAAAAGAAAGGAGGCACAAAAAAGTTTCGCCCAGAGCTTTCTCAGAGACAGATGTTTGTTGTCCAGCCAAGAGCAGAGAAAATCCAACAACAT
This sequence comes from Spea multiplicata, assembly GCA_009364415.1. Taxonomy (NCBI): domain Eukaryota; kingdom Metazoa; phylum Chordata; class Amphibia; order Anura; family Pelobatidae; genus Spea; species Spea multiplicata. The sequence continues at coordinate 22,062,235 of VKOC01000001.1, read as the reverse complement.
AGAGAAATCCCACAGGGTTGCTGGTTTCCCAGACAGGCCGACATGAGCGCTAGAAATGGCTGACCAATATAGGTTGATGGACTGATAGGATTTACATTTGTCAAAAAAAATACGCAAAAAAATTGAGTCACACGGGCCGTGTGGGAAGCCACTTGTTGTCCCACACACCAAGAGTGCCAGACTCTCCAGGCCGCCTTATAAGACCTGCGTGTGCCTGGAGCCCAGGATTCTTGAAGCAGAGTTGGAGCCTCCTCCGATAATCCGATGCTCTGTAAAAAATCATACAAGCAACTAGCAATATTTGCTCTTTGAATACACCACAGGGTCAGGGGGCCCTCTGGGTCCACCAACAGAGATGGAAATGAAGGAAGCGCCAAGGGGTCCTGGATGGATGTCTCCAGGTGAGCCGGGAACTGTGGCTGGGAGGGCCATATAGGAGTGATCAGAAGCAGAATCTCCCAAGAGCACCAGAGATGCTGAACCACTTGAGGAATCATGGCGAACGAGGGGAAAGCATATACCCCTGACTCCGGCCATTGCTGCAGAAATGCATTGGTTGCCAGGGCTGCCAGGTCCGGAAGCCAACTGAAGAATCGGTTCAACTGAGAGTTGGTTCTGGAGTAAAAAAAGGTCCAGAGAGCGGAACTCGAAGCTGCTGGATCTCCAAAAATACTCTCTCGCTTGTGTACCCCCAATGTCTGGAGAACCAGTCTGCCAACTAGTTTTGTTCCCCCGGGAAATACTCAGTTTGAAGGGCGAGGTTGCAATTGAAGCAGAACTCGTAGATGTCCTTCGTCAGTTCTGTGAGGAGTTTGGAATACGTCCCTCCCAGATATACCTTACCGCCGACATGTTGTCCATCCGTAGGTCCAATCTTTTATCGGGCTCTGGATGGCAAAGGAACCAGTGATAAGCTTGAGACACTTGATGTGCAAGGTGCTTTCCTCTGTGAACCATTGACCCCTGCGACTTGGGTCATCAAAGCCGCACCCCATCCGATCTGGTATCAGACTCTGGCAGGGATCCGAAGATTGCCCTCCCATTCCATGTGACAAAGCCACCAGTGAAGCTCGTGACAGACGAATAGGCTGATCATATGACGGGGGCCAACTCTGATATGTCATAGTTGACCACAAATTGGTGCAGAGTAGGACAGCGAAGTCTGTCTGTTCCAGCAAAGCACTAGTGAAACTGGAACAATCTCTGGTTGTCCTTGTGGATAGGAACTGCCAGGTAGGCATCCTTCAGGTCCAGCCTCGTGAACCAGTCTCTTGCCATCAACAGGTGGATACCTTCCATTTTGTAGTAGTGGTAGACCATGAAGGCGTTTAACACCCTAAGATCAGACAAAACTCTCCTGAGCACTTCCTTACTAGGTAAATGGAGCCGATAAACCCCAGAGGGCCTGAAGCTCTGTGGATTGCACCCTTCTCGAGCAGGCTGTGGAGTTCCATGTCCACCAATTCCTGATCCGCCCAACTTTTGTGAGGTGGATGGGGGGGTACACCTGAAAGGTAAGGTAATCCTCTGAAAACCCCTTACCGTCTGGAGGATCCAGGAGTTTGTCCTGGGCTGCTTTGGGGCCCTGCTCCAGCCCCTTACATGCATTTAATCTGGGAGAGCAGCTGTAATTCTTTCCGGTCAAACTCCTGCCTTAAAATTAATAGGGGCATCACCTCACCAGACGAAATGGCATTAACTGCCCTTAACAATAGGAACATGTGAGGGAAAGTGTTAAAATGGGGAAGAAAATAACCCCACAGGCTCACAAACAAAGGACTGAACCAAAATATGATGCTCTAAATAATGACGTAATTGTTCCAATTTACACAGAGATCAAACTGAATGTATGAGCAAGTTAACTCTTCAATGCACATTACAGTTACACAGAAGACTTCACGGATATAAACTGTTAGTATTAGAAGTGCATAGGAATTGAGAATATCACAGTCTAGAGTATAGATCCTCCATTTCGCCAAAAAATTATGTTAGATGAATAGGTATGTTTTTTTTATTTTAAATACCCAAAACTTAAAATTAAAATATATAATGATAATGGCATCTATCTATTATGATATAAAGTATACCCATTGCTTCTCTATTGTTAACAGCTACAAAGAAACCCAGTCACCAACTGAACAAATCTTAAATTATTATGTACTATATAAAATAATATTTATTAATCCATTAAATTAAGAATGTATAATCAAATTCTTCGTTGAGACCCAAAAGTGAAAGGGTATGTAGTGGATAAATCCAAAAGGATTCACTTTGAAATAGTTTTCTATACCAATTCCCTCCCATGGAAACTGGTATAGAAAACTTTAACTGTGTCAATACCTTGAAATGATAAAGATGATGGCTTGTTATAATGCTTCTCTTTTATACGATGTCCACCAGAAGTATCAATCTCATTATGAAGGGAACCAATGCGTTCAAGAATTCTTGTTTTCAATTGGTTGGTGGTCTTGCCTACATATTGCTTGCCTCGTTCACAATTGATAAGATAAATAACTCCAACTGAGGAACAGTTAATAAAGGTACTGATTGAAAATTAATTTTGCATGTAATTACTTATGAACTTCTTTGATGGTATAATGAAATTACATGCCTTGCAATGTCTACATTGATACATACCTTTAGTATGAGGTAGTAGCCAAGGCATGGCTGTTTTTAACTCCAGATGTGAATGTACTAGCGAATCGCTAAAATAAGGTGACCAGATTTTTAAAACTACATCTGGGGACATTTTTTCAATTGGCAAAGGGTAAAACAAACTATTTTATAAGCATAATTTCCTCAAACTATATATGCAGTTTATTTGGTATGTGTATAAAGTGATTGTATGATATATACGTTATTTCTCACATTTTGTCCATGAGATAAAAAAAATACTTCTGGACAGATTGACAGCATCATGAGTCTGGTGCTGAGGATTAAAATAGACAGACTCTAAACTCCTCTGCATACATGTGTACTGGATAAAGATGACATCAGTGCGAGGCAGATAATATGGGATAGAATCTTATGTGAGGGAATTGGGAGTACATTAGTACACAAAAAAAAGTCATCATACACAGGATGTGAAAATGAAATAGTTCTATTTATTCCTACAGTAAGTAAAGTGCCAGGAAACAGATGACCAAATACACACACCAGGCCAGGCTCTGCCACATCGACACCCAAACACATACACCAGCACCAGGACAGGCTCTGTCACACCAACACCCAAACACACACACCAGGACAGGCTCTGCCACACCGCCACCCAAACACATACGCCAGGACAGGCTCTACCACACCGTAATTATAAAGATAACACAGGAGAATGGAGAAAGTTAAAAAAAAAATGTAATCTTTGTAATAAGATCTTAGATAATGCAGATTTATATTTAATAGAAATGAATGTCCCAGATATAAATCTAAAGAATTCCGGGATATTAGAGATCAAAGATATTATATACGATGATAAAATAAAAACATTTAACCAGTTAGCTTTAGAATATAAATTGCCTAATTCGGAAATATTCACATATCTAAGAATTCAATCCTATCTAACATACGCACGATATAAGACAGATAAAGGGATTTACCAAAAACTTGAAAGAATATTTAATAAGAGATGTATAAAGAATGTTATGACTAATTTATATGCACTAATTAAAGAAATAGACGAGATTACACCAGAAAAGTTCTTAGCGAAATGGGCTAAAGATATAAGGTTACAGATCACAGAAGAAGATTGGTACACAGCAATAAACATGACATATAATATCTTACACTCTATAACAATTAGAGAAAACTACTTTAAAGTAATACACCGATGGTATTTGACTCCAATGAAGCTGAAAAATATGTATGTTAACACATCGAATGTGTGTTGGAGATGTTATGTAGATAAGGGGGACTACAAGCATATTTGGTGGAGATAAATATGAAGATAGCTCTTCTCCATATTCTCCCAAAGAATATATCTAAGGAAAGAAAAATAATAATAAAACATGCATTAGCGGCAACCAAGATATTAATTGCTAGAGCTTGGAAAGAATCTAAACCAATATCTAAGACATTACTGGTAAAACAAATATTGTTCCAATTGCAAATGGAAAGAGGTCTCTGCTGGGTCAGTTTATCATATAAAAGAAAATCAGAAATTTGTGAAGACTGGATTAAAAAAATTAATGAAATTTATGATTTGAATCCGTAACTCGGTAAATAATCCAACTCCTGACTCCATTTTTGTGGGTTTTTTTTTTTGGATGTTTATGCTCCTTGGTGCCTGCTATGATACGACCGTATAGAGGTCTAATGACACGAGATGACGAATGTGTAAATTTTTGGTTAAGCTGTCATGAATTTGTATGCATATTTATGTCGCCTTTGTTCTTTTTTGTTGTATGAGCTGTGAAAAAATAATAAATATGATTTTTAAAAAAAAATTACCTAATGAAAGTGCTTTTTTCTGTGCAGTATCCTCATCTGGTTGAGCAAACTATGGACTAAGATATGAAGCCAATGAGTATAGTCAAACACACTCATTAGGCGCTCAGTTCATCACAAAGGACTTTTATGTAGATGATGGATGTAGAGACAGTGGAGAAGGCCATTCAGTTGGCAAGGGAAGCACAAAAGTTGTGTGCAAAAGGTGTCCTTTGATTTAAAAAAAACAGTAAATTGTATCCCCTGGTGAGGGGGTTCCACCCTCCAGTGTCAAAGAGAGACATCCCAGGCCTAGGCCTTAGTATCACACACATATCAAACTACATCTTAACATTTGTTAAGATTGACAGATCCAAATGATGCGAGTATCAGTGTTCTTATCTAAGAATGATTAATGAGAAGGAAGAGATTCATTGTACTTTCCTCATTTGCGAAGCTTGTGTTACTCCTACCAAGATTACTATAATACCAAAGTTAGAGTTGATGGCAGCAGTGGTATCAGTCAATATGAACAATAAGCTCAGAGAAGAGCTTGACCTCAGCAATGTCAATTAATTTTTGTGGACAGACTCAATGTGGTTTTGGGTTACATTTTGTTGTTTTAATATGTTTGTAGCCAATAGTTTCCAGAAAATACGCCAATGCACTGCACCCAAACAATAAATTAGTTACTCTCATCTAACTGGTTCTCTGGTCCCTCATTCTTGTGGAAAAAAAAAGAAATACCAACCTCAAATGTTGTATTGGAAATCCCAGTAGGAGACCCAGAAGTAAGAAAAATTCAGACATTACAAAGACCACAGAAAGTAAAGATCTTGTATACCATTGATCCAAATTCTCATCTTGGTCTAAGTCTGTCAAGGACATTGCACGCCGTTTGAGATGGATAAAGAAAGAAAAAGCAAATTCACTGGCATCTGTAAGTGAACAAGAGGATGCAAAACGTTTGATTCTGAAGGGTGTGCAAAAACAAAGATATCAGAAAGAAATAGAAAGTCAAGAAAAACAACTTCCAGGTTATAATAAACTTCATCACCTGGACTCCTCCTTAGATACAGATGGTATGATCAAGTTGGGAGGGAGATTAAACCACTCATCATGCATTCACTCGTTCAAGCACCCACTGATTCTTTCTAAAGATCATCATGTAACAAAATAGTTGCACAATAATCACAGTATGTGATCCAGTGATATTGGATGCCTGGAATAGACAGAGCTGTCTATTCTTACATTTGCAACTGTGTAACTTGTAGAAGACTGAGAAAATATGTTGAACGTGTATATGAAAAACGTGTAGAGCCTTCTCCACCATTTGTGTATTGCGGTATACATTTCTTTGGTCATTTCATGACTAAAGAAGGAAGAAAATAGCACATAGGGTAAAATTTCACTTAGAAATGTAAACTGTTGATAAGCGCAGAGATGCGTTTATCAACAGTTTACAGTGCTTTATTGCAATTCGAGGCACAGTACGGCAGATCAGATATGACCAACGTACCAATTTCGTACATAGAAACACTGCATTACGTTAGAACTGCCTTGCAGTAGCTTGCTTCAGAAAGGCTCACTGCTTTTCTTGCAGATAAACAGTGTGATTTTGTTATGAATGCCCCTCATTCCAGTCATGCAGGTGGTATGTGGGAGCATCAAATCAAAACTGTAGGCAGTGTTCTTAATGCTACAGTTTCCCTCTCATCAGGTCAATTCAAGGATGCTTCATTACGCACTTTGTTTTATGAAGCCATGGCAATAGTCAACAGTGGCCCCCTTACAGTGGACAACCTGAATGACCCCAAGAACCAGCTAACCAACTGATTACAACAAAAAAAGGCATTTTCTTGATTATAAGATGACTCTGATTGTAAGATGACCCACCAAAATTTGAATATTAATTTAGGGGGGGGAAAGCCTGAATATAAGACTACCCTATAAAAAACTTCAAAGGTGTCGCTGAAATGCCTCAATAGCGAGGCATTCAGCGACACCAAACACCCACCCCATAACGCGTTGTGAATTTGCCCCTTGCAAGATGGCGGCGTCCTTTAACCCCTTCCGTACCGGGAGGTAAGTCATCCATGATAAGAAGTCCTGCGTCGCACTGCACATTGGGATTGCGAGGGGATGGCTGCTACTGACCACTGGGCGACCCCAGCGATCATGTGGCAGCCAATCTCCGTCAATTCCGTGCACGTGATCCCTTTAAAACGGAATCACGTGCATACCTTGTAAAGATTGTATCTGCCTATATTACCCTGTCTCCCTCCTTCTCTTCACTCGTGGTTGTGAGTTGGAGAGAGACAGAGTGGGTGTTTAGTTAGTGGGGAATTTATTAGTTAGTGGGGAATTTATCAGTTAGTGGTGAACTGATTAGGTAGGGATTAGGGTTAGGGTTTGGTCTAGGGCTAGGTAGGGCTAAAATATATATATATATATTACCCTAGTTTGAACACCTGACTTCGTCTACTGTTCATAAACATATACTTTTATGGGGTAATTTACAGTGGGGGGCTTCCAAAATGTCCCAAATGGGATATGGGCCCAGTAAACCAATTTCTGAAAATTCCAAATTGAAAACTAAAATGCGCATGTTCCAGTTTTGTCCTCATAGCTTCCTCAAAAAATGCATGAACCATGCATGTGAGGCCTTGTTGGAACCGGGGGATGTTGGTGAACACAATTTGGTGTTTTTTTTCTGCAGTTGCACATATTCTATACAAAATATAATATAAAATCTAAAGCAACATTGCAACATATGCAAAAAAAACAAAATATATAAAAATACCTCAAACTTTGGCAGCAATTGGCGATAAAATCCCTGTTTGAAAAGTGTCAAAATGACCCTAGTTGTACACCTTGACTTATCTACTGTTCATAAACATATAATTTTGGGGGGGATAATCAGTATCTGTGACAACTATTGCAACATTACATTCCCCCCCTTCGCAAAGAGACTAACACAGAAGGAGATCCCAGACGGGTTGACTCTGAAGTTGGGATGTCCCAACTGGTCCGCTAGCCCAATTGTCCCTACAAGTGCAGTACTCACCCGGCAAAACTCTGCCTCTCCCGATGAACATACCGGCTCCCGCATCTACCTGGATATCTGTCAGCTGCTGGGGAGGAGGGAAGACTCCCTCAGCTCCCTCAACTGAGATCACCCGCTGGGGAGCGAGGAAAGGTTCCACTGCTTTCGGATCCGTGAGCTGCTGCTGGGGAGACTGGCCGGCTGCACCATCTCCCGTGCACTCCCTGGTGCTTCTGCTGCCGCTGGCATATAGGGGTTAAAAGGCATATCATGGGGCACAGTGGCATAGTTAAAAGGTATTTCTGGAGGCAGAGGGGCATATAGGAGGTTAAAATGCATTTCTGGTGGCGGAGTGCCATGAAGGGGGTTAAAAGGCATATCATGGGACACTCTGCCTCCAGAAAAGCCTTAAGCCCCTATAAAACACCCCCACTGATGAGGGCAGCGGGTGGAGGCCAGCATTCATGAAATTAAAGGGGACGGTGTTCACACACCGCGCCGCCCAATGGTTGTGCCTCAGCTCTTCGTCCCATCCCTTTTAAGACGTGGGACGAAGTGCTGAGGCACTGCCATTGGGCGGAGCAGTGTGTGCGCCGGCCCCCTTAACTTCATGAGGAGGCGGCCTGGGTGCCGCTTTCAATACCGCTCGCAGCAGCTCAGCGTCTGTTTTGAAGGTTTGTCTCCTGCGACCGGCCCACCAGGAAATTTTCCGGTATCCCAGTGGGCCAGTCCGGCCCTGGCCATAATTCAGACTGCTACATATTGTTTATGTGTGTAATATATAATTTTGTGTAATTCAAGTTTGTGTTTTGCTTCTATGTATTTAATTTAGATATAAATTGTACAGATAAAATTGTGTGTGTACTGTATATATATGTATATGTATATGGGTGTGTATATATATACATTGTGATGAACGACTAAGGGAATTTCGTCTATGTATTACCTAAAATTCATTCTCCTGTGACACAGGAAGTCTTGAACAATGCTCTGTTCATAGTCACCTAGGTGTACTAAAAATGTAAAATATCAATGGGAAAATATTTCAAATATATTTTCTCATACGAGTTCATAGAGGTGCCAATAATTGTGCCACATATATGTTTCAGAATTTTTTTTTATAAACCTGTGTTGTCTTTGCAATTTTCTGATATCCATGAGTGGAGAGTATTTTCTGTTATTTTTGAAGGTTAAACAATAAAGACAATTTTTCACAGCCTTCTTTGCTCATATTTTCAAAGGGTGCCAAAATTAGTGGAGAGCACTGTATATACTGTATTTGCTCGAATACAAGACAAGCTTTTTTTCAGAGCAAATGGAAGGTTGTCTTATAATTAGACATAAAATAGAGGTCTGACTATAAGATCCAATCCCCCATAGCAATGCAGGAGACCTGTATCCTCTCCGGCAACATCTGCTGCCGCCACTTCCTCTGGGGTCCCCTGCAGCTCTGCGATGGGTGCAGACAACCTCCGCTTCTGCCCGGCCCTTCCACTGGGGCTTCTATGATGATGCACCGGCGTGACCTAACTCAGTTATAGAAGCCCCGGTGTAAGTGCCGGGCAGAAGCGGAGGATCTCTATGCTCATCACGACTACATTCACTGGCTGCCCCCAAGAGACACCAGGGAGTCTGGATCAAGAGGGACAAGTCTGGGGATGTATTGGTATGTCTGGGGGGGACAGGTTGACATATCAGGGGGG
>VKOC01000001.1:22028887-22050252 GCA_009364415.1 Spea multiplicata | reverse complement strand
CCGGCCGCCCTGAATCTGGGCCGGTGGGCCAGCTGGGTGGCCGGCAGACGAACCTTAAAGGCAGCCGCTTAGCGTCGTGCCGGTAGCGTACCTGGCGGGGGCGTACCTTAGCGTACCAAAGACGATGCGCGCGGCAACTGTGGCTGTGCGCCGGGATTTGACATCAAGTCCTCACATCAACACTGAAGCCACGCGCTCCATCTTCCGCGCTCTATGCACCAGAAGCACAGGACCAAGAAGAAGAAGGACAGAGGAAAGGTAGGAACATAGGGGATTGTGATGGGTTGCCGGAAGCTGTTGCAGGGGATCGGACAGCAGAAAACCGGCGATGTGCTGAGCTGGCCTTATGAATATGCATAAGGGTCAGATAACAGTGACCTCAAGTGACATCATTCCTCAGCAAGAGCCAGAACTAGAGACACCCAGAGTAGAGTTATAAAGAATAAAGGGAATAAATAAATGTTGACTTAAACAGAACCTTTCTGGATCATTCTTCATACCAAAAAGGGTGAACAACACCCAGGGTGAGAAGGGGGGAAGACTGCACTGACTCTTCCCTAATCTGCAGTCAGTGTGGCAATTTTTTTGGTGTGGTAGCGGAGGGAGTGATTGCAAGCTAGGAAGCGTGGAGCAGGGTCCAAGGAAATGCTTTCTGGGGTCCAATGTTTTCCAATATTTAAAAAAAAATTGTTACAGCAGATTAGCTGTTTTTTCCTTGTATTTAATGTATATTATTGTTTCCATTGTTTCCAGTTATATATGACTGTATTTGTTTGCACTTGCTTTCTTTTTTTGGGGGATGGGGGACGCCAGAGGAGTAGTCCGCACAGGGCGCCAGAACACTTAAGGCCAGCTCTGAGCTCAGTTTCACGTCTTCGGAAAGCTCTTGATACAGGTGGCAAACAATTTGCCTTTTCCAATTATTATACTGTGGGTGAATGACAGGGAATTTAATTTGCGAATAGAAAAAGCCCGTCATTTTGCATTTGAACTCAAATGGTGCAAACGAATGGACCAAAAAACTAAGCAAAACCTTTGGCTGTTCTGCAGCCTTGGTTTAACCATAGGGTCACGTGAAGTCATGTGACCTTGATACGCTTCTGTCTCCCCATGCCGGTTCAAAATAGTTTAAGAAAGGGCCATACCGACCAAGAGCTCCAGGTCAGAAGGGCCGTTCCTAAACTATTTTGAATCGGTACAAGGAGACACAAAAAAGGGGTTGCAGTAGTTACGTCAGTGCCCTCACTCATGCACAGAAACAATCCCATTCAGGGCTGCAGATTCTTTATCAGATAAATCTTTTTATTTTATTTATTTAAGAATGTATATTAAACTCTATAACTTCGGTCAGGCCTCACCTAGAGTTTTACATACAGTTCTGGAGTGGAAACCCAATCTCCAAAAGGATATTTGCACACTGGATACAGTTCAGAGGATGGCTACAAAAAATGTTAAGTGCAAGCAGGGGCGTAACTAGAAACCATGGGCCCCCCAACTTCAACAGTCTGTGCCTTTTTTGCTCCCCCCTTTTAAAATACAACATATGTAACCACGCTTACACATATTACACACATTTACTCATATTCCCTAACACACACTCCATCTCAACCCACTTACACATCACATGCACAATTACACATCCATGCTTAAATCCATACATACATATATACAAACACATATAGATATATCCCACCTCCTGCCCCTGTAGCTTTCTCTCTGGCTGTTAGAGGCCTCGGTAGAAGTATGGTTAAGGATTTAACTATGCAGAACTAGTATTTTTTGTTACATAAGATGTTTGTTTATGTTATAAGATTAGAATGGTCAACAGCTTGGCCTTGGTGGTAATTTTGCTCTCCTGATTTTTTTTCTGACCGTTAGTACCATTATTGAGGTAGTGATACGCAGGTCTACTTATTATACCTTATATAGATGCAGATCTTTATTTATATTGGGGGGCCGACCGAGAGACAGAAGCTATATTGAGACTGACTGGTATACCCCAGATATGCCTTATATCCCCCTATATGCCACTCCGCCTCCTAGATTTGCCTTATACCCCCAGATATGCCACTGTACCCATGATATGCCATGTACCCCCTGATATGCCACTCCAACACCTGATACACCACTGTGCCCCCAGTTATGCCTTATATCTCCACATATGCCACTGTGCTGTCTCCCCTGGAGTGCCCTATAGCCCCCTGGTGTGCCTTATAGACCCTTATAATTGCCACTGGTGCCCATGATATGCCACATACCCCCTGATATGCCACTGTGCCCCCAGTTATGCCTTATATCTCCAGATATCCCACTGCACCCCCATATATGCCACTGTGCCCCCTGGAGTGCCCTATAGCCCCCTGGTGTGCCTTATAGACCTGCTACAAAAAATACATGAAGGACATTTAGGGATACAAAAATGCAAGAGGAGAGCAAGGGAAGTTCTTTTCTGGCCTTCAATGATGAGTGATATAGCAGCCCTAGTCTCTTCATATCACACTTGTCAGTCATTTCAGCCTGCCAGTCCAAAATAACCTCTACTGCAAGAAGATATGGTAAAGATTCCATGGCATACAGTGGGAGTGGATTTGTTTTCACTCGATGGACACGATTATCCAGCTATGCTGGCAGGGGCGTGCTGGGCCGGGGGGCAATTGCCCCCCCCGGCCGCCCTGAATCTGGGCCGGTGGGCCAGCTGGGTGGCCGGCAGACGAACCTTAAAGGCAGCCGCTTAGCGTCGTGCCGGTAGCGTACCTGGCGGGGGCGTACCTTAGCGTACCAAAGACGATGCGCGCGGCAACTGTGGCTGTGCGCCGGGATTTGACATCAAGTCCTCACATCAACACTGAAGCCACGCGCTCCATCTTCCGCGCTCTATGCACCAGAAGCACAGGACCAAGAAGAAGAAGGACAGAGGAAAGGTAGGAACATAGGGGATTGTGATGGGTTGCCGGAAGCTGTTGCAGGGGATCGGACAGCAGAAAACCGGCGATGTGCTGAGCTGGCCTTATGAATATGCATAAGGGTCAGATAACAGTGACCTCAAGTGACATCATTCCTCAGCAAGAGCCAGAACTAGAGACACCCAGAGTAGAGTTATAAAGAATAAAGGGAATAAATAAATGTTGACTTAAACAGAACCTTTCTGGATCATTCTTCATACCAAAAAGGGTAAACAACACCCAGGGTGAGAAGGGGGGAAGACTGCACTGACTCTTCCCTAATCTGCAGTCAGTGTGGCAATTTTTTTGGTGTGGTAGCGGAGGGAGTGATTGCAAGCTAGGAAGCGTGGAGCAGGGTCCAAGGAAATGCTTTCTGGGGTCCAATGTTTTCCAATATTTAAAAAAAAATTGTTACAGCAGATTAGCTGTTTTTTCCTTGTATTTAATGTATATTATTGTTTCCATTGTTTCCAGTTATATATGACTGTATTTGTTTGCACTTGCTTTCTTTTTTTGGGGGATGGGGGACGCCAGAGGAGTAGTCCGCACAGGGCGCCAGAACACTTAAGGCCAGCTCTGAGCTCAGTTTCACGTCTTCGGAAAGCTCTTGATACAGGTGGCAAACAATTTGCCTTTTCCAATTATTATACTGTGGGTGAATGACAGGGAATTTAATTTGCGAATAGAAAAAGCCCGTCATTTTGCATTTGAACTCAAATGGTGCAAACGAATGGACCAAAAAACTAAGCAAAACCTTTGGCTGTTCTGCAGCCTTGGTTTAACCATAGGGTCACGTGAAGTCATGTGACCTTGATACGCTTCTGTCTCCCCATGCCGGTTCAAAATAGTTTAAGAAAGGGCCATACCGACCAAGAGCTCCAGGTCAGAAGGGCCGTTCCTAAACTATTTTGAATCGGTACAAGGAGACACAAAAAAGGGGTTGCAGTAGTTACGTCAGTGCCCTCACTCATGCACAGAAACAATCCCATTCAGGGCTGCAGATTCTTTATCAGATAAATCTTTTTATTTTATTTATTTAAGAATGTATATTAAACTCTATAACTTCGGTCAGGCCTCACCTAGAGTTTTACATACAGTTCTGGAGTGGAAACCCAATCTCCAAAAGGATATTTGCACACTGGATACAGTTCAGAGGATGGCTACAAAAAATGTTAAGTGCAAGCAGGGGCGTAACTAGAAACCATGGGCCCCCCAACTTCAACAGTCTGTGCCTTTTTTGCTCCCCCCTTTTAAAATACAACATATGTAACCACGCTTACACATATTACACACATTTACTCATATTCCCTAACACACACTCCATCTCAACCCACTTACACATCACATGCACAATTACACATCCATGCTTAAATCCATACATACATATATACAAACACATATAGATATATATTTTGGATTTACGTAATTTTTGTGATCTTTATTAAATAAGTAATTATTATATTGAATTCTCAGTCCTTTCTTATAATTGTGCTCACAATTTCATTTATTAAATGTGAGACCTATCCACATGTATAAAATTGAGATTTGGTAACTTATCATTTAGGGTGGAGAATAACCTCTTCTTAAGGCATTACATGGGAGGGAAGGTGTGAACCCATCACAAGACTAAAGGATCTTAATATGTTTTGCTTAGAAGAAAGAATAGAGTGGAGACGTAATCAGGGCCGGCCCAAGGCAAAATGCCGCCTGGGGTGAATTTTAAAATGCCCCCCCCTTATCTACCCTTCCTCTCCCTCCGTCCCTGCCGCCCCCCCCCATTATCTACCCTTCCTCTCCCTCCCTTTTATCTACCCTTACCCCCTCCCAGTACTTACCTTTCAGCAGTCCCGCGGCGAGTCTCCCTGTTCGCTCTCGGTGCCGGCTTGTAATGCTGAGCGCCGGAAATGAGGTCCGAACAGGGAGACTCGCCGCAGAGGAGAGAGAGGGGCGCCGATCGGGTACTGACAGCTTGGTAAGCGAAAACCAATCGGCGTCCCTTTCTCTCTCTTTCGCTTTAAAAAAATAAAAAAAGCACTTGGGGCGGCAAAGTGCCGCCCCTTCAAAAGTGCCGCCTGGAGCGATTGCCCCACTCGGCTCCATTGTCGGGCCAGCCCTAGACGTAATAGATCAATAGAGGGCCGGAGGCCCTCAGTACTTTACTGAGCAAATAGTAGATGGAACCGTCTCCCAGGAGAAATGGTGGAGCCAAACTCAGTGAGGAAATTTGAACAGGCATGCAATGGACATAACGGTATCCTCACTTAGGATGACCACATTTTTTTTTCTGCCATTCAGGGACACATATATATATATATATATATATAATACAGAAAATGTTTCAGCACTGGGAGTAATCTTTAAACGGACGTGCAGGCAGCAACACAAACCGTGCCAGGAATATCGCCTATCTGGCTTGAAGGTAGAATCTTTGGGATGGTTGTGGCGGTCGAGCCTAAGGGTATGATGGCTGTAAGGGTCTTCCAATATAACCAGGGGATGGAGATATGTACAATTAAGAAAATGAGAAATCGTGTAGTATGTCTTACGGAGCCAAGGTGAAGTGAATAATAACAGGAAACACTTACACTATATAGAGCTAAATATTTTTAACTTGACTTTTATCCTGTTTTTTATTTGATTTTTATCTCACTTGGAGATCACTTGAGAATGCCCAGGACCTGGGACTTAAAGTCCCATTGTGGGACTGTCCCAGGCAATGGGTATGGTGACTATGGATTTGCTCATCACATTTATTATGAATTAAAACATTTATTACCCCACAAACCGTATTTTATTTATGGTGAGGTCTATGAATATTTAGTAGTGCTTTAGGCCTGTGATTCTTGTGTAGCTCAATTTCATGTCTTCGGAAAGCCCTTGATAAAGGTCAAAAACAATTTGCCTATTCCAATTATAATAAAGATGGAAAGCATTGATGATGGTTCTGCCCAGCAGCTAACTGCATCATCTGTAGCAGTTCTAACATATGCTTGTGAAATAATGAAAAATATAGCATCAAATATAGTAGCAGATTGAATCTAATTTCAGGGTAAATATAGTAGGTCTTTTTTTTTATTCATTTCCTTCAAACCTGTTTAGAATAAAGTTGCAAATAACTTGACAAACAATGGCATGAATAACTAATTCAGTAAATAAAATGTCAGACTATCCTTTCTTCCATACTTTCCCATTCTATATTTTTATTGATTACTAAAACATTTCAGTTGTTAGACTTGCAATAGAGCTACACAACTCTATAGCGTCTGCACAGATTACCAGTGAAATGATGAAGGGAGGAATCAATAAAAACATGGAGACTGATTGGATTTTAAATGGTACAGTGCTCTTTTACTAAGCACTGGGACATGTTTAATAGAAGTAATAATACATTACAATTTAAAACTTCTTCCAGACACAATTCTTTGTGAACATTCTGAATAACCCTTAAACAACGCTAAATAAATACCCCCAGAGGCATCCCACCAAGTACAACCAGCTACAAATCAGACCTCAACATAGTGGACCGTGCAAGCCTCTAATTAAACTGATAATGGTTCTGGATCATTACCTCTATATTTAATCAAAGGTCCAAATAACACTCAGAGCTAGGTTGCTGCCATCCTAGATGGATTAACCTGCTCAAAAGACAGGAGCCAAAATCTCCAAGGGCAGCATGTTTTACCCCCCCCCAGCCTGTGTTTTTAGCAACTCTCCTAAAACCAGCTACTGCCCTCTGCATGCCATCCCTCATTCTCTAGCACCATACTCTATATCTTCCTCATTCAAATACATACCATCTCTGAGAAACATGGGGCCTGAATCCCCTTCAAAATCATTGTGTCCAATACAACAATAGCCCCATTGCGGGCAACAAATTTTGAAATCACCTTACTTCTCTTTAATCTATCCCAGTTCACTCCATGATACACCCAAGCTCCTTTCCACCGCAACTGCGGGATACCAGACCAACTCTCAGTATCCCCAGAATGAGGTTCCACAACCATAACGTTACTCTTCATATCTTTTTGCCCAGCTTATATAAGGAGACAAAACACAGATAACTTCTACCCACATGAAGGACCAAAGTACCCAAAGGGAACTCACGAGCAGCACAACAAGCAGCCTCCTAAAGGACACCCTTCTGTTTTAAACCCTAACATTATGACCTGCAATTAAGATTGATTATCACTCAACATGAACCCAACCGGTACCCAAGAAACAATATGAGACACTGAACAACATATGAAAGTTAGCCTGTAACAACACAAAAAACCCATAACCTCAAACAACTCCCCTAGAGACAGCCTTGTTAAATCCCTCACACCCAGAAAGCTCATCAATCGCCCAAGATACCCTTACCTGTCCCACTTCATAACAAATTGGATCACAAATAACTATGAAACGTACTAGACTGACTAGATATTGTCCTTTGTGTCAAATAATCATCATATCCACACCACACTGAGCCACCTGGGTGGTTGCCACTATGTGAAGTGAGTGAGATCCATATTGACTCAGAGAATGATCCAGCACCAAACACTGTTTAGAAACAGAAACAAACTGAAAACGGGACAGAGTCAAACCATCCGCAACTTTGCTTCAGTGGCAACAGACAAATCTCCAACTCTAAAATCGTAAACAAAGCAAACCCTTCCCTTTCTTATCATCTTAAAATCTTGGAAAACCATATCACTCAGGCTCAGACTAGATGTCCTATTGCCCTATATGAAACATCCCAAAAAACACAAGCACAAAAGTCACCCAAAATAACTCTTCCTCAAATTCCAAAGAACAAATCCCTTCCAAAACTCCACTCACATCAGACAATAACGTAAAAGTTACTTGCTTCCTAAAGTTAATTATCTTAAAATCCCTGAGATAACATTTTACTACCTGACCCACCACAAAATGTTTTTGAATGTCAAACCCTCTGAACTGATAACAAAAGCAGGAGCTGCCACCTTTCTGTTAATAGATGGTACTAATGTACCATGAGCAAACTTAGCTCCACTAAATCACAATGAAATGGCTACCCTAGCTGACTCTCTAGTCGGGGTGACTGCATAAACGTAAGACTTCTAACCATTGGGTCCAGGTCTGTGTATACATTCAGATTCAAACCAAATATATTTTTAGCAAAATTTGCCAATTTCATGCGTCCTCTCCAATTTCCAGGAATTTTGTATGAATTTTGAGCTTTTTGCTTCATTTTTGTCCACTTCATAGGGGTTGTGGCCCTGTTTTCGTGGATTTGCAGGAATTCCGGAATTTGCCAAAATTCTGTAAATTTGCCATTTGTATGAATCTGAATGCACAAATCAAGTGTATATATATATATATATATATATATATATATAATATAGTTTTCAGTAAGGCATTTGACAATAAATAAATTGCTATGTTTGCTATGCACTAGATAGAATGTTTATTTTCTGCCTTGGTTCATGTTGTTTCTTTGCTAACAGGTCTTTTATCATCAGTGGCTACATTATTAAGTCATGATTTTTTTTGATAATTTGGTCACATCTATTTAATAAACTGTTTATATGAAAAATACATTTTGCAGTATCAGGCAAAATAAGATATCTGTAGCATTACTCCATGGAATTAATCTGTGTTTTATTGGCAGGATATAAAATGTGCAAAATGTGCCAATGAATTATTAACCACCTTTGTGAAATGGGGCAAGTGCCCTTTCTAGTTGTAAAGAATCTGATCAGTCTTTAAGTTAGTGAAAAGATTATTATGCCTGAAGCAAAACTAACTAATTGTGGTTGTAATTTAGAAGCCCCAGAGCTGTTTAAACTAATAATCCCCAGGTTACATTGGCAGCTCTTTGGAAATTTACTGATTGTTATGCAAAGTTCATTTTGATATTTAACAATAGAACTTCAATTTTTCTGAGAAAGTATGTTACGGGATTGTGCAATTTGTACCATTTAACCTCACATCTAATTAAAAAATAAAGTTAATATATTTTTGAGAACTTTTAAGTAGACGCTATTTCTCTTGAATAACATCTGATGGCTACACTTAAGAAAAAATAATACAGTTGATTGAGAAGAGGGAATGCCAAGTGACAATGCAAGTGACATTCAGAGAGCAAAATGTGTTACAAATGTCACATTTTACAGTTCTGTACACTAAAATTATGCAACCGTGTATATGCTTGGGGGAGTGGGGGTAGGAGGGTCAACTTGGGGTAAATGTTCAGCCATCTCATAATTCATTGAATCAGATTGCCTGGCTACGTACATGGGCGTAGGAACCGGGGGGACGGATCCCCCTCAGGAAATCATGCAGAGGCCATCCGATCAGCAGCTGCAGCCTGGAGGACTGGTTGGGGAGTACACGGATCTTCCTAACCAGTCCAAAACTAAGGGTTGTGCTCCCTGTGCGGTGTCGGCAGGAGGGCCATGGCCACTCGTGTGCACCACCAATGGAAATGCTGTAAGACACCCAGGTGGAGGAGAGAGAGGGGCCGAGCAGTCGCTCATGATAGAGTTTTCAGCAACTTTTGGCACCCCTCTGTCTCATCCACCACTCGCCTCAGACCTGCCCTGACCGCGTTGATGAGAGTGTGAGGCCTCTGTGGGAAAATGACATCATATCCCGGCACTCAGCAGTGAAGCCACGTGCACCCCGGCAGAGCAGCGAGATAGAGGCCTCACACTCCCACCACAGGACTTCAGCAAGATAAGTGAACTACAAAGGGGGGGGGTAGATAGTGAGATGGGGGGATAGATAGTAAGAAAGTGTGGGTTGGTAACAATATTGAAATAAAGAGTGAGAATGAGAGAGAATGAATAATATGTTGATGAATTGTGTGAATGAGTGAGAGAATAAATTAATGTGTGGATGAATTTTATGAATGAGAGAGAATGAATGAATATGTGGATGAATTGCTTGAATAATTTGTGAGAATGCATTAATGGATATGTGTATTATGGGTGTGATTTAGGGAAAGGCAAAGATGGCACAAGCAGGGTGTTTGAGCCTTGGGGACCAAGATGGCACAAGCAGGATGTTTATGGGACAAAGATGGCACAGGGCGGGCTGTTTAATGCTGAGCTTTTATGTGAATTCCAATTCACTGTTGATCCATATTGGCTATGCTATCTTTACATACATTATTTATGTATACCTGCAAATAGAGGGTTTGTATGTCTTACTCAGTTGATTTATAACTGCAGTGGTGTTTTCATGTGTTGTTTATTTGATCTATACCTTCAGTTCTGAGTTTACACATGATTTCCAGTTGATCTATACCTGCAAAGCTGGGTCTGTGTTATTCTGTTGATCTATACCTGCAATGCTATGCTTCCATACATTATTATTGTACACCTGCAAATACAGAATTTGTATGTCTGATTCTGTTTATTTGATCTATACCTTCAATCCTGAGTTCACATGCGATTTTCAGTTGATCTATACAAAGCAAAGTTGGGTTTGTATGTTAATGTGTTGATCTATACCTGCTATGCTATGTACTACAGAGAGGAAGGAAAAGAGAGTTGTGGCTCAGTGAATGAGGGAACAAAGGGACCCTGGGGATGATTGCAGAGGAGACGTCCTCCTAAAGTCAAAGTCAGGGTTAGAAGGAGAGAAGACTGCACTGACTCTCACAGTCAACCCCTTGACACGGAAGCCTCTGTGCCATGGGCTCCTGGAGGGGACTGAGTGCCAGCCTCCTTCCTACAGACTATGGACCCTGGTAAGGAGTGCCACGCTATCCAAATCATAAGAGACTCTAAAGACCG
This sequence comes from Spea multiplicata, assembly GCA_009364415.1. Taxonomy (NCBI): domain Eukaryota; kingdom Metazoa; phylum Chordata; class Amphibia; order Anura; family Pelobatidae; genus Spea; species Spea multiplicata. Next base: position 22,039,550 of record VKOC01000001.1, on the reverse strand, counting down.
ATTTGAGGTTCCTTCATTTTGGGACTGCCTACCCCTCAGTTAATGTTATCCAGTGACATGAAGCAATTTTGTGTGTTATTAATAAAAATGTATTTTATTGCCTTATTTCCTAACCATTTACACACAGCACAGCACGGTCTGGGAGGTAATCTAATCAAGACAATGTGTATTCATTATTTTAGTGGTGTCTGTATCCTTTTGTATTGTTAATCCCTTTACTGCCCCTGTTGTCTCTGGGATGCAGATTAAGGGGGCGGTTTGTATCTAAGTATCTTGTTTTATGTTAATGTGTGTTTTGCTGGATATATCCAGCCGCTTGTTTCTAAAATAAATCAGTTCTCCTCTTGTTGTACCTAAAGACTAGTCTTGCCTTATTTGGGTACTGGATAGCGATATCCCTGTGGCAAATATTTTTTTTTTGTGTGGGAGCAGAAGGAGTGATTGCATGCTAGGGAGAGTGGAGGGGGACCCAAGGCAATGCTTGCCTATGGTCCAATTTTTCAATATTTTTTTTAAAAAGTTACAAAAGTTAGCTGTGTTTTTCATATATTTAATTTATTAAATGTACATTATCACCAGTGTTTCAAGTTATATATTATTGTACTTGCTTGCAAAAAAAGGGATCTGATGAAAAAGTGAGAAAAGAGTCTGATGGGGAGAAAGAAAAGGGGTATCTGATGGGGACAAATGCTATACCAGATTCTTAGGGGTCCCTACGCCCATGGCTACGAACTCATATCACAATGATCTGCTTCAACATGTACCAAGGTGGAAACAAGAGTTGAGATTTAAGTCTTGTGTTGCAGACTTTATTTGATCCCATTGTTCAGTGGGTCAGAGAGAACTGGCACAGACCATGTGCGGCATGCCGCTGGCCATTGGCGATACACACTAAAAATGTAGCATGCCGCTGCGCATATGTAGCTGTTGGTTGCAAAGTTCCCCTATGGCACAATTACCCTTACTTTTAAGCCAGATACATTGCAGCATATGTAGGTATTTTTAATAATTGTTTTTTTTGCTATGAAGATGCCAGTTCTGATTTTAATATAAACATTTTTCTTAATCAGAATGCCAAATGACCAACACATTTTGACACATAGAAACCTGTGTTTTAATTCTAGGTTAATCTTAACTTTGTTTCATAGCTACAGCTCATTGTGACCTGCTTATTCACAATACTGCAAACACTGAGAAATCCTCCCATTCCTTTAAGCATCTGCTTATCTCTTTATTTTTAAATATTACAGCTTCTCAACATCTGCCTCTATGGCACATAATCTGACTGATGAAATAGTTCAGGTTTTCTTTGAGCTCCTGTCAATATGCTTCGCTGTTATTAGTTTAGCAGATGGCAGCACAGAAGGAATAGTTTCTGCTTACCTGGTTGACTTCATCAGAAAATATGATATATATATATATATATATTTATATTAATGTAACCATAATATTACTGTGTTGTAATTTAGTGATATACCTTGAAACTAGCTAGCAAAAGCTATGTAAATATGAGAGAAGAAGAGTACGGTAATAGCTTCTTCATGGGTATGACACAAACAACAAGAGCTAAAGGTGAAACATTTAACAATGTATTTTCAAGAGTTACAGTGATAAGCAGTGACTTTAGCAATTCCTACAATAGTATTGATGAGCAGGATATAAGGCAGATACAGACCATCTAAACCCACTGATGTCACACTAGATACAATTCCTGAAATGTGAGGTACATAGAATATTGAATTTGAAGGTGGATAAGGGCCATTAGGCAGATCTTATTTTCCCATTATTTCTGCTGCAAAGACTCAAACCTCCATTATAGTTAATGTTGTATATGTCTTATGCATGTTTAAATTCTCTTACTGTACCACTCTACTAATCTCTCAGTAATGTAAAGCTTTCTCACAATACATGAAAACATCTAGCACCCTAGGTTTAGATTATGACCTTTTGTTCTAACCTTTCTCCTACTTTGAAATAAAATCCCATCCTTTACTTTTGTTAAAGCTGTTTATATGTTTATTTGGAGAAATAAAACGTAAGGTTTTCCCTGGAAGAGTTCTGTTGTTAAGGAAAGGATATTTGTTTGAACTTGATCTGAATAAAATAAAGCACATAGTCTAGTTTAATGGAAATATCATTATTAAAACTTGCGTAATCAATATGGCTAGCCTGTTTAAGCGCTTTGAGCACTTAAGCACTATTGGCTCATAAGAATCACATGTATCATCTATGACACATTAAGTGAAAGATTTTGAGACATGGTAATGTTTATGTTGCTTTTACCGTATGCCCCTCTGTTCAGACAAACAATCTATACCTCACTTATGGATTTATTCACGTGGTCAATCCAGGTAAGGGTTAACTCAACTAAAGAAACTCAACTACATTGACATGCCCTCACATACTAACACTCACTGTTTAGGGCATGCAAGTGAAAAGTGAATGTGCATGTCTTTGTTTCAAACTTGTAAACTCAGCACCCTCTGCATTAAATGTAAAATATAAATTTAACAAATTAAATGATTTAAAACAATATCTATAAAATACATGATATGGCTTATGTACTTTTTAATTGCCCTTTATTAACAACAATTATATTGTTGAAAAGAAAGAAAAAGAAATCCAGTCAATTGCAAGACATTGCAAAAGGGAATAAACATACAAATCATACTATATGTAGCCAATGGTGATGTACATACATGTTTTAAGATAAATAATCTACAAAGAAGCAAAAGGCTATTCCAGAATGCTATCTGCGGCTCGTTCCAGACATCTTGATTGTTTTCTTGTCAATGTTGTTATTTTGGTTAAAGTATCAAACACTAAACACGATATGTCACTCTTTTATCTACGCTGTATAAACCTTATGAAATAGATATTGAAATAAAATCCCCCCTCAAAAAAAGACGAAAACCAAATTAAATAACACAAAAATACAAAGAACAGGACCACAAACAAAGTATTAAATTACAAAACTACAAAAAATATTGATGCAATACTCCAGACCACCTCCTCTGAGTCAATTATATTCTTCTTGTAGTTAATATCTAGGAAAAATCACACTGGGGAGAGCGCAAACACAACACTACAGTCACTATATACGATTCATGTCACACACCACATGCCCTCCAATACTGAGGGGATCCCTGAGAACAACTTTGCCAGTCTCTGCGGTATAAAATACTTTTTTGAGTTTTCCTAAATTCAGTTACCCCTCTCGTTTGTTCTTCTGCCTCCATCCTTTGGTCTAGGGCATATGTGGATGCTAACTTCTTTTCCCAGGCCAACATGTGAGAATGTTTGGACATTGCATTTTGTCCAGAGCATGAACAAATTAGTGTCTAGCTGGAGATAAAAAATAAATAATAAAGGGGACAAAGGGTATCCCTGCCTATTACTGTTGGATAGGGTTATCTGATCAGATAAAATTCTATTCAGTGCAAAAGTGCAGTCAGGGCTGAGCTAAGACCTCTAATCCAAGTCAAAAAATTTGCCCCCAGACAAACCTTCTACAACACCTTAAAAAGAAAAGGCCAAGCCACCTTTGCTATAGGCCCTGACTAGTAAAGAATAGATATTATAGTTCCAATAATATCCAGTAGGGATATTTTTGACATTTTGGAGCCGTGGCGTCGCTACAGGGGGGCAATTGCCCTCCAAGGTTATTCCTTGCCCCTCCTGTTGCCCCCCTCTGAATTTGGAACCATACGTCCCGTGCAGTTTTCTGGATTGAGAGCTCTCCTTAGACGTGGATCTCTGCCAAACTTGCTCCACCCCATCTCACTGAACGGGACTGGCATCGCCCATTGAGCTGCGCTGGCCAGCTGACTCGATTCTATTTCGAATTGACGGGGACGGCTTCTTAAAAAGTGTATTTTGGTTATCAGTGTATCAGAGCCTGTCCTGGTGTGTGTGTTGGTGTGGCAGAGCCTGTCCTGGTGTGTGTGTTTGGGTGTGTTTCATTTATATTCTAGAAACAATATATAGGGGGCACATAAGATAAGTTTTGACTGTGGTATCTTATGTGCCCCCCCCCATATATATTGTTTCTAGAGTCACCACTGGTTTGGAGGGAAGGAAAAGAGTAAGTTTGTGTCGTTCTTCTAGCTTAGCCCCAACATCTCTAGAATTTATCAGACAACTCCTCCTCTAAATGAAAACAAATATATTATAATGTTTAAGTGTAGATGTGTTGTTTCAAGATGCAAAGAACCCCCCACACCACACACACACATGAAATCGAATGACAATGCCTAGAATCCTGCATAGTGGACAAAGTTTAATTTTTTTTTTAAAAAACCCTCTGCTCCTCATAATGAAAACTAACACAATATAATATGTAGGGGAAGGTGTAGAGTTATAGGATGCATGTCCCACTGGTGGGAAATGCAAGCAGAATAATAATTTCAGGGTGGGACATCCAACATTTAACGCATTCCACCACATGAATTCGAGTGGCATCACTCAGGACCATGCATAACGGTTAGTGTGAAAAAACAAGTGTTGTGTATGTACCGAGTTGCAACTATTCTTAGTGTGCATGACGAGTCAGAACTCCTCACCATCGGGAACCATCCCGAGCCCTGGTAGCTGGCTCAGAAGAGCTGTAGAGCAATATAGGAAAGTCCAGGTTGTGAGCCTAGGTTAGAGTTGTAGTACCTGTGGACAACGATAGGGGAGTCATGGTAGCTGTGTCTCAGGAGGGCTGTAGTGCAGTATTGAAAGTGAGCCAGAAAGTAGCTAGGAACCTGAATGGATCAGATCAGATGGAGATCCAACGGAGCAGGTAAATAGCAAGTTGTAAACAGTCTCTTTAATGAGAAGGGGTGAACGGCGTAATGAGGGACCAAATCAGCAGGCAATCTGATAAACCTGAGTAAAAGCTAAGTGGGCTGATAAAGAAGAATCCTTCAGCGCAGTACACAATCAGTAGAACAGGAGAGTAAACAGGGATGAAGTCCAGAGGTCTGGAAACGGGGAATCAGCGCAGTACAATAAGCGGTAGGCAATAGGGAAAACAGTCCAGGTATCATGTTCTACCCAGGCCGTGAAGCTGCATATCTTGGTCTTGCTATAGTTTCTCTGTTTTGCTTCAATCTATTCCTGGATTTCCTTATGCTCTGTCATGCTCATCATATTGCAGCCCTTAACTGGATGTTGGAGTCCTGAGCACAGGAGTGTAAGAACACAGTGATAGAAACACACTTCATAAATGATGCAAGCTGAATGTTTGGTTATAGGTATATTAAACAAAGCAAAGCAGGCATCTCACCATAAGCAGCAGAGTAGGAGGCATATCTTGTATACAGACTGCTGGGGAGTATAAAAGGTAGAAAAGTCCAAGTACGTATCCAAAAGGGTCTGGGACAGGTAACAAGCAAAAAGGGGAAATGCAGTAGGCAGTCCAGGTCAAACAGGTAACAGGCTGGCAAAAGGGTAAATCCAAAAGGCAGTCCGGGTCAAAAAGATAACAGGCAGGTAAAGCCAATAGACAGATCCAGAGTCTGGCATGAACTGTGACTCCAAAGAACTTGTTCATTAGATGAGGTGTGAGTGGTCTAGGCTTCAGGTGAGGAAGGCAGGGTAATAGCATAACCAAACACAGCTCAACAGAAATACACATAATATTAATTATATACAAAGTCAGACATGCATACATGGTACAGGATGTCACAAAGGACAGGCAACAAGGCAAGGAACACAGGGGATGGAGTGAGGAGCTGAGATCATCAGATGTATGCGGGAAAGAGGGCAAAGGTACATAAAATACAGACACAGCAATCTGTGGAGAGGAGTTCAACTCCAGGCAGACCAGTTGAAGGGGCGGCCACGCCTGGCAATTTGCAGGGCTGTGGCTGAACCCTGACAGTGTCAGTGTGGTATGTAACCTGTGGGGTGTCCTGTCGTTTATCCCCGGTAGAGGGGTAGTCCTTTCTTGTTCATGTTGAATCTTGAGTATTCCTTGTCTTGTTCCCCGTTGTGCCCTGTATTATGTATATCTTGTCTGTTATGTTTCTTCAGAAAAAACATGAATATAGGGGCGCATGTACATGTAGGGAAGAAAATAAAAAGATGCAATATTGTCAAACAAATAACATAGTGTGAATGTGTAGTCACAAGATACAGATGGTATACAGGCTCTTCAGAATAAAATGTTCTTTATTTCTTCTATTTCTAAAAAATGGATATAAAAGAGAAAAAGGCCAATGGTGCAGTATCTTCCTGTAGTGTTATAGGGAATTTAGAATACACTTACAGGATAGTAGATTTTGTCAGGCACTTCAACTCAAAAAGTCCGGAGACTCTGTTGGTCGCTCGTACAGAATTTTAAAACCGCAACGCTGCAACTTACCCGGCACATCCCACTGGTCTCCCTGTTCTATCAGTTAATAAATGATAGAACAGGGAGACCAGTGGGATCTGCCGGACAAGTTACGGCACCAGGAGTTTAACAGTCTGTACGAACGACCCTATTGTTCGCCAGCAGGGGGCTCGTCTGCCATCAATCCAATGGCAGACGAGCCCCTGCTGACAACCAATAGAGTTGCTCATACAGACATTTAAACTCCTGGCGCCAGAGCTGCGTTAACCCTGTATATTTAAGAAATAAGTATTGGCCTTCAATATCTCTAAATATGCAAATGCTAGATGTTTTAAAGAGTTTTGCCAATGCCATGGCATGGTAAGTGGTATGATTTTTATTTTAAAACATTGGTGCATTTGGTTGTGCAAAGTGTATGTCCTGTGCTTTTGAACTATGTGCCTCTTCTAGAGCTCTTCCAAAATCTAAATATTAATTTAGGAAAAAAAGAAAAATAATATAAGATGACCCTATAGGAAAAAAGTTTTACCAGTAAATGTTTAATTCAGCTTAATAAAGGAAGCTATTGATTGAGAAAAATATTTTGTTTTTTATTTCCTTTTATTTTCCACACCTGCCCCCCCCTCCCAGTTATGCACATCTGCCCCCAGGCTTGCTACTCTGCCCCAGAAATGCCTTATACCCCCTATATGCCACTGTGCCCCATGATATATTTTTTAACTGCCTATATGCCACTGTGCCCCATGATATGCCTTTTGACCCCCCATGTGCCACTCTGCCTCCAGAAATGCCTGTTATGGGGCAGAGTGGCATATAGGGAGGTATATTCGCGTAGACAACTTCCGCTGCAGCCGCTGTCTTTGTTCTTTTTTTGCCACAGATTTCTACTCCTTGGGTAGGTGCAAGGATGCTGACATTGCATGGTCAGTCACTGGAGAAGAATTGACTTCCAGGGTCTTTGCTGACTTGTTGTATGTCTTTTGAAGTATGCTACAGGTATGTATGACCATTCTTCGGGATAATTAATTTCACTAGAAATCCCAAAATATAGATTATATTATTGTGCCTGGATAATCAAATTAAAGGCCTTAATGGTCTGTTTACGTACAGTGGCCAGTGAGAGGGGCTGTAAACAAAGTCTTCCCCAGTATGTCTGGCAGATAACAAAGAAAAAATGCCCTCATGTAACATCTCTTGGAAAATTCTGCTTTACTACCCCAGGCTGTCCACCATGTGGGTCCTATCTAAACAGATATCCTTTGGAGCCTTGTGCCAAGATATCTTCAGGGATACTTCTGATTTTTGTTTCTTTTTATTCTGATCATCTAGGTCAGATAGTTTAAGTGTTTCTACCTCCATCTGTTTTATGTGAATTTGCAAAATACACCATCTTAGAGTCTAAATGTGCCATGCACTCACCCAGTTTCTGCAGCTCTCTTGTGAACGTCCTGGAGACGTCTTTTTTTTTTTTTAAATTGCACCCTGCACCTCCTGAAAGATTGAGCATAGTTGTGCTGCTGTCAGATTATTCTCTTGCTCCTACAGCAGGGACGTCCAACATGCGGCCCGCGGGCCAAATGCGGCCCGCGAGACCTCGAGGTGCGGCCCGCCCGATGATCAGCAGCCAGGGCAACCGATCTTACGCGAGCCGCACCTCAAGCCCTGCTACTTACTTGTGGGAGGGTCTTCTGGACTGCACAGAGGAAGCGGAGTTCCCGTGACATCCTACTTCCTCTGTGCTTTAGCAGAGAAGGCAGAGGGAGGCCGCGCCCCCTGCTGAAGTCTGTGAGCGGCATCGAGGAGCTGCAGTGCAGGTAAGGGGGTGTTTGAATGAGTGTGTGTGATTGAGGGAATGAATCTGAATGAACGATTATATGAATAAATGAGTGTGTGTGTGTGTGTGTGTGTGATAGCATGGATGTGTAAGTGCTGGAACCTAGGCATGATGGGACTGTGATTGCTGTTAGCAATCACACTCCTATCATGCCAAGTCAGCCAGTACATGCTGAAACCTGGCCAGCTGCCCCCCTTGTGTAGTGATGCTGCCAGCAGTATGGGGTCTGCACTTACAGCCACCCTGTACCAGCATGTACTGGCTGACTTGGCATGATAGGAGTGTGATTGCTAACAGCAATCACAGTCCCATAATGCCTAGGTTCCAGCATTTACTGGATGGATGTTCCAGCATTTACTGGAAGGAGTGTGATTGCTAACAGCAATCACAGCGAGCACAGTCCCATCATGCCTAGGTACCAGCATTTACTGGTTGCCTGGGTATGATAGGAGTGTGATTGCTGTTGCTGTTAGCAATCACACTCCTATCATGCCAAGTCATATTGCTAATTTTGTCCAATTGTGTGTTACCTACTTTTATTAAAAATGTGAGTTTTTATTATTATTTTTAAAGGTGGGGGTCATTTTCGGTTTTGGCTAAGTGAACCCTGAATGTTTTGGTCCAGAATTTTCATTTTAGTTCATCCCTAGAATAAATCTAGGGAATCCTGAATTTGTTGTCGCAAAACTTTCTAGGCCCAGAAATCAGTGAGAGGAAGAGTAAAGGTTTTGTGTCATTTTACTTTATTTTAATCTGCATATTTTATTAAAGGCCATATTTTTTGTCACAGTGAAAAATGAGTGCGGCCCGCGCACGTATACAATTCTGATGAAGTGGCCCACTGCAGAAAAAACTTGGACACCCCTCTCCTACAGGGTAGAAAACTCTGATTCAGCCACCGACTTTCCTCCATCTGAAACATTTGAGTTGGCTTTTCCCTCTGGGACATCAATACGTGAGTGTTGTTTTTTATGTTTCAGCTCAAAATATGGCTACATTTGGACAGTGTTCAGACATTGTGAGATTGTACTGTATGTGGAATACAGTTGCTTCAGTGCACACGGGTAAATATTTATTAAATATGGTGCCCAGATGTGGAGCCTGCTTTTAAAGCAGACATTTTATTATGTATTTATTTAATGTATTTTAAGTATGTTATTTGTTTTTTTTTGTTATTCATTTGAGATATTCTGCTTGCATATTTCATGAGGTAAAGTGCCCTCTCATTTATGGTATTGTTGCCAGTGGCGGAAGTACTGGGGTCGCAGGGTTCGTGACTGGGCCCTTGAGTTCTGCCAGTCAGGGGGGCCCAAGGTGCAGATGATGTGATATGCCGGTGCTCAGCAGTGAAGCCGCGTGCACCGCGGCAGAGAAGCAAGACAGAGGCCTTGCGCTTCCACCACAGGACTTAAACATGGTAAGTAAACTACAAAGGGGGGTATGGGAGAGAGGGGGAGAGGGTAGATGGTAAGAAGGGGGGTAGGGAGAGGGGTAGATAGTGTGGGAGAGGGGTAGATAGTGTGAGAGGGGGCTCCTTAACAGATTCTCGCATTCTTCTAGTTATGCCCCTAATTGTTGCAATATTTCAATGAATTGTCTGTTGTATTTTTTTAGCATAAGTTGTCATATGATGATGTCCGTACATGTGTTAGGGTCGGTGTACCGGACCCCGACAAAGTAACTCACCCGAGTACCCGCTACACGCGGGTACCAGATCCCGCGATGTGTCTGCAGCATCCTCCTCCATCTGCAGTCAGACTTCTTCTAAGCGAGCGTGCGCGCCCCCTACCCACTTTATCCGTCTCCAGATGGATACAGCAGAGTGCACGCTCAGGTGACGTCACGTCCGGGGTTATGCTCAGTTATTGTGCCGAGTTGTGCTTCATACCTTTGTGTTTCCTGTTACTCCTGATATTCCGTCTACCGAACCTGGCTCTTCCTGTGACACTGTTGCCTTCTCCAATACTGACCTTAGTTACTAAACGGCGTTCCTGAATTTCTGTGTACCGAACCTGGCTATTTTATTACGGACTTCCTGTCTCTCTGTTACCCTGAACCCAGCTTGAATCTGCTCCTATTCCCGTGTGTTATCCTGCTTATCGGACTCCTCTTCCTACCCAACCTTACGTATATCTTACAGTAATAACTGAGCCAATATGGAGCCCGCAGGACTTACTGACGCCATATCCACACTTACTCAGCAGATAACCGCTATGACTCAGTGTCACGAACCGAGGACACAGATAGATAAGGAGCCCAGGTGCAGGGGATACGAGGGGCTCTGTCGGTACCCCACGATGCATGACGGCCTGGGGTTGTTACAGACAGGCGCAGGAATGAACCACAGACAGAAGATCAGGTTTAAGAGCTGTATTGCATGTGATGGTACAGCAATAATTAAACAAGGAATGTCACTTGGCAGGAAGCCCTCTTGCGGGGCACACGGCAGATAAGCCCTCTTGCGGGGCCCACGGCAGATAAGCCCACTTGCGGGGCACACGGCAGAT
>VKOC01000001.1:21992275-22021411 GCA_009364415.1 Spea multiplicata | reverse complement strand
GGTTTAAGCTCCGGATTTTAGTTAAAAAAGTGCGTGGTATACGCCGATAAATACGGTATATCGTTGCCCCCCCCCTCCCTGCCTGCATCTTCGCTCCATAAGACGCGGCTGATTTTTCATCCTACTTTGGGAGGAAAAAAACTGCGTCTCATGGAGCGAAAAATACGGTAATTTCAATCCTGACTCATACAACAGATTAAACAATTCTGCTAACAAGATGAGATGTTCCTCTCTACTCTCTGTTGCCAACAAGATATCATCAACATACTGTAGAATACAATTTTGCCTTGAGAATTTTGATAACTCTTTTGCCAATGCCTGATGAAACAGACTAGGTGACATGTGCGCCCCCTGTGGTAATCTGCAAAATACATATTGCTCATTCAGAAAAGTAAAAGCAAATTTGTATTGACAACTCTATCTGAATACTGAAAAAAACATTACTGATATCTAATACCGAGAAAAACTTTTTAGCATTAGCATTCAATCGAGACATGATGTCGGGGGTATCTGCTACAATTGGCACTACATTTGGGATACATTTATTAAACATACGCAGATCTAGAAGCATTCTATAAGAATTATTCTGTTTCTTAACTGCCCATAACGGATAATTTGTCACTGAATTTGATTTGCGTATGACGCCTTGTTGAAGTAGTTCTTCAATAATTTTGGACAAAGGCTCAATTGAATCTGGAGGCAATTGGTACTGTTTCTGAGCTATGGGATCTGTTCCTTCCACTTTGACAACAACATCTTTCATCGTCCCTACCTCATTCTTAGACTGAGCCCATAATGAGGGATATTTCTGTACAATTTCTACAAGAGTCAAGTCATTAAAATCCATTTGTGGCCAAACACGATTTGGGGATACCTCCTCAATTAAATTGATAACGGCCACTACACTGTAGTCACTTGGATCAATTACTACAGGCCCTTTAAGATTATTACTTCTCCAAATCACTTGATTCCCTAAGTCAATGACCCAACCTCGTTCTCTCATTACATCAGCCCCTAAGATATTTTCTGAGCTAGGACAATGCCAGATATCAATTTCAGTACACAAATAGCCAGGAATCTCAAACAAAACACCAGTAAACAAAGTTGCTGAATTACCTTTTCCACTAAAACCTACAATCGTGCAAACAGGTGAGTTAGATGTCATAGGTAATGCTTTGTTAATCACACTTAATTAAGCTCCTATATCAACCTTTGGTTAGTAGTATCAACTTATTCAGAATTAGTAGGATTAGTTTGTGGCTTGTGACAGTCATTAGTTTGTCTGTCCATATCTCTCTCCAAGTTCTCTAATTGCTGAGCTAAAACAAAACAGTCGGGACAGCTGTTAAAGTCGTCAGTACTGTCATCAGGGTTAGATTCTGGTACAACTTTGTTGATCATGCAAATACTTTGTCTAGGCTGTAAATCCTCCACAATCAATTCATTAAATGTTTTAAACATGGTTAGGGCATTTTGCATTTTCTTCTTAAGTTTATCTATACAAAACAATTTCTTATCCAATTTCATATTTTCTAGCTCATATTGTTTGTACAAACTAGCCCTTAACTATGCATTAGTAGGACAATTATCAAATTGAAAAGTTATTTTACTTTTGTTAGCATAAGTTTTTATAAAATCCATGACTTACCCTGCTTAGTGATCTCTCCTTGAGTAGCTGTTGTATCACGCTGTATGGCTTTCTTGCGTCTGCCGTCAATAGCGTCTTTTAGCACGTGTTGTTCCATTAAAGTCTGGAAGTCTGTATTCTCAAAGGTCCTTTTCTTAATTTTCTCCCGACAGTTTGCAAAAAGTGTACAGATATATCTGCCCTTCCCCCTGAGCAAGCTGGAGGGCAAAGGTCAGGAAAAAATACGCAGGGCTGGCACGCCAGATATGTAAGAAAATATAGGCCAAACACAAACTTCGAGAACTTCGGGAACAACACATAAATATGTATGTGCGTCAAAAATAGGCAGAGTCACTTAGATGCAAACAAAGGTAAAACATTTAATACGAACAAAAATAGAAGAAGAACATAAAAAGAAGATAACAAAAATACAAAACAAGTCTTACAAATCCTTCGAGAGGAATTTAGTTCATGACATCTGTCCTACGCATTCCTGAGGATGGAGGGAGGGAGTGTTGGGACGTGAAGTGTCCGTGGATGGCAAGTACATCTTCACTCGACCTCTCTTCCCATGCCTCTCTATGTCTTACAAGTACCTAGCTTATATGTGGTTTGAATAATGATGTCACTGTATTGGTCTTCACCTAATTGGGTAAACATGCTCACTAAGATCTTTACGTCTAAACCCTATTTTAGGTGGTCACTGTAAGCCTACTGTTATGCCCTTTTACAGTTACAACTATCATGCATTAACAAGTTACCATCCTATCTATAGACTGCATGTTCAGCAAATCCTTCATTCCATAATTAAGGTCAAGGAAACCTTGAAACCTACCATTGAAACATTAATATATCTTAATTATCATTTATTTATGCCCAATAATTACATATCTTTGACTATTGCCTATACTAATAATTTCATATGGTCCTTTATAATATTCTTAAGGTTAGAAGGGATGTTAAATGTGTTAGAATGTTTTACAAGGCCCAAACCTGCTGCAAGAGTAGTCAAACCCCCCTTTTTCCTCACTTACTTCTGGACCAAAAATAGATCTTCTGTTATCATCTGTCAATCTTTGCTGTGGGTTTAGAAACATTCTAGTGCTTGCAGTATTGGTGGCACCAGTGGTGGTTGTTGTGGCACTGGTAGGGGTTTTATTCTATGGTTCACCATAGATTACCTTACAAGCAATTTGCTTTATTTTGTGTTGTTGAAAAACATTTTTGCTGCTAGGTTTTGCTGGTAGCCTAAACATACAACTGAAACTCAATTCCCAAAATCTTTTTCAAACACTCTGCATGTGCACACAGTCCAATGCCTAATTCTGCCACCGCAAAACCGGACTCTTTATCTTCCCATTCTGATCAGTTAGCTGATCACCTGCCTTGCTTTCTGGCACTGCCAGAATTGACACTACAAAGACAAAAACCCTGAACCTCGAAGAGACATTTTATTTTATATAGGGGTTTATGATATCTGAGCAGCCCAATTGATATTTTGCCTAAAAAGTACATTAAAATCCTTGATTGTATACAAGAAGCTTAATTCAGAATATCTTTACCTGTTAGTAGAATAATTCGGCACTACAATAGAATATTTAGGCTAATAAATGGTTCAATATATTACAATAAATGTGTTTCAAGTACAGTCATTTTATACAGTGGTTACTATATTCACATGCACAATTGTTTTTTGGCTGCAGCCAAGTAACAACAAACAGTTATCTGCAGACACGGTTGTTGTTGTTCAGCTTTACTTTATTTTGTGAATATTTTTAGGCTGGCACCGGGGATTAAATCTGGTGAACAGCTGGGCTCCATCACTTCTCATTGCAGGTCTGGGAGAGATATGGCTGACAGAGTGATGCACAGAGGCTGTCCCTGTTAATGACTTCCCTATTCTCCATCATTATCCCCATCATTAGGAAATTAGGAGGACAGAAGGTATTTACTGTAAACCTGCCACTTCCCAAAGAGCGATAAATAGAAACTGATAAATGGGATCTTCTGGAGCTGTTTGTCTATTAACCTTCTGCTTCCCAACTCAGTCATATGCATGCTATCCAGCCATTAATATCCTACAATTGGCTTTGCAGTAGGGATACCTTTTCAAAACTGACAATTTTTGGCAAACGTGTGTGTGTTTATATGTGTGTGTGTCTATATATAATATATATATATATATATATATATATATATATATATATATATATATATATATATAATATGTATGTATATGATTTATATATGTGTGATATATATATATTATAATATATGTATATAATATATATATATATGTATTGTATATATATATATATATGAGATCTACACAAATTAAATAAACTGCAGATCGCGAATGCAGTCACACCTTGCATGTATGATTTCTTAAAGTTAGTACACATATAGCTGTGTGTGACGGCATGGAATACTGCATGTCAATCTCCTCATCTGCTCAGTTATTATATAAATTATGTTTTTACATACACTTTGTGTATGTCCAGAAAGTTGAGGCTGAGCAACTAGAGAAAAAAAGAACAATTTCCTGTTCCTAGTCCCCCAGGTGTACTAAAAAATGGAAATATCAATGGGAATATACTTCATATTTTTCTTCTCATTATTGGCATGGCGGCGGCCTAGGGCCTGGCTGGTGCATCAAAGACCAAGGTGGCCCGAAAACATCATGGAATGGTGTACCTGAAGTATCTTTTCACGGTACTCAGGAGGCACAGTTTGTCAGATGGATTATGGGCTAGAGCAGACGGTTGGCTGGCTTGAATGTGTTGCAGGAGAGGAGACGCGATGACTAGAGATACAGCGGAGATAATACGGTTAGCAGGGACGATGGATTCCGGGTCTGGTCTCTTCTTTGTGGCTGTACAGCGTCGGCCTGGTATTTTTAGACCCCGGACGATAGGAAATAAAATAATTAAAACGGGATAAGAAGAGAGTCCATCGTGCTTGTCTGGGGGTTAAACGTTTGGCATCGGCAATATACTGGAGGCTCTTGTGGTGCGTGAGAATAGTAACAGGTATGCGGGAACCCTCTAGCAGATGGCGCCACTCAGTAAGGGCGAGGGTGACTGCCAGTAGTTCTCGGTTGCCGATGTCATAATTTATGATTTCTGTTGAGATAAGACCACTCCAGCTCCGATTTCTGAAGCATCTACTTCAATAACAAAGGACTGAGAGACATCAGGGTGAACGAGGACCGGAGAGGACACCAACAGGTTCTTCAATTTCTGGATAAATCATTGATAGTAATTAGCAAAGCCGAGGAACCTCTGCAGGGCTTTCAGTCCTTGTGGTTGAGGCCATTGCAGAATGGCCTGCAGCTTGTCAGGATCCATCTCGAACCCTGTACCGCTAATGACACAACCAAGGAAGGATACCCTAGAAACATCAATTACGCATTTCTCCAGTTTAGCGTATAAACGGTTTTCACGAAGGCGTGCCAGGACCTTTTTTAAGTGTATCTGATGTGAAATCAGGTCCAGGGAGGGGATAAGAATGTCATCAAGTTCGATGACAACGAATTGATGAAGATAGTCCGGTATTAAAAGCTGTCTTCCACTCATCATTCTGACGGATACGAATGAGGTTGTAAGCACCCCGTAAGTCCAATTTAGTGAACACCTTCGAACCTTTCAGGCGGTCGAACAACTCGGTAATTAGTGGCAAGGGGTACATGTTTTTAATGGTGATTCCATTGAAGCCCCAGCAGCGGATTGGAGGTTTTCTCAGACATAGGCCTCCGTGGCTTCAGTCTCGGCCGGGGTTAATGGATACACTCTGCCCCGTGGGGGTACGGTGCCAGGAAGCAGGTCAATAGGGCAATCATAGGGACGGTGAGGAGACAAGGAGTCGGCCTCCTTCTTGTCAAACACGTCAGCATATTCCTGGTATTGTGGAGGCAGGATGGTGGTGTCAATGGAGGCAATTTTCACTACGCATGGTTGAAGGAATATGCAGGAGGAGCACTGCCAGGAGGTGATCTCAGGGGTGGACCAATTGATGTCAGGGTTATGCAGCTGCAGCCAAGGGTAGCCGAACACAATGGGGGCAGTCAGAGAAGTTATCACATGTAGTGTTATAGTCTCTGTATGGAGAACCCCTACTCTGAGACGAAGCGGCGTCGTTTCGTGGGTCACTGCTGCAGGTTGAAGAGGTCGACCGTCGATGGCCTCCACAAAAACTGGCGAGGTTTTCTCCTTCAAGGGTACATTGTTTGAGCCTGCAGAAGTCATGGTCAATAAAGTTTCCTGCGGCTCCAGAGTCTATAAGGGCCGGGACCAGAATGGTTCTCTCCTGGACAGTGGCAGTTATAGGCACAAACATACAAGGTGCCTGGTCATGGGGAAAAGCAGCAGAAAGGCCTAGAGGAGGTACCCCAACCCTCCTTAGGCCCTGTAGTTTCCCAACTTCACCAGGCAGAAGTGCACATAATGTCCTTGTTTGCCACAGTACATACAGAGGTTAGCGATCTCTCCTCCTCGGAGCCAATCTGCATGGGCTCTTCAGGCGGAAGAGAGTCAGAAGAAGCTGGACGTGATGCAAAATGCACTGGAGCCCTCCTTTGGCGATCTCGCTGTAGCTGGTGTTCCCGGAGGCGCAGATCAATGTGACCAATGTAGGCGATAAGCTCTTCCAAGTCCGTGAGCAGGTCCCGGGCAGCCACCTCCTCTTTCAGGTGGTCAGATAGGCCATTAGTGAAGGCGGAAACCAAGGCGTCCTCGTTCCATGCCACTTCTGCAGCCACGGTACGGAATTCTATGGCATAGTCAGATGAGCTGTGTGTACCCTGGCGCAGCGAGAAGAGACTTGACAAGGCAATATGGCCGCGACCTGGCCTGTCAAATACTTGACGGAAAGTGGTTACAAAGTCATTATAATTGTTGGCCACTGGAGAATTGCGTTCCCAAAGAGGAGTTGTCCAGGCCAGAGCCCTGTCAGTGAGGCGGGAGATGACATACCCCACACGGGCTCTGTCAGAAAAAAACAAGTAGGGCGACATCTCAAAGAGAATGGAGCACTGATTTAGGAACCCACAACAGGTAGCAGGATGTCCTCCATATCTGGGAGGAGGAGGCAAACGGAGGGTATGAAGACCTGGGTCAGCGGGCGGTGGAACAGCAACAGGTGCAGCAGCAAGTACAGGAGGAGGACCACGTGCTGGATCAGTCCTCGCCAGGAGTATTTGCAAAGCCTGAGCAAATTGGTCCATGCGAAGATCTAGACTTTCAATTCACAGGTAGACTTCTTCTGGCCAATCTCCGCTGGGTCCATGGTGACCCTTGGTACTGTAACGATTGGATGAGGAGGACCCCGGATGGAGTGAGCCAGGCAAACAGGAACCAGTAGAGCAGGAACCGAGAATCAGGTCTGGTAAAACCAGCAAAGCAGGAAAGCGAATCAAATCCAGAAGAGTAGTCAAACAAGCCGAGTCAATACCAAACGATCAGAGAACAGGAGCCAAATCAGTAAACAGGAGCGAAGTCAGCAAGCCGGGTCAAACAAATAAGTCAGTAACTCACACAGGCAAACAGAATACACCAACCAAGAGTGAGCCAGAAGAGGAAGTCCAGGGTTAAAAAGGGAAAGATGGAGGCGTGTCCTGCATGAAGAGGTCACCTGAGGTTATAAGAGCACGTTACAGATATAATGTGCAATATTAAGTTTTGACCACACGGTGGCTACCAGTTGCCGCGTGGTCGGCCACACGGTGAAGACGCTGGGCAGGTAGTGCTGCCCAGGAAGCCCCCTGAGGAGGAAGCGTCGTGGGAGCGGGACCGGAGAGGCAGGTAAGTGCTTACAAAAGGTTCCTCTCAGAAGAGGCCTCGCCATGGTCGACCAAAGAAGTTAAGTGAACGTACTCAGCATCATATCCAGAGGTTGTCTTTGGGAAATAGACTTCTGCCAGCATTGCTGCAGAGGTTGAAGGGGTATGGGGTCAGCCTGTCAGTGCTCAGACCATACGCCACACACAGACTGGTCTAGCATGTCTCCAGAACTAAACCCAATTGAGCATCTGTGGGGCATCCTCAAATGGAAGGTGGGGGATTGCAAGGTCTCTAACATCCACCAGCTCCGTGATGTCGTCATGGAGGAGTGGAAGAGGACTCCAGTGGCAACCTGTGAAGCTCTGGTGAACTCCATGCTACATTGTAGCAGAGTGTAGTTTCTTCAATTTTGTCACATGAAAAGATTATTATTATTATCTTTTATATATATATATATCGCCAACAGTTTACGCAGCACTTAATACATTACATAAATTCAAGGGGTATGACAAGACAAGAATAGACAAAGACAAACCGATACAGCAGGTGGAGAGAGCCCTGCTCGCAAGCTTACAATCTTGAGGGAATAGGGTGACAAACATACGGCATAGAGACGGGTGAGAGGTAGTGTGGTGGTTGTATCAATGACAACGAAGTTCTAGCAGCTAAGATGGTATGCTTCTCTGAAGAAGTTTTTGAGATGTTTCTTGACTGTTGGGAGGGAGGGTGAAAGCTGAAGGTTTGTTGGAAGTAGATTCCAGAGATAAAGGGATCGAGTAGGAGAGTATTTGCTTATGAGGGCAGAGATGTATGGAGGAACAGTATTATGGATGGCCTTATATGTCAGTACCAGGATTTTAAATTTGATTCTAAAGGTAATTGGGAGCCAGTGGAGGGTTTCACAGAGTGGGGAAGCAGAAGTGAAAGGGGTGATGATGTCTTGCCGTTTACAGAGAAGGAATGGTTAGACAGATCTGAGGAGATCCAGGAGAGAGCTGTATCTCGAATGCCTATAGAAGCAAGTGAGTCTAGAAGAAGGTGGTGATCAACAGTATCAAAAGCAGCAGAGAGATCCGATAGTATTAGAATAGTGAAGTGACCTTTTGCTTTGGCAGAGAGCAAGTCATTGAAGACTTTTGTTAGAGCTGTTTCAGTGGAGTGAAGGGGTTTGAAACCAGATTGTAGAGGGTCAAGGAGGGAATTAGAGGAGAGGAAGTTAGTAAGACGATTGTACACAATCCGTTCAAGCAGCTTAGAGGTAAAAGGAAGCAGAGAGATAGGGCGGTAGTTTTTTTTAAAATGGGTGTGATTAGCGCATGCTTGAAGGCTAATGGTACAGTTCCAGATGAAATATTAAATAGGTGGGTAAGTGATGGACCAAGGGATGGACTTTGTGAGGTGTGATGGGAAGGGGTCAAGGGGACAGGTTGTTGGGTGAGAGGAAGAAAGAAGAGAAGGCTATCTCTTCGGTTGTAGGGGAAAGGGCAGTTAGTATGGAGGAGTGGAGAGATTGGTGGTGGGTGGTTAAGGAGGGGGTTGTAAAGAAGAGAGGTCTTGTCTAATAGTCTTGATCTTCTCTTTGTAGTGGGTAGCAAGGTCTTGGGCAGTGAGAGGTTTGTGGTGTGGGTGTGGAAGGACAGAGAAGGGAGTTGAAAGCAGAAAAAAGGCGTTGTGGGTTGGAAGAATGAGAGTGGAGAAGTAGAACGAGAGAGGGCAGAGTTGTAGGTGTGAAGCATGACTTTATAGTGAGTAAAAAAAAAGGACAAAAGAAGTAATAATTTATACAAAAATGTGAGGGGTGTACTCACTTTTGTGAGATACTGTATATGTGTGTAAAACGAGTTAAACAATCAATCAATATCACAGAAATCAATGCTATAGTGTCAAATGTCAATACAGTAATATATCACCAAGCCAAGAATTTATCACTCCTCTAACTGATCAACTCGCAACTCAGCAATGACTAAGAAACTCCTCAGAACAGTCTTTTTAAAAAGCCACCTGTCTCAGACGCAAGGATCCCTGGATCTGTCCTGGGCTGTCCGTGCACGTTCTTGCAAACACCACAGGAGAGGCTTCAAAGTTTGTGGTTGCGGCCGTGGGATTTTATAGCCGTTGTGGGGACTTTCCAGAATCTTTCAGGGGAAATTGTCTTTAGGTCATGGTGTTATCGCTAGGTGGCTTCTGTTCTGTGTTGCAGGCTGGCCCTCTATTATATGATGCTGGCCAGGCCCCCTAAACTGATGCATGCACACACATGTACACATGCATGCTCTCACACACACACACTGTAACCTTGTTGACGGAGAAGGAAACCAGTATGCAGAGAATAGCGTTTATGATCAGGTTTATTCAGCAACAGGACTTGACCAGGGCAGGTAAAGCAGAAATGCAGAGAGCCACTTAGATGATAAGGCTTAAAGCAGATCTTGAAGAAATGATTGTCTCAGGGCTGTCTTTTAGCTAATTTCGTTCTTTATAGGTTTCCCCAAGCAAGTGGAACTCCTTAAATCCTCAGGACTAGCTGCTTTGCTAACTAAAAATATTAAACACTATCTCCCATCTTCCTCTTTTATCTCTCCTCATTGATAGATATAAGACTTGTAATTACTTTTTAAATTCACATATTTGGTTCAGATTTAATTAAATAGGTTTATTCTTTTGAGGGGTAGTGGTTTATACTTCACCTGAGTTAATATTGCACTAGATACTCATTTATTTTTCTATAATTTTATATTTTTCTCTTTTACACATTGTTTCTTTCTTTTAAGAATAATATCAGCCCTGTATTCTTAGTTTCTTTAGATCTTGAAGAAATACAACAGGAACGTCGGGTAGAGATGAGCACCGTGTAGTTAATCAGGCTTTCAGATAAACAGGTATGCCAGGTAGCGATACAGGGAATAACATAAGCAAACAGTCTGGAGATAGCAGCAGAACTTCCACACAGGTTTTAGTAATACACTACTGTAGCAGCAGTGAGCTCAGCAAACACAACCACCGAGCACTGAATGAAAGTCAGTGCTCTGTTTTAAACTTGCCGTGCTCCACCGCCCCTAACTGTTGACGTCACGTGGTGTGCGTCATTCCATTGCCATGGAGCCAGAGGATAAAAAGGAGGTGTGGCCAGCGCGCACGTCCCCTGCCCTCCTCCTGGTGAAGGAAGGGGACCTGCACAGGAGGAGGAGCTTTTGTGAGCTAGGAGATCATTAATAAAAACCTTTTGCCTTAAACTTAAACATGTATTAGTGAACATAATGTGCCATTGGAGCACAGGAGTAACGGTTGCGGATGAAGGGCCTCTGTATGCCTATGCCTAACGGGCACTCATTTCTACACACTTAAAAGCGTTAGCATTATTGCTAACACACACACAAATACTCACACTAAGCCATCTTCACTATATCTTCACACCTCACAACTATCACACACTCACCTCCCACCTGACAGCCTTTGCCTTGCCTTTTGTTGTAGCTGCCAGCACACTGTATGAGCTGCTGCGATATTACCGTGAGGTCCTAAAACATCATGCTATGTGATGACACTCTACTCCTGCATCTGTGAGGGTTTTTAAAAAACAAGCCAAGAATTATATTATATTAAATTTAGTCTTCTGGATGAGAAGGTTTTTTACATCTATATTTGGCATTCTTGCTAAATATTGGTGGTTTCCAAAATCCATATTAAAAGTATTCATTAACTTTAAGATAATTGACAAAAGTGTTTTGAAAATAGAAATTGGAATGATTTGTAATAATTAATGTAATCAGCAATATAGATCCTCTTTGATTGCATTAACCATGCAATTAAAGGCACAGAAATTCATTACTGTATATCCGTAATAACTGTGTTGGTTCCATTTTAACATGAATGAGTTTTAACTTGCTAAAACCAAACCTGTTTGTCATATAAAATACAGATTATATTGATAATTTATTACATTAAAGAAAACAAAAATATCGAGAAAGTGTATTCTAATATTATCACATGACAGAAGGCTATTTTGCTATATCTCTTTTTACCAACTCACAAACAGTCTATATAGGCTCCTGCATCCATAACCACTTTCTCTTTCTTTGCTGCTTCTGACAGCTACAGGTCAGAGTTTGGGGCACCTGTGGCCTTTTATATTTACTTATTTTTGGTTATTTGTGTGTTTATTCTGCCTATATTGTTGGTGTTCTTGCCTTACCTCATGGGGGGATTGCATTTATTCTGCTCATTTTGTTCCCTTTTCTTGCTTTATTTTTTCGTTGTAAATTTCTGTCATGCTTTTCGTTTTAGTTCCCTGGCTCTGGCCTGCCTCCACGCTGTCTGGTACTAGGTTCTCTTGCCTGTCTGCCGCTGGTGTTTACTCGTTGTTTTTTTGTTTTGTTTCACTGCGTTTTCTTGCATCTGAAGTCTGTTTCCTCCTAGATAGTCTTGGATCTCACAAGCTCGTAGTTTTTCTCACGTTTTTTTTTTTCCGTATGATTTTTATAGATCATAGAACAAACAGGGGAAAGTGTTTTTTGTAGTATTTTTGTGGCAGGTATGCTCCTGTTCAATGTATTAATGTTGTGGTTCCACTGCTATTAGACTTATATATGCACATGGGTTTTTTTTATAAACTTTACATTTTTAGTGTGCCAGTCTCAGACTCTGTTACTATTTCCAGAGGTTCACCTTGGTGTCTTTGTTGCTTACAGCGCTTTGGATGATTTGAGTATGTTAATTTTTTTGGAATGGTACACTGTGCTTATGAATGCACGCATGGTTTAAACTATACCTCAACCACGCATTGAGGCTCTCCCCTGCGGAAGTGTGTACCACCTGCTCAATTATATCAATATTTACCCTTTGGGGTATACCCCCCTGAGTTTTCCTTTCCTTGTGATGATGCTACTCTAGGGTAGCAAGTGTCCGACGCTCATGACGGAGGGGTA
The DNA here is from genome assembly GCA_009364415.1 of Spea multiplicata. Taxonomy (NCBI): domain Eukaryota; kingdom Metazoa; phylum Chordata; class Amphibia; order Anura; family Pelobatidae; genus Spea; species Spea multiplicata. Next base: position 22,009,082 of record VKOC01000001.1, on the reverse strand, counting down.
TTAGGTATTATCCCACTATATGCTACCTAACGGGGCCTGGAGTCTGCCACCGGCATTCTTCGGTGAGCCCCAGGTGCGATTGGAGGAGGTATCCTATTTTGAACTTATCTTGCCTGCTTGGCTGACTATATATACCTCTATTGATCAGGTACCTGAAACAGTATGGTACATTGATCGGCGCGGCAATGGAGAATATGCCCAAGCAAGCCCATTCAGGAGATTATTAATGCCATGGTCACGGCATCGGTGGAAAGGGCGCTGGCAAAGCTAATTCCGCAGCCACCCAGGGATCGTCGGCTTAGGTGACATCATGCCAGTCGGACACTAGGGGTCGCAGGCAGCAGGGAGTTGGAAGGGTTGGGTGACTATTTTCCTGCAACCAAAAGGAAATACTGGAAGGGCAGTAAAGGGGCCTCCTTCGAGCCTAAAGGCAAGGAGCCTGCTAAAAGGATCAGACAATTGGCAGACCCTGACTCCATTTCTAGGTCCGAGGTACCATTGGAGGATGGAGTGCGGTGCACCCTTGTCTGTCATCGACACTTGGCAGGCAGAGGATTACTCAGATTCCGAAGCTGATCAAGGAGAGGTGTTCCCACAGGTGGAGATGTGTCAGGAACTGGGTCCGTACAGATTACTGTAATGACCCAGGGCGCCCAAAGGTGGAGTTCAGGATGCAGTAGCAGAGTCACAGGATAGGGCCTGGTTCAGGGCGACTGCACTGACCCGGGTGGTGAGCATCTAGAGTTGTGCAGCCACATAACAGCGCCCTGATATAGCAGTGGATGTAGTCCAAAACTAAGCAAAGATGAAGGCACCCTGGAGCAGGCATGAGACATAGCAGGCTGGGAGTGTGGAAGCTAAGCAGAGTAACAGCTCAAACATAGTGAGCAAGGGATAAGGAGACATACATATTTCAGGGCACAACATGGAACAGGACAAGGAGTACGCAAGATCCAACATGAACAGGACAGGAAATCCCACATGTTGCATTACAGACTGACATACATAAATACAGGGACTATATTATAACTATTGGAGATTCCATCACATCTTATAGCCATAGTATGCTTAGCCCACCACTACACCAAAGTACTCCAATATACGGTGGGTCCTAACGCTAAACCCTGTTTACAGAGGTACTAAACAAACCAAACATTGAATCCAAACACAGAACCAAGAAGGACATACCTTTAGACTGCAGACTGAGACAAACATAGCAAACAGGTGGGGCATACCTTATTAAAGAAACAGAGCTGAAGCAAAGAGCAGAACTAGAATCCAGGAATCAGAGGTTCAGGACAGAGCATACGGAAATCCAGGAACGGATTGAAGGAAAACAGAGAAACTGTAGCAAGATAGAGATATGCAGCTCCGCAGCCTGGGTGACAAGATGGCAGTTTCCTGGATGGAAAGGACGCTCCTTTAATGCCTCCACGAAACATACGCTACCCGAGGTTGTTTGAATGGACACTGACCGAGCACCTCACTCAATATGTACACTGCTGAGGGCGTAAGGCCCTTGACAGCGAAGTGAGGATCCGACTACGGGCGGAATGCCCTAGACCCGTGGTGCCAGACAAGGTTCTGGCTACTCTTGATTTTGATAACTCTGTGGGGGTCTTCATGGCTCATCAGGAAGAGACCCCAGGAAAGGGTATAAACTTCTGGATGTGTATGGGCAACTTTTCATGCGTGATGATGTTGGCTGATGAGGCCTTGATACGGGGCTCACAGCTAGACCCAGCCAGAGTGAGGGAATGGGCTCTTCGGTTTGTCTGCTGGGTAATGCAAACACCGCATTATCGACTGAAAGACGGAAGTCACCCCTCCTTCGTATTTATCCGAAGTTGACAGACCTTGCCTCTAAATATCTTGGGCCCCTGGCTGACGGAGCCTTGTTTGGGGAGCCGTTCCTGAAAGAACTTCAAAAGCATGTGAACCTCTACACGTCCCTGAACAAGGCTCGGACATCACTTTGCAGAGTATTCCGTCAGCCCACTACTAAAGGGGTTTTTGGCAGGTTTTGGCCTTCAAGCTCCAGATATGGACAACCTCAGATGTTCTTCACACGAGTAACAGGTCACAGAGCCACGTTCCAGGGCCAACTCGGTGCTGCAAGGGAAAGATGAATCTGCATGCGTGGCAGGACACGCAGGTAGGCCTCTCCTTTCCTTGTTGTCCTCGTCAATTTACCTCCAGACGGCTTGCTTTGTTTCCACAGGCTTGGGCCGACCTTACTTTGGATGCATGGGTTCTGCAAACCATCTAGGGTTACGTGATAGACTGGCCAGTCTGGTGGGAGAGCTATTGTCTACCATTCAGGCGATCTTTGCAGGCCCTCTGCATTATCGAAACATGCAACGTTTGAAAGCCTTGTTTCTTAGGCAGCAACCTTCTAATGACCAGAAAGATGTCTAAGGATGGAACTGCGTTGCTGGAATCGGCACATGGAGGCATTGAATGGCACAGCCATTTTTGGTCCGGTGCCAGATTTTGTGGTGGAATCAGACGCGGGTCCTTCATCAAGTCCAGCGTCAAGGGGTGTCGATCCTCTTGACAACACAGTTCTGGCAAAGTCAGGTATGGCTTCCCAGACTACTGGATCTATCGTTTCAGGATTCCTTGGTACTCCCATTGTTTCTGCTTCTTCTTTGGGATCCCAGCAGTCAGCTGCATCCACTCCTGGTGGAGGAACACCTCACATTGGTGGCTTGGGCGAGTTCAGGGGATCTTGGGATGTCCACGGCCTATTGCAGGAGGCTCAAAAACTCCTTTGGGGTTTGTGGGCTCCAGGTATCCGTTTAATGCTATATTGCCTCCTGGAACAGCTGGAATGGCTGGTGTTTGGAACGGAATCTTGATCCCTTTACAGCTCCTATATCAGCCATAGTAAACTTTCTCTCATTTCGTTTTTCGGAAGGTAAGTCTTTCCGTGCTATAAATTTTATGCGTTCTGCTATTTTGGCATGTTCCGGTTCAGGGGATGCCGGTTGGGCAGAACAACCCCTTAGTGTGTAAGCTGTTGAGGAGCATTAAGTTGGCGAGGCCACCGGCCACCAAATATACTCGGCTTTGGAGTGTTACTGAGGTTCTTCTTTTTATTAGGAACTGGCCTGATAATGACACGTTGTCTCTGCGTCATCTAAACTGACCTTGCTTTTGTGTTTGGTGTCATTTAGGAGAGTGTCTGATGTTAGAGCTTCTGATATGGACGGTTTTTCTTTTACTCCCGAGGGGGGTTACTTTTTTGATTTCTCATCGTACTAAGTGCGGTTCTACTTCCATTTTTAATCCCTTTTCGGGGAGTCCCCTAAGCTCTGTGTAGCTACCACCTCATGCAGGTATTTGGCTGTGACGTCATCTTTAAGGTTCTCTCAGTCTACGCAATTGTTGGTGTCTTATGTTAAGCCGTTCAAGCCATTGACTACTATGACCTTGGCCAGATGGATCCAGTGGATACTTTTGGCAGATGTTGAGGAATCTTTTGGAGCTCATTTGGTGCTTCTGTTTCTCAGGCTTTTTTGGCCGGAGCGTCTTTATCTGACATTTTCGGCAGAGACATTTTGTACGTTTTGTTTTCGTCCTGGGCAGAGACATTTTGTACGTTTTGTTTTCGTCCTGGGTCTTATGCATGTTTTGCTTTTATTCATGATCGTTAAAACCGCAAAATATTCGCCTCCTGTCATGTGATATAAGTGAAGATTATGGTAGCTTTAACGTATTTATATATATTTATAATCTTAATTTTAATAATGACAGGAGGCAAATATTTTCCCTTGCTTACCCTTGGGTTTTTTCGTTTTGGGGTAGGTATAATTTTGATTAGTTATTTATATATTTTTTTTCTTGTTATGGTTGTTTATATATTTTAATTGTATTGTTTTTTATGCTGTTTATCAATTCTGGATGACAAGAATTGATTTTTGTTCCTTAGATGCCTTTCATGGTTTGTTTTGGTTTTCAGCAGGAGTTCTACGCTCTTTGAAGCCTGGGTTCAAGTGCACATTCCAGGTGTTTTGGTTTTCAGCTCAGTTTGTTCTTCAGGACTGGATTTTGTTTTGTCTTGGACTTTGTTTTTCTTGTCCCGGTTACCTTTTGTTTGTGTCAAAGAAAGAGGAAATGATTATGGATGCAAGAGCCTATATAGACTGTTACTGTTTGTGATTGGTGGTCTTTGTTGCTGTTTGGAGTTAGTAAAGAGAGAGATAGCAAAATAGTTGCCTCCTGTCATTATTAAAATTACACTAAAAAAGTACACTAAAGCTAGCATAGTCTTCAAACTTTTGTTCTTTTTTTACCCTGTACAGAACTGTGTAATCACTAGTTTGTGAGGCAAATAGAAAATGACTTTTTAGACAGGCTTTTTAATATAACAATTGCAACATAATATGTAAAATTTGTCTCAATCTCAATTGCTGCCCATTGTATCCTGGCAAAGATATTTATCCGCAAATATAAGCGTTCAACCATTTTATATTGGAGGACAGTATAAATCCCCCATTAAAATGAATCCAAAAAGCCAAGGGAGGATAGAAGCCCCAGTGGAAGTGCCGGCAGTAGGGGAGAATGATCCGGATCTCCTGCAGCGGATCCTCCTCTCTGGCAGCCGGAGACCACCTTCTATGGTCGAGCACCGGAAGGTCACCTCACACTGGTGCCCCATCATAGAAGCCCTGGCGGAAGTGGAGGACAGTAGCGGAGGTTGTCTGCATGCATCGCACGGATGCCGGCTGTCAGAGAGGAGGATCCGGGTCCCCTGGGATCTGGATCTTAGTGTTATTTGTGTGATCTGGATCTTAGTGTTATTTCCAAACCTCTATTTGAGGTTGGATTATAAAACGAGCATTTGCTCTGAAAAAAACCCTCATCTTATAATCGCTAAAATCGGTTCAACTAATCAATAATAAAATTAGTTGGCAATTATTTTCATTATCAATTATTATCTATTTTATCGATTAGTTGTTGTAGCCCTAAACTTTATATATGTTTATATATACATCATGTTAAAAAGAAAGTACATTCTCTTTGAATTCTATGGTTTTACATATCAGGACATTAACAATCATCTGTTCCTAGACTCCCTTCTGCACGTAGTCAGTGATACCAAGATATACCCTATTCTTCTGACAGACCATGCCCAGATTTCTCTTCCACTATCTGGGCCTTTTGCTCCCAGAAATGCACCTTGCTGGCGTTTCCCCTCTTATCTTTCTAATAACTCTAAGTTCACGCAATTTTTGAAAATGTCTTGGGCCAACTTTCTTGACGACAATATTTTACATCTTGATGACCCTCTCTTATTGTGGAATACCGCTGAGGCGGTTATGAGGGGTCATATTATACAATACACTGCTCACTGTAAATTGGAATGGAATAAGAAATACAAGGCCTTGTTGGGGGAATTGACTAGTAGCCAGGCGCAATTTTTCCGTACACATTCTGACATTGACAGGGTGCGAGAGACTTACTGCATATTTTTCTCACAGAAAAAGCAACACGACAAATTGATTATACTAAACAGCACTTCTTTCAGTGGGCTGGGAATGTGGGTAGACTGCTGGCGCGTGTTGCTATGGCCGGGCGTCCGCTACCCAAAATTCTTAAATTGCGCACCCCTACTGACTTAAAATCAGGAAAATAAATGACGCTTTTGCAGACTACTATCAATCCTTTTATGTGGCTCTCCCTGATGATTTGTGATTTTACAGAGAGCAGGTCTTTCAAAACTTATGAATAAGCAGCCTGACAGCCTTTTATGCTCCCATATCGCACTTCGAACTGTCCCGTGCCATAGTGTGCCTTCCCAATGCAAAATCCAGGCCCGGATGGGTTCTCTGCAGAATTTTATAAATCCCTAAGGGCTGATTTGGTGCCACTTTATCTTCTTTATAATAATATAATATAATGCCATTTATTTGGATCAGCTTGACACTTCCTCCTTATTGGAGGCTAGGACTAATCTTGACCCAGTTGTACAGACTTGTCATGCTGACATCTTATGTGACGATTGGATGGACAAAGTTTGTTTTTGTTGTTTTTTTTGTGCATATTATGTTGCTGCATCATGCATTGTTCTTTTTGCTTCACTTATGCAACCTCAATCACTATTAATCTCTGACTTGTGATATCCTTTTGATTGCTATTGTTTGAGAACCTCTGTACGTATCGCCTTTTATGGTCCTACCGTGTTACGATATTACCATATCTGTGTGCTGTATTCACTTTGTTGATAAATAAAAAAGTTAAACGTTTAAAATTACGTAAATACACGATGGTCAACAACACATGACATATTACACTGTGTCATGATTTATTCAACAAAAATAAAGACAAAATGGAGAAGCAATGTGTGAAAAACCATGTACACCCTTACTGTTTCCATAGGAATTAAGACAGCAGACAGGTGCTGCTAATGAAATGCCCTTGATCATCAGAAAGTGTGACCACCTCTATAAAAGCTGAAGGTTTAGCCGTTTGCTAGTCTGGAGCATTCAGGTGTGTGTTAACACAATACCAAAGAGGAAAGGCATCAGCAGTGATCTTAGAGAAGCAATTGCTGCTCCTTGTCAATCTGGGAAGGGTCCCAGAAATCAATATGTGTGGTCTAGCAAATACACAAATCCATTGTCAAACTGTTTATCCTTCATTGACCAAACCTTAATACACAAATCCATTGTCAAACTGTTTATCCTTCATTGACCAAACCTTAAACCAAGAGACTGATTCAGCTTCTAGGTTTTCAATGTTGTAACTTTCTGCGATGTTTGCAATCTGCCATAATTTTTCCTTTTTTTTTTTTGGTAAAGGAAGAACAGACTGAACTTTTTGCTGCTTTCATTACCAGACTTTCTAATGATTCTTCCACAGAAGTGCAACCGATAGTAGAACAAAACATTTGCTGGCTACACTGTCTGGGAACACAAAATTTTATGTTCAAATTTATTGCCAATGTTTGAACATTTGAAAATATTTCCTTAAATTGCTATTTTTCTTCTGGGATCACGGAACCAGTCAGAAGGTCTTGCACATGATCACACACCTTAATGATATCAAGTTCAACTGCTTGGAAAACCTGACTTGCAATCAATATGCATCTTCATGTGTTGTGCCTGAAGTTGAAGTAAGCTTAATTTTTTAAAAATCTCTTCAATTTTAAAAATGCTAAAAGCTCTAATGCTCTCGTATTTAGCTGTCCAGTCCACCATGTTTCACTCAGTAGTGGCACATTTTTTGGAGTCTCACTGAAACTTGACAGCTTTTACTGTGCCAATAGAATTCTGTATATCAGAAACATCATCCAGGTCACTAACAACCAAATTCAGTTTATGTGTAGCACAGTATGCAAAAGCAGCTTTAGGCAATTGCGGTAACTCAGTCCATTTATTTTAAGGTTGCACAGCCAAGGAATTTATCTCTGATGACACCTACCTTGCTACTTGTGTCTACAAAATGTACTCAAAGTGGCATCTGTTCTTTTTCAGATATGTCAGCACTTTCATAAGCAATGATTGAAAATCTATTTGACATATTGACTAAGGATACCAGAACATCTCTTAATTTTCTTCACACAATGCAATTAATTCATTTTCAAGTCAAACTGATGTATAACATGCATTAACTGGCACATTTTCCAGAAGGTTCTTTAGGACCACATCTTCTGCTTCAATGCAAAATGTTTCCGGCTGTACTTTTAGTAATAGTGGACAGAATTGGAAATTAATTTTTTCAATTTTCTTCAACTTGTCACTTCACATCACTGTCTGTTTCTGGTTTCTTTCTGCTCTTTGAAACATGATTATGTACACTTTTATGCAAGTGTTAATATTTAGTAAAAGGAGTAACTATGAGAGCTCATTGTGTCTCATGATGAACTAGTTGTGAAAAAACTTGCATTACTTGCAATTCACACAGCTTTCAGTTGTGGATAGTAGCTAAGCCATGGTAATAATATATTGACTTTTCCACACACAACGGAAACAAAGTGGCCCACTTGAATGCTTCTTGAAATTATAATTTTCTGGTGGGGTATATGTATTTTTTTCCCCCTTGTGTGTCTTATATTGCTGTATGCCTGTCATAGATTTCCTCCTTTATGCCTTATACTGCTCCATGCCTCTTGAAGGAATATAGCACATAAAAGGGAAAAGTGATATAAATAGGGCTAAGACAACCGGGCAAGAACCCATACAAATGACTAACATGCAGGTTTCCGAAAACATGATAATATGCAAAAACAAACTTTGTTAAAAAAGTAAACCTCACAATACATTGGAAAATTTATTTTAATCTGATACTAGTAATAAACTACAGATATGACCTTCTCAAACAATCACAGCTTCTTCTATTGATCTGAGCAATTGAAATTTGAATTTTTCCCTTTGGAAACCTAATGTTTCAGGTGTTCCACTCAAACATGGCCCTTGATATTCTCACATTAACAGTAGCTCGCTGTCAGATTACTCATTGTTTAATGAGATCTAATTTGAATGATCTACCCCTATTTGTCTCCAGGCCTTTGTACCGCTTAAATTCATTCTTGATTGCTATTTTTCACAAAGGCAGGATTTGCTTGATTTTGTGTTTAGTGATAAACATACACTGTACCCAGCTTGAAGATGGGGAAAATGTAAACGAGATGACGTGATTATGACCTCTAACAATGGTAATCTAATCATTAATTTCCTTTTGCCTAGGCGAATGGCAGCATCTATCAATTATATAATTTGCTGCAGCTGCAAGAACTAGAATTACTGTTTAAGTAACCTTTAATTCTAGTCATAACTAGAAAACTGTGGAGGCTGTCAGCAGCTATGTTCTGTGTGCAAAGTATAACAAAGCTAATAAAGTGTACAAAGTGCAGCAAAAACACCCAAGACAAACCACACAAAACTCTAACAATAGACAAAAAGCTAAAATACGTATCTGCACCCCTTATAGTTAGTCACAAATATAAAATATTATATGACATTAAATAAGTACTCCAGATGGTATTCGGGTAAAAAAATCCAGGTATGAGCTTGTAAAAAAATAACAATATAGCGTAATATATTGCACAACTTAATAGTAAAGGATAAATGCAAACATCCCCTTACAATATTAAGGGCATCTATATGCCCATATGTAAGTATGTGGAAGGATCCTTCTGTGTCAGACAAGATTTCTTATAGAGTGTCCCCCGCTCCGTGGTGTGTTCGACCAAACTTAGCTCTGTGCACATGACATACTCACCTCCAGTAAGCTCCAGCACTGACTCAACAAATGCTGGGGTGGGGGTCTGTTCAGACCCCTGTGCACATGTGTGCTCTTGATGGAAGCGCTTTGCTCCCACTGATTGGCAAGAATAGTCAGGCCATGAAGGAAGAAGGCAGCTGCTTTCACTTTTATTTATGCATATTAAAGTATTCACTGTACTTGCTGGCCAAAAATGCCCCAAAATGTAAATTCCTTAGGATTAGGCAAAATTGTACAGATGCAGTGTATTTGGAACAAGCCGATATATTGAAATCTAATTTGACCTTTTAGTAGGTTCAGGGTGTGAATCAGAAAGATCTTTTGAGTTATAAAAAAGAGTGAGTGTTGCTTTATATTAAAATGAGAGAGCGAGAGAATCTATATTCTTTGATTTCAATGGCAGGAATAATAAGGGCAAAAATATTATTCAGAAATATTGGCATCTATTGACCAATAATCTTTCTTTGAAAGTAATAACCCCCCCAAAAAACCTAGAATTATCTATAGATGTGCTCCTAACTTAAAAGCACGGGCATAGGAACCCAGGGATACGGGGGGGGGGGGGGGGGAGCCCCCCAGGAAATCATGCGGGGTTGACCGATAATAGAGAAATCCCCCCCAGGGCTGTAAGTGAGGTGAGTGCCCTCGGACGCTGCTGTGAGGGGATGCACAGTCGCCCGATCAGCAGCTGCTACCTGGTTGGGGAGATCACGGATTTCCCTAACCAGTCCAACGTTAAGGTAACACTTATCAGTGTGCTCTCTGTCACTGAGCGACGGGATGTGAAGAATGAGGGGGGGTCTGATGTGGAGAACGAGGGGGTCTGATGGGGAGAACGAGGGGGGGTCTGATGGTAGATATGTGTGCGTGTGCGCATATACGTATGGTGAGGCATGTATATGGGCAATGTTTATGAATGTGTATAGGCACTTGGGCAGGCATATGCGTGTGGGTATAGGGCGTGTATATGTGCATGTATGTGCATACGTGTGTATGGGCAGTGTCTATGTGTGTATATAAGGAGTGTATTTGTCTTATAGTGTATACGTCTATGTAAGTATGTGCAAGGGCAGTGTATATTTATGGGGAGGCATGTGTGTGTGTGAGCAGTTTATATATATGTTTGGGTAGGCGTGTATAAGGGTAGTGCATATATGTGAGTACTGGCAAGTGTGTATGTGCAGGCAATTGCAGCGTATATGTGTGTTTTTGTGGGCAGGCATGTGTAAGAGCAGTGCATATGTGTGTATGAGCAGGCATGTCGTACTTAAAGGGAAGAGAATGATTCCCTGTAACACATGCTTAACCCAGGGGCAACTAGGGTTAAATCCAGGCCTATTTCTGGTTGAAATTAGTGTGTGTGTAACTGTATGGAGCATTTGGACACAAGAGAATATTGCGGGGTGCTACTTGGTCTAGGGCATTACTAATACAAAGCGCCACATGTTAAACCTAGGGGTAGGCAGAGTAAGTGAAGGATGTGTTTGAATGTGTGTCTGGGTATGATAGCGTATGTTTGTGGGTATGTTATTCTGCACATCTGTTTTTATGGGGATGTTAGTATGTTTCCAGGTGTGTTATGGTGGGCATGTGTTTAGGTATATTAGTGTGGGAATGTTTTGGGGTGTATTAGTTTGTGTGTGTGCATGTTAGTGTGTGCATATGTTATTCAAGTGTTTAAGTGTGTGGATATGTTCCTGTGTGCATGACATATTAGGAGTCTTAGATGGTTCCTTCAATACATCATAGTAGTCTCTGTGGCCGTGTCCAGTGGGGTCCATCTGTAGTTGTAAGATTTTTTTTTTTTTTGTGAGTTTCTGTGGGAATTTTCTCCTATTCATCCAGTAGAGCGTTTGTGAGCTGAAGGTGATATACCAAGACATTTTGGACAACACTATGCTTCTAACTTTGTGAGAACAGTTTGGGGAAGGTCCTTTTCTATTCCATCATGACTGTGCCCCAGTGTACAAAACAAGGTCCATAAAGGCAAGAAACAAAATCTTGTGGAAATCGTTCCCAGAAGAGTGGAAGCCGTTATAGACATAACGGCTTCATATTAATGTCTATGTATTTAGAATACAATGTTATAAAAGTGTTGGTGAAATGGTCAGGTGTCCCAATACTTGTGACCCAACATTATTGCAACTTTTTTTATTCAAACATGGTTACTCTCTCTCTGGGGGATCACTTGCCATGAAAACACTTCTTCTTCTAATGGATACAATCTTAATAAATACAGATTAATACTGAGAGCACTTTATATTTGTGTAAATTTGTATTTTATTTACCTTACTTTATTAGGCAGCTTAAAATACAACTCACAGCATCAACTGACCTGTTTTAATAAAATGTTTCTATTTAGATATTAATAGGGCTGCAACAACTAATCGATAAAATCGATAATAATCGATAATGAAAATCGTTGACAACAAATTTCATTATCGATTAGTTGCAGCAGCTCCTACTTACAGTTCCTCCCTGCAGTCACTGCCGATTGGCCCACCCACTTCCTTCTTCCAGTCCCAGTCCCTCCCTGCAGTCACTGCCGATTGGCTGCAAGGAGGGACAGCGAGAAAGGGGTGGGGCCTATCGGTAGTGACTGCAGGGAGGGACAGGAAGCCAGAAAGGGGCACGGCCAAAGTGCTGATTGGCCCCGTCCATTTCCTATACCGTCCTAATGGCTGAAGAACTCATCTAACTGGTGAGTATAAAATTAATATTTGGGCTACTGAAAGTTAGGGGCAGTTATAGTTAATGGGGTGTTTAGGGTTAATTTAGGGGCAGTTAGAGTTAGTGGGGTGTTTAGGGTTAAGTTGGGGCAGTTATAGTTAGTGGGGTGTTTAGGGTTAATTTAGGGAGCAGTTGTGGTTGAGGGGTCTTCAGGGTTCATTTAGGGGCAGTTGTGGTTTGATGGGGGTCCTTCAGGATTAAATTTAGGGGCAGTTTATGGTTATGGGGTCTTCAGGTTAATTTAGGGGCAGTTATGGTTAATGGGGTCTTCTCTTCAGGGTTAATTTAATGCTGACGACTGAGGCTTTAATTTAATTAATGAAATAAGGTTAACTTAAGGTGCCGTTAGAGGTAAAGGGGGGCAAACTGAGGAGAATCTAAATCCTGGGGGCAGTGAAGATTAATTCTAAGATTTTACTAGTTACATGACGTAAGGTCATGATTTATAAAGACACGGAGGCGAGTATTATGCATAACTCTTTTCTTTAATCCCTCAGCAGCAAAGAGAGAAAATAAAACAAATACAAATAGTAAACTCCTCCCTTTCTCCATATCACAGTGTACATCCCAAAACTCCTCCTCTTTTCTTTGACATGGCTCAGATAACATATCCAACAGTCATAAACATAGATCCAGCAGCAGAATTTTCGTCCAAGGAACTCCAACGGAACACGGAGTACCGCCACGTGATCAAGCCCAACGAGACTTTATTCAAACGTTCTCTTAGCTGACGTATACTTGTCAAGCTAAAAAGGGAAAAACAACATGGTAAAATCATGCCTTCAGAGTTGTATTACCACAGGATATTAAAACATAAGAAATTATTAGTCATAAACATTCATTTAACCAATGGGAGGGCAAATAAAAGAATAAATCATAATCAAGCCCTAAGGCATCGGGTGGGAATAATACTCGCCTCCGTGTCTTTATAAATCATGACCTTACGTCATGTAACTAGTAAAATCTTAGAATTTATAAAGACACGGAGGCTCATATTATGCATCTTCAAAGCTGAGCAATAACATTAGAGGTAAAATGAACAGTAGGGCTAAAATAAAATTCCTTAAAAGTAGAATCCCTAGACCAGTCGGCCGCTTTAAGTAAATCTTCAAGTCTGCAACCAGAGATAAATGCCTTAGAGGCCATAGCACTCCTGATAGAGTGGGGCCCAAATATATCAACCCCTGCCTCAGTTAAAACCCACTTAACCCATCTAGCTAGTGAAGGTGTTCGAACAGGTAAATGCGGTCTGCGTAATGCCAAAAATAGATCAGGATGAGAGATGTCTCGAAAATCTTTAGTCCTAGATTCATATTCTTTTAGACAGGAGACGGGGCACAGGTGTGAATTATGTGGGAAAGAAGGATAAGAAACTGAGGTAATAGATGTTTTAGTTCTCCTTGAGATATCAAATGTGACTCCGTCGGGGGTAAAAGATCTACCGGAGATATCCAAAGCCCTGACATCCGACACCCTCTTGCATGAGATGAGGCAACAGAGGGCTACCAACTTAGCCGATAATTGGCGTAAGGACAGTTCTTCCTTGGGTGGCCACCGAGTAAACAGACGTAACAACAAGGTAACGTCCCAGACCGCATTATATCTAGGACGAGGAGGCCGAGAAAGTCTAATGCCTTTTAACAAACGACAAATGACAGAGTGTTTACCAACCGGGGTACCCTCGATTCCCACATGTCCCGCCGAGATTGCGGACCGATATGTATTGATTGTACGGTAGGCTCTACCATCCTCAAACATTTGAGTAAGAAAGCGCAATACCATACTTAAAGGGGCAGATACGGGATCCACGTGTCGTCCCACGCACCAATTAACCCAGTATTTCCAGGCACCTCTATAAACCTGTCTGGTACCAGGTGCCCATGCTCCTTCCAGGAGATCGAGAGTTGCCTGCGGAACGTCCGCGACAACCCAAGGTCCCCGGAGAGTAGCCAGGCTATTAGGGGAAGGTGCTTCTGAAGTAACAATGGATGAGGTTGACCGTCTATGTTCGTTAGAAGGTCCGGGTAGTGGGGAAGTAACCGTGGGAAATCTATGGCCATTTCCAATAGAGTCGGGAACCAAGTCTGCGAATCCCACCAAGGGGTGATCAAGACTAGTTCCGATCTGTGTCTGCAGAGGTGCAGCAGTGTGCGGGGAATGAGGCAGAATGGTGGGAACGCGTAGTGTCTGCCCATCGGCCAAGATTGCAGGAAGGCATCCGTGCCTATCGCGTCTGGGTCCGGCTTCCAACTGAAGAAACGCGGACGCTGTGTGTTCAGACGGGACGCAAAGAGGTCTAGGTCTAGTGGGCCCCAGAGAGTGAAGAGACATTGAAAAATGTCTTGACGCAAGCGCCAATCGCTCGGGTCCCGCAGAAAACGAGAGTTCCAATCCGCCTCTGTATTGGAGATGCCCGGTATGTGGGTCGCTTGTACCGATATATTGGAGGCCAGGCAGAAATGCCAGAACTCCGATGCGAGGTGGGTCAGGTCTTGAGACTTCGTGCCGCCCAGGTGATTGATGTACCTGACTGCGGACACGTTGTCCATACGTAGCAATATGGAACATTTTGAGGAATGTTGTGCGAAACTGCGAATGGCGAATGCGCCCGCCAGCAGTTCTAAGCAGTTTATGTGGAGGTCCTGTTCCTGTCTGGACCATTTCCCTCCCGTGGAGCGGTCTTCGCATCGAGCCCCCCAACCCCGGAGGCTGGCATCCGAGTCTATCACTAAATCCGGGGCCGTCCCGAAAATTGCCCTGCCATTCCAGCCATCTATGTGTTGAAGCCACCACGAAAGCTCCTCGGCAGCCTCGCAATCCACTGGAATGGCGTGATCGTATGACATGCCCTGTCGGAGAGACCGAATCTTCAAACGTTGAAGAGCACGGTAATGAAGTGGGCCGGGAAAGATCGCCTGAATGGAGGCGGATAGAAGGCCAATGACCCTTGCAAGATGACGAATCGTAATCAGTGGTCGACGGAGGACCTTCCTGATCTCTTTTTTGATCGTCCTGACCTTGTCTACCGGGAGGTGAAGGGATGTTTGCACCGAGTCTATCATGAATCCCAGGAATTCCATCTTTTGAGACGGGATCAGGATAGACTTGTCCCAGTTTATAAGGAAACCCAGATCCTGAAGGAGACCCGTGGTCCAATGTAAGTGGCATTCTAGGGAGTGTTTGTCCTGTGACATAATTAATAAGTCGTCTAAATATATAATTAGACGCACTCCTTTCCGGCGCAGATGGCCGATTACGGGTTTTAACAGTTTGGTGAAACACCAAGGGGCGGAAGATAGGCCGAATGGCAGGCATGTGAAGTGCCATTTCCGATTGTCCCATACAAATTGAAGGTATTCTCGGTGGTAGTGATCCACTGGGACGGTGAGGTACGCGTCCTGTAAATCTAACTTCGCCATCCAATCCCCTGTGCGAAGTAGATCCCTCAGGGAATGAATACCTTCCATCTTGAAGTGTTGGTAAGAGATGAAGGCATTCAGGGGTCGGAGGTTTATGACGGGCCTGATGCCTCCACCCTTCTTGGGAACCATGAAAAGGTTGCTTACGAAACCGGGGGAGTTCATGGGAATGGGAGCGATCGCCCCTTTGTTGAAGAGGGATTGAACCTCTTGAGTGACTAACAGTCTGTCTGACGGGGAAAAATGAATCGCGTGAGGAAATATGTACTGAACAGGGGAAGTAAGGAAGTCTATCTGGTATCCCCTTACAGTCTGCAGAACCCAAGGGTCTGTAGTCAATCTGTGCCAATTGTGAATAAAGTGACGCAGTCTGCCCCCGACCCTGGGAGGGTAGAGGGGTGCATGGGTACTCACCATAAGGGCGTCTGGATTGGTATGATCCTCTTGCGCCGCGATTTTGCCAAGGGCGGCTCCTCTGCGGGAAGAATGGGGCAGCTGCGGGCCTGTATTCCTGGTGGGTTTGCCTGGATGTAGTGGGACCTCGGGAGCCGTGGTTTGGACCCCTGTGATAACGGCCGGCCAGACGGCCCCGACCTCTGCCGGCCCCTCCAAAAACCTTTGGGCTAAACACTCTCTTCATGTTAGCCTGGGCCTTATCCAGTGCAGTGAATGTCTGGACGAAGGAGCCTAAGTCCTTTACGAACTTGTCTCCAAATAGCATGCCTTTAGCTGAGGTACCAGGTTCAGAAGTGGCCATGTTAACAAGCTTAGGCTCGATCTTAATTAAGATTGCCCTGCGCCTTTCACTGGCTAGGGCAGTATTGGCATTGCCTATTAAGCATATGGCCCGCTGTATCCACCCTCTTATGGACATAAGGTCCAGGGGGGTTACTCCAGAAATTGCCTCCTCCACCATCTCAAAGATACGGGCACAAGGGCCCAGTACATCTAGAACTTTATCCTGGCAATTCCGTAGGGAAAAGTCTAGGCCCTTCTTTGGCCTCCAGCCGGTCTTTCCCAGGAATTGGGCGATTTTAGGATCCACATCAGGTGTATTGCATGCCAGGTCAGGGACCGTGGGTCTGGGGCATTCAGCTTTTAACTTATTGCGGGTTGCTTTATCTAGGGGATGGCGAACCCTGGCAGCTATATATTTTGCCACATGTTCCGTTGGGAACCAGTCGGCTGACATCGGGTGGATTAGATTATCAGGGTCGAACAGGGCTTCGCCCTGGGGGTCGAGCAGCGCATTAGCGTCTGCATCGATGTCAGGTCCTTCACCGATAGGTGGGACTTCAAATATAGGTTCATCGTCAGAGGTGGACTGATCGATGCCCACTTCCCCTTCAGAAGCCTCCTCTATGTCGGAATCAGAATCCGAATTCAAAGCCTCAGCTCTAGCCTTTTTCCAGGTGCGTACCATTTTT
>VKOC01000001.1:21969769-21990019 GCA_009364415.1 Spea multiplicata | reverse complement strand
GGGGCTGGTTGGCAAATAAAAAAAAAATATAAACAAGAGGCATTTCATTAAAGATATAGCACTTTATAAATTGCATGACGTTATGATTCATTTATTATATATTTATGTAATGCTAATTTATTACAGTGACAAAAGCATGCGGAAATATAACTAACAGACAACAAGAAATGGTATATTATATTTGTCAGAATTTGGTTTAACAAAAAATAAATAAATAAATAAAAATGGGATGCTCAGTCTTAAATGCCCGGGCCTATTTTTTGTCCCAGTCCGGGCCTGATTACGGGGCACAAACAGGACCATGCGCGTTTTTGATTCCAAACATGAAATTTTCACATTTTGCTTTAGTAGACCTATGTTTCATTTGGGCCTGTTTAGCACCCCCTAATTATAAATACCCCCATAAAAGTATATATTTCTGTAAAGAAGACAACCCAGAGTATTTCATCAAGAGCATTTGGACAATTTTCATGCAACCATTTGGCCACCAATCACTGCCAAAGTCAGCAGTTGCTATAGTTTCCTGCACTTTTTTCACCAACACTTCTATGTTGCTAAGGATTTTTTGTACAGGGTATGTGTTACGGCAGATAAATCCAGCTTAAATTGTTCAACTGCCTTTCCTGAATATGGAAATACCCCACATGCCTTGTTTTTTTGTGGTTTTCTGGACATTACAGGGCATAAGTTGTAATGGGCTGGCATACTGGATCACGGTGTTGGCTAAGCAAATGCTATCTATGAAGCAGCTTAGCAGTCCCATAGGAGAACATGTTCCCATAAAAGTATATGTTTTTGGAAAGTAGTCTACCAGAAAAATACCCCCCTTATGGCTTACCCTAACGCAAAATAAAGAAATATAAAGAAAATAAATTTAATAATCTACCTTGGTGTGGTAGATCATGAAGCACTCATCGATGCAGAGTCCTGGCAAAGAGGGGCAGGAAGGGCAGTGGTAGCTGGAGTCCTTCCTAATACCCTTTTTGTAACAGACTGTGCATCTTTTCTTAGGCTTCTGTTTGGCACCAGTGGGGGGATTGTGCAAGGAAAATGCCTACAGGTATGACGCTGTGTGTTACAGGTCCCTCATCGGAACGATCAGATATCATCAGATAAGTAACTGAGCCAGTTACTTACCCACATACACACATTCTCCCCCAGCCCAAGCATTCTCATTTTATGTACCAGCCTTTTATGTGGCATCGTATCAAATGCTTCGGAAAAAAACCCATGCTGATATGGAGTCATACATTTATTTTCATTGAGATACTCCAAAATAGTATCTCTTAGGAAACCTTCAAACAGTTTACATACAACAGAAGTTAAACTAACAGGCCTATAATTCCCCGGGTCACTTTTTGTCCCCTTTTTGAATATTGGCACAACATTTGCTATGCGCCAGTCCTGGGGAACAGACCCTGTCACTATAGAGTCCTTGAATATTAGAAATAGGGGTCTGTCTATTACATTACTTAACTCCCTTAGAACGCGGGGGTGAATGCCATCTGGACCTGGTGATTTGTCTATTTTGATTTTTTTTAGGCGGCACTGCACTTCTTCCTGGGTTAGACAGGTGACATGTACTGAGGCATTTATCTCATCCTGCTGTATGTTACCTGGCATTTCATTTTCCTCTTATTCCCATACGGTATGTACTTTTCACAGTGAGAATTTAAGATATTTTTAAAAATCTCCCATTTAGTGTCTGTACTTTTGTTTTTGAGGACATTTTCCCAAGAGAGCTGTAGTAACTCCCAGTATCCTCCTGTTGTCCCCGGAATAACTTCCAGCACCAGCCAGAATGCATACCTTGGAACCCTGCTATGTGTACCCAGTAAGTAGACACAACTACCTCCTTTAGCTACTGAATCTCCCCCTTGCAGCAATCCTGTTAATGGGATTACTTTACACAATGGAGTTCCTGCCTGTGCAATCTTTGTTTGGCAGCCAGGCTGGAGCCATCTCTGACTACCTTGTGGCCTTGTATGACATGACAGATGTAGCTTCGACTCAAGGGCCAGGCTCAGCTCAGTTGCTTAATTAAATAAAACACCAACACACAAGATGGGTTTGAAAAGGCCACAGCCGTTTTATTTAACAGTCATTGTCCTGTAAAACCTGAAATAATAAACATAGATGCGTTAACAGAGACAATGACGTAACCAAAACCAACCTAGCTTGCCAAGTTATCCAGGTACCATACCACACACCAATTTTGGGAGGGGACATACCAGGATGCCCCAACCCGGACCTGAGGTTCCAAGCACCACTCCTTGCAAGGAACCTCCCACCGGTTATGACCACCAATGATCATACCACCACATTAACCCCTTGGATACCTGGCAAGCTACTGCCCACGACTGGGACTAATGCAGCAACACCACGCCACAAACTCAACCACATAAGGGGAGGGAGGGTGGGACAAACAACACCAGGTAAGGTTAAACAAAATGGATCCTTACCCCTGTGATCACCAAACTTAAATATCCTCCTACCAAAACTCCTCCCCTAAAATCCACAATTCCTGCCTTAGCCTAGCCCTGCTCAGCACTCTGTCAGGGCCCACTCTAGTCCATTCTGGCCCCCGTGGGCTTCAGGTCATTCTGTCACACCCATCGAAAAGGAAAACGATCATCCCATCCACCCCTTGCTAGCGGGAATATCGGAAGTGCTTCTGTTTTGGTAGTATTGACTTAAAACCCTGAAGCTTTATGAAACATAGTTAGTATGTCCATAAGCAGAGGAATGGACTGTATTTGATTAGAGAGAAATAAGAGCAGGTCATCTGCAAAGACAACCACCCTTAATTCAGCCCTGCACTTTGACTGTCCAGAGCAATCAATCAAGCGGATCAGCAGCTCAATAGTTAAGTTAAACAGTAGTGGCGATAGGGGGCAGCCCTGGCGAGTACTCCTGCCCGCCATAAATCGTGGCGAAGAGTTGAGCTAGGGAAGAGCTATACAACGGCTAAAACAGATGAGTAAAGTGAAGGCCAAAGTGATGAAATTAAGAAAGGGACGTTAAATATTGTCATGAAATATGATCAAATGTTTTGTCAGCATCACAACTGATACGAGGGCATCAGTTCAGGGCCCCGATTAGGTTTAGCAATAAGCACAATCCTAAAGAGATCTTTCAGGAGCCTCTCACTGGCCAGCAGACAAGTATACAGTTCACAAAGATTGGGCGACAAATGGGGGTGCTAAGATTTTGTAATACTACGCACTAAGGGCAACTGACACCGGCTTCTAATGATTTGGCAAAGATCTGATAATTGACCAAAACTCCTACAAAGAAATGGGTGCTTCTAGCATATCCCTGTCTTGTTGGGTCACTTTGGGGATTTGTGCCTGCTGAATCATACCATCAATATCCATGGGCTCTGTGTTATAGAAATTCCATAAGTAATCTACAAAATGGTTGAGTAATTTTATCAGGGTATGTGGTTGTAGCTTGAGTATCATCTTTCAAGTGGGTAATAAATTGCCCTTGAATATTAGAACGCTCTGTGAGGTAAGTTCAGCCAGCGTATTGTTGATGGAGATCGTTAGTTTGTCAAGTTTCGTGTCCAAGAGTAATAATATTAACTATGTCTTGTGCCATGAGCGGAGCTCTTGACGGTTCATCCTCCAAAGGTTCAGCAGATGGCACCCTTTTGGGAGAAGAAGGCATATGTGTAGATTTAGTGGTTCCATGTAGTTTCTCCAGAGTTTTCCTATGCTTGGTGGAGGATATTGGTGGGGATCCATGTATTTCTCCATGGGATTTGGAAGGCACCCGCCACCCACTGACAAGATCAGGAGAGGAGAGGGGGGCCTAATGAGAGAAGGATACACCACCAAGGAGGGTAGCTTGAGGGGTGTAGGGCTGGACCCACTAATACAATGAAAGAGCTACAGTGAGTTAACAGCAAGGAAAATGAAAGCTGTACAGGTATAGCACAGATACAGACTCAGTAAAACAGATTCCAGCAGTAAAAATATAAAACAATAATAAATAAAGAAATAAATGATAAGAAAGTGTCCTGGAGTCCCTGTATAAGCGTATAAACTGATACTCTACAGTACATTACAGCTTCTCCAATCCACCCCAATACATTTTCTGCCCTAAAATAAAATATTATCAATAGTAGTATGGTAAATGAGCAACAGGCATCAACTGCTTAACTAATTGTTACTAAATGGTGGCTACAGATGGCAAACGAATGACAAATCCTGGTGCAAAAAAAAACAAACAAAAAAACACAAGTTTGTATGACTGCTAATGCTTGTACAGCTGAAAGCATGCAGACACATCATTTTACTCATCCCTGTACTTA
Source organism: Spea multiplicata (assembly GCA_009364415.1). Lineage (NCBI taxonomy): Eukaryota > Metazoa > Chordata > Amphibia > Anura > Pelobatidae > Spea > Spea multiplicata. The sequence goes on along the minus strand of VKOC01000001.1, from coordinate 21,985,701 downwards.
TCACAGGGAATAGTTGAGGTAGATCTTCAATCTCCCTGACTGAACAGCAGTTGTCAAGAGGTGCCCAGTCAAATGTAAAGGTGATCTGCGCTTTGTACAATACAAAAGTGAACATTGGGGGAAAGTGGTACAGCCATAGCAACCAACCAAATTGTTCTACCAACTCTTCTACATTATATACTACATCTGTAAAAATATTATTGTAACGGAGAAAGTTTCAAATTATTTGATTTGTGTCTATATTGAAAATAACAGCATTTTCTTTTAAAGATATATTTAAAGATATATTAAAAGTTAAGAATGAGTGATATGAGGTATTATTAGTGATTCATTATTATAATAATAAAGCCAGGGGTGTGGTATATATACATAATGGTTCTACTGAAACATTTGTTATTTTAAAAAATATCTTTTAATGTTAATTTTTTTCACTGCAGAAGAACATGCTAAAATCTCACTACACCAAAATGAATTGCATGAATCAACAGATAGTTTGTGTCATTTGCCTGCAATCCTGGATAGGTTATAATGCCTATTTTCTTACCCTGCTTTGCTACTATACCAGCATGATAACAGTTAACTCTTTTTCACGCCAGAACAAAAGTATTATGCTTTAAATGCGAACTGATACTCTTAAGAGGTTTATTCTGGAGAAATAAAAACATGATATTTGTTATGAATTTAGCAGTATCTTTCGTCAATTTAAAAATATTATCAGAATATTGAAATGAAGCAAATACAAAATACTACAAAATAATAATGAAAAAATGCCAAGAAATCATTCCATGCTTATAAATTTTCTTTTATTATTACTATTTTTATAAAAAAATGTGGAATGATCCAAAATAGTTTCTCTAATAGGAGCAGTGTGGGACATGGAATATAAAATGATAATAAAACCTTCTCACACTTGTGCTGCTCTAAATGTGGACCATCTGTGGCCCCAGCTGGAGTGCCGGCAATGGTCTGGCACTTGAACCACACCATATTTACAGATCTAAACACAAAATGGCTACTGCATGATTGTTTCACGATTCATTAGTCAGACAAGCTCTCCTCTCCTGCCAGCACAGCTGTTACAGAGTAAACCTTTGTAACTTAATAGGCCTGATTATTACTTTCCATCAAAGGTATTGATCTGTGTCAGTTTTGTTTTAAGGAAGGGAGACACATTAGAAAAAAAAGTAGTTCTTATGTCATTCAAAATTAATAGTGAATTGTCCTATATATCCAGTTGCAGATGAGAGGATATAAACAGAAGTGATTTTAACTATGTGTAATGATTATTGTTGTGGCATGTTCAAAATTATGTATATTTATATATAAATTCATATTATAACATGGACTGCAAAAACTTGAAATTAAGAATTAGCCTAATTTAAAATAACAAATAATAATGTGGCATATTAAAAAATTAGCGCAATTCTCTGTAATATATTTGATACTCCACTGTTTTTCATTTATCAAGGCATGGTTGGTTCCCATAAATATTGTGGCTTTTTTGGCAAAAGAACCGACAGGAATTACAAGGCAGATTTTAATTAACAGAAATAATCATAATCCACTTCTTTTCAGGTTTATGATGATACTGTACATTAACACTGCACTTTTTTGTAATAGGAGTATGTAAACGTAGTGGGGTCCCTTACCTTTTTTAAAAAGTATATATACAGTCATGTGAATGTACACACTATTTGAATTCTATGGTTTACATATCAGGACATAATAACAATCACTTGTTCTTTAGGAGGTCTAAAAATTAGGTTAATACAACCTCAGAAGAACAACAGCACATGACATATTACACAGTGTCATGATTTATTCAACAAAAATAGAGCCAAAATGGAGAAGCGAATCAATAGCTTGTAGAACCACCTTTAGCAGCATTAACTTGAAGTAATCATTTTCTGTATGACTTTAACAGTCTCTCACTTTGTTATGGAGGAATGTTGGCCCCCTTTTGTTTAAGACATTGCTTCAGTTCATTGAGGTTCATGTAACACACATTTCTCTTATGGTTCCCCCACAGCATTTCAATCTGGTTGAGGTCTGGACTTTGACTGGACAATTGCAACACCTTTTTCACCCATTCTGTTGCTTGGGATCATTGTCCTGTTGCTTGACCCAATATTGTTCACACTTTAGCTGTTGGACAGATGGCCTCACATTTGACTCTAGAATACTCTAGGAGTTCAAGGTTCCCAGGTCCTGTGGCTGCAAAACAAGCCCACGTATTCACCCATACACTAGAGTGCTTGACACTTCGGTGTTTTTGCTGATATGAAATATTTTATTATTGCCAACTGTGAATTATGGCCAAGCATCTCCAAAAGACATTGTTCCAGAAGCCTTGTGGTTTGTGCAGGTGTAAGCCTCCAAAACAAATCATTGAGTCCTGTAGAGTCTGAGATGTAATTCTGCAATTTACCTGAGCATTCACGGTCTGACCTTTGGGTGAATTTACCGGGACATCAACTCTTGAGAAGATTGGCAACTGTCTTGAATGTTTTCCACTTTTGAATGATCTTTCTCATTGTAGAATGATGGACATTATAACCCTTCCCAGATTGATGGACAGCAACAACTGCTTTTCTAAGATAATTGCTGATGTATTTTCTCCTTGGCATTGTGTTAACACACACATGAATGATACAGGCCAGCAAACTGCTAAAACTTTGGCTTTTATAGAGGTGGTAACACTTGCTGATGATCACTTAATCAAGGGCATTTGATTAGCAGAACCTGTCTGCTACATAGCATTTTAAATCATATGGAAGTAGCAAGGGTGTATTTAGCTTTTCCACACATGTGGTCTCAATTTTGGCTTTAATTTTGTTGAATAAACAATGACACCATGTAATATGTCAAGTGTTGTTCATCTGAGGTTTTATTTTCCTAATTTTTAGACTTGCTAAGGTATTGAAATACGCAGAAAATACAAAATACAGTAAAATTTTGTTACATACCTGCAGTCCGGGCGCTGCTCTTCAATGTCTTCTCAAGCAGTGCCGATCTTCCCCCACTCCAGGATCGCCTCAGCCGCAGCCTCCATGGAGAAGAGGGAGACCCTCCACCACTCCACAGGTGCCATTGTTACTGATCACTATTTGATCACTGATTAGTTACATTTTCAGTCCCTGATTATTTTTCAAAGTTCAAAACTTACAACTGGTTGCAGATTTTTTTTTACTTTACAATATTTATTTTGTTTTTATTAATTTTTAACCTAATAAATTATCTGATCTATGATTAATTACTCTTTAGATCACTGATTATTGATCCGCCTCACCGATCATCAGCCAGTAGTCTAATCTGGTGGGGGCATATTATACCCAAGTACTTCATTTTTTCCTAAAAAAATTCTAAAGTTAAAAGTCTAAAGTTATTCCTGCATTTTATACACAAGTGTTTATTAACATTAAATATGAGTGCTTCTATCTTCCCTTAACGATATGATCTCTATGGTGTTATTTGTCTTTTACAATTCTGAAAAAATATTGCAGCATAGCCATATAAAGCCATTATCTGCTTTATAAAATGAATTATAATGCCATTATATAATTTAATTTATAAAAATTTTAATTTAATGAAAATTATACTTGGGCTTCATCAGCTCAATAAGCAAAATGACGACTCCCTGGAAGTATATTGTTTTGATTATTTTTTTTTCTTTTTTACCTTCTTTACCCCTCATATCACTTCTCAGGCCTCCTAATGTTAGAGCCCAGGGCCCCCCCACATTTATTACAACTCTGTCCAGATTCAGGGCATTCCTTTAGTGAATGTTCAGGTTTACACCGATTACAAAACATTTATCTTTTATCTAAGTCTAATCATGTAATAAAAATATAGGGCCAAACACAAACTTCGTAGAATTGGATCAACACATATGTATGTATGTGCGTCAAAAATAGGCAGAGTCACTTAGATGCAAACAAAGGTAATACATTTAATACGAACAAAAATGGAAGAAGAATATAAAAAGAAAATAACAAAAATAATACAAAACAAGTCTTACAAAACCTTGGAGAGGAATTCAGTTGATGGCATCTGTCCTATGCATTCCTGAGGATGGAGGGAGGGAGTGTTGGGACGAGGCGAGTCCGTGGATGGCAAGTACATCTCTCCTCTACCTCTCCTCCCATGCCTCTCCAACGCCTAGCTTATATACAATTTGGATAGTGATGTCTGTCTATTGGTCTTCACCTAATTAGGTGTTCAAACATGTTCACTAGGGTCTTTACACGCCTAAACCCTATTTTAGGTGGTCACTGTAAGCCTACTGTAATGCCCTTTTACAGTCACAACTATTCCTTGCATTAACAAGTTACTATCCTATCTATACGAATGCAAAAAACAGAATGTTGCAGAATCTTGTAATACCTTTTTTATTGGACTAACAGTATTTAAAATAATAGACGAGCTTTCGAGAGTCCTCCCTTTATCAAGTCAAAAGCATTTCTGACCAAGCAAGTGAAAAACACAGTTTAAATCTGACCAGTACATGTTCTGATACAGGGTTAAAACAGGGGTTAAAACAACAAGGTAGTTTGCATCTAGCTTTGTTGCATGGTTTGCTTCCATTATCTGTGTGTGTTGTTTCAGTATGTAGTTTCCTACTAACCAGCTTTTGTTTAAGATTAGCTGGTTGTCTGAAGGCCAAGATGGGGGGTTCAGGGAAAATTTCTTTTAACACCTCATCCTCTGCTAGCATTGGCTGCAGATCCTTGATGATTTTTCGGATTTCTTCTAGGGCAGGATTGTATGTGGCTACCAAAGGTATGCGTGAGGATGTTTGTTCATGGCTGACCTGGAACAACGATTCTTGGAAACACAACTTCACAAACCCTACAAATATTATCGCTACATTGATGATATTTTCATTGTCTGGACGGACGGAAAAGAAAACCTCAGAAAGTTCCATAACGCATTCAATACATTTCACCCATCTATCAAACTCAAAATGGACTTCTCCACAGAAAGTGTAAACTTCTTGGATACAACTGTCACAATAAACAAGGACACACTACATACATCCCTGTACAGAAAACCCACAGACCGATCCAACTACCTGCACAAATCCAGCTTCCATCCATCCCACACAAAGCAAGGCATCATCCATAGCCAAGCCACCAGGTACCACCGCATCTGCTCCTACACTGATGACAGAGACATGCATCTAAAAACACTGTCTGAGACATTCAAACAAAAGGGATACAAACCAAGAATCATCAATAAGAAAATTAACTTCACAAACACCACGTAAACACCTGTTACAATTCACAGACAAACAAACATCCTCACGCATACCTTTAGTAGCCACGTACAATCCTGCCCTAGAAGAAATCTGAAAAATCATCAAGGATCTGCAGCCAATGCTAGCAGAAGATGAGGTGTTAAAAGAAATTTTCCCTGAACCCCTCATCTTGGCCTTCAGACAACCAGCTAATCTTAAACAAAAGCTGGTGAGTAGCAAACTACATACTGAAACAACACACACAGATAATGGAACCAAACCATGCAACAAAGCTCGATGCAAACTCTGCCAACACATCTGTACCAACAACACAGCCACCCACAACAACAAGACATACAACATTAAAGGTATCATACTCATGCACTTTACAGAATGTTGTATACATGATTCAATGCACCAAATGTACTATAGGGTGTTACATCGGTGAAACCTGCCAGCAACTTAATAAAAGGATGAATCTACACAGATACTCCATCAACCATCATGATGAAGAAAACTTTTGCACCCCAGTTGGGCACCACTTTACCCAAACCGGTCACTCCATACATGACCTTAAAATCAAAACACTGAGAGGTCATTTCAAAAACACCCAAGAAAGAAAGACATTTGAAGCCAAAATGATATATTTTTATGATTGTAAAAACAGAGGACTTAATGTGGATTTGAGCTTCTTAGCACATTATCAAAACTTCCTATAACCTGTGCCTTTTTTTTTTCTTCTTCTCTCCCTCTCTCCTACATGCTCACCCCTGCTCCCCCCTTGCCTTATCTGTGCAGTATATGCCACTATTTACTATTTACGACCCTCTTAGTTTTTTGTCTGCAAATTCTCTATCTTGTTATTTTAACCCCTGTTTTAACCCTGTATCAGAACATGTACTGGTCAGTTTTAAACTGTTTTAAACTGTGTTTTTCACTTGCTTGGTCAGAAATGCTTTTGATTTGATAAAGGGAGGACTCCCGAAAGCTCGTCTATTATTTTAAATACTGTTAGTCCAATAAAAAAGGTATTACAAGATTCTGCAACATTCTGTTTTTTGCATTCGTATACACTGGACTAATACGGCTACCCCAAACTACTATCCTATCTATAGAATGCCTGTTCAGCAAATCCTTAATTCCATATTTAAGGTCAAGGAAACCTTGAAGCCTATCATTGAAACATATTAATATATCTTAATGATCATTTATTTATGACCAATGGTTACATATGTTTGACTATTGCCTATACCAATAATTATATATGGTCCTTTCATATATTATTGAGGTTAGAAGAGATGTTAAATGTGTTAGAATCTTTTACAAATCATTTTTATTCTGCTGATTGCAACTGGTTTTTCTCCATATTACGCACACTTCCAAAGCTGGTGTACAGCATCTGCTTCATTAATGAGCTCTTTAATCGGTTCTCCAGGCTTCTGCATACAGGTGAACAATTTGTGCCTTCTGTATGTGATTCTTCCTTTTAGGCATGCAATAGACTTGTGCATTCGGGTTTGTATGAATTTGTCAATTTTGTCAATTTTCCTTTCCTGCAGCTCTGCTTCTTCGATTGACGCTTCTTTTTCTTATATCGTCTTAATTTGTCTGATTTTCCCCCTAAGTCAATTGCAACCTGTATTGATGGTGGGAATTCCTTTTCAGAAGCAACGAGTGCCAATAACCTTACACATTGACATTATATGTATTTGATAACTTTTTAAAATAATTTTAATGGTTCTGTTTCGCTGGAATTTTTGTCTCTAAAAATCTGCTTTTTCTCTTATGTATTGGGAATTGATGTGGAATCACCAGGTTAACTATATGTATGTAAAATGGTGGAGTCTCTGGGCATAAACATTCCCTCGACAGAGAAGGTAGGGAGACATTCAAAGTGAGTGTGAGAGAGCGTGAGTGAGTGTGAAAGCGTATGAGAGTTAACAAGGTTGAATGACAATGTATTTCATTTCCGAATGTAAAAAGCACTTTGAATTTTATCTGACCTAAAAGGGCAAGACATTTTTTGTCTGAAAACTAATGGACCAATGGATCAAATGCAGAGGTATATAACCTTTGTTTAAATCTTTTACAATTTCCAGAAACATTCTCAGTCAACGTAAGTTTGGTTTCCATGTTGTCTCACTTAATGATTTTGTGAACTTTTGGAACTAGCCTCAGCAGACTTTTAACATACCAAACTGCGGTAGCCTCACTCTTTCTCTTAAAAAAGCATTTCTGACACTATGTTGTCAGACTCCAGGCTTCTCAAAACAACTACCAGCCTGAACCAGTTTATTACCATGACAGACTGGGTCTCCAGGCACTGTTGAGCATGTTCAGCTTCTTCACGCCATCGAAAATATGTTCCCGGAGGACCTATCATGAACTTGTTTAAACACAGCCCTGCATTAACACAATCAAAATTATCAAGAAGTAACAACTGCTGAGACACCTAATGCTGAGACACAATTTCTCAAGCTATGGGAAACAACAATTGATCACCCCAAAGTGCGAGAGGAAATAAAAGTGCAGCAATAGTAAGGCATGTGTCTTGGACTGGTAACTGGCAGAGAGGTACATACAGCCCCTTGGTATACAAAAAATTAAAAGAACTGATCCCCAGATTAACTACTTTGTGACAATGGCTGATTTTATTTTTTGTACCCTTCGTGACAATGGCTGTTTTAACTAGTCTCCGGCAAACATGAAAAAGAACACGAAGCGTGCGTTTTCGTGTTCGTTCCGAATACATGAAGAAGAGAAGACAGCGGTGGTAAAACGTAGACGAAGACACACAACACGAAGAATCTTTGTGATCGCCTTCGTCTACTAATCTCCCTGGTCCCTTCCCCATCTAGCCTACCTTATCTTCACGGTATCGCAGTGGAGTTGACGGAAATGGAAATCCGTAGGTTCGCCATCAGGGGTTACAGGGCAGTGCAAGTGAGCCTATTGGTTGATGTCAGAGGAAGACCCTGCAGGTAACCAACAGGCTTACTCGCGCAGCCTTTTTAACTCCTGACAGACGAGCCCCCTGCTGGCAACCAATAGAGTTGCACATACGGACACTTAAACTACTGGCACCAAAGCTGCTGCAGTACGCATTAACCCCGTATTAACCCCTTATACAAAACCGGAAAAAAACAAAGAAAAAACAAACACAAAGAATGTCCACAAATATTCGCCCGAAGAGAAGACAGGAACGGGCGGATATTTGCGGAATACGAAGATTTTTTTTAGCCGAAGACGAGCACGAAGACGAAGACCTCCCTGGTGCCCAAGTCTAGTTTTAACATTTCTGCGGTGCTCGTATTTAGCTGTAAATTTTCTTCTTTCCCGTTCCCACACAAGTTATATGTTGTTTTTTTTCAGAACAAGAAGGGCTTTATTATTTTTATTGTATCATATCATTTACTATAGAAAAAAGTATAAAATATGGTGAAAAATTGAGAAATTGAGACTTTTTCTGACTTTTATTTGAAAAATATTTTACTCTTCTATAGAAGCTAAATGAAAAAAACCTTCTAAATAGATTCCACTATTTATCCTACGTTTAGAAATACCCAATGTTTTTCAGGTTTTTTTTGCCTTTTTCTGCATGTTATAGGGCAATAAATACAAAGTGGTAGCGTTTTGTTATTTCAAAACCATTTTTCCACATCTGGTAATTCTTCCCCCATAAGCTATTTTGGGCATCTTTGAAACTCGCCAATGCAATTTACCCCATCAAACCATATACTTTTGAAAACTAGACACCCCAGGGTATTTCAAATGCTGGTATTTTAACTCTTTCCATGCACTAATTCAACCACCAGCCTTTGTCAAAGTTTGCAGTAGTACTTTTATATGTATTTCTCCCCACACACACACACACACATTGTACTTTAGGTATAAATTGACAGCTCAATATGTGTTCAACATCTCCCAAGTACAGTGATACCACCCATGCCTAACTGCTGTTGGACGGCTTATCCGTTACCAACTAAACAAAATAGTAGAATATCAGTAATAATAGCAGCACTCAGTAGCTTAGCAGCTCTCTCTCTCCCTCTCTCTCCCAAAATACTCAATTAACAGACATAATAAGGCTACTGAGGATAACCCCCCTGCAAAATATAAGGGGATATATACACTCCTACCATTATTATCCCCTGCTTTCTGTTACTATATATATAAAAAAATGGTTAATCGCCTCCTAAACTCTTTTAAAACAGGCATCCGCTGCTATACAGTGTATGGTGGACGTTGACGCCCTGAGGAGGGGCCAGATGCCGATCTCGCTGTTGCTGAATGCCTCAACATCGTTTAAAGCCATGACGGTCCTGGCACGTCAATTGTCGCTAACTGGGTAACCTAATTTTGAGAAAATTGTGCGGAGAGCTGTATTCTTTGGAGGTGGAATGCACCATAACATTATGACACTGACAGGTAAAGTAAATAAAATGAATAATCTTGTTATCATGGCACCTTTCAGTCGGCAGGATATATTAGGTAGCAAGTGAACATTTTAGCCTCAAGCTTATGTGTTAAAAGCAGGAAAAACAGGCAAGCAAGTTACTTTGTGGGGTGTTCCCAGAAAACCCCCTAACATTGGACACTGGTGGGTGGGCATGAAAGCAGCTACAGGGCCACTAAAGAGAGGCCTGGCCAGATAACAACTTTCTAGTCCTTTTCTTCCAGGAAGTGATGCATTTTTTGTATGAGGTAGACTGCCACCACCTGCCCAATTAATGCCCATTCCCCTCCGCCCAATGTGCTGGACACCCCAATGTTCTGCTGAGAGGACATGAAGTGAAGACCCTGCTGCTGCTCTAGGATCCTTTTGATCATATCCAGGGTTGAGTTCAAGTGGGTGACAATATCCTAACAGTGGTCCTCCTCCCTCACACTACAGGGAAAGTGCCCAGCAATCTTAACAGCATTTTTGCAATCAGTTTTGACAAGCTTACACTATCCATGAGTTGGAATAGTTGTCGTTACCACCACATGTAGTATATGTGCCACACAAAGTCCTTATTTCTCACTGCTTTTATCATGTTTGCAGCCCCGTCAGCCACCACCAGTCCCATTTCTACTGCTATGTCTGTCTGCGATCGAATCCTTGGTACCAGCATCTTCCTGGCAACATGTGAGCTGATGTATGCTGCTCATACATAAGGATTAATAACCCTGCTGCCCTTCTACCCCTCTGTCACCCAGTGTGCCTACATCAGGTACAGTGGTACTGTCCTCCAAATATTTAGGCAGCCACCAATGTGCCATCAGTGAAAGAATGGCATGATGTGCACCAGTGGAGTGCCATATGTCGCAGGTAAAGTGAATTTTTAAGCTAGATGCCTTGGACAGCTCATCCTTCAACAATGACACACAAGACTGGTAAAGGGAGGGCACTACAGTCCTGCTGAAGGTGGTGTGAAGGGGAGGCAGTAATGGAGAGTGAGAGCCTCTAGCACGTGCCTGAAGGATTCCCTCAGATCATGGAGATGGAAGCACCTCTGACAGCGGTATGCTGATTAAGCAGTGTTTATTTGACTGCTGCTTTGATGAATGGAAAGTCCCAAAGGCTTATAGGGTAGGCTGATGTAGTGATAGTTCTAACACTGAATGAAAACTGGAATCAATCCTTCTCACAGCCTGTATTCACCGGTACAAATTATTAACCTAAGTCAGGGATAGTATTTCACACAGTCCAGTGCTTAATTTTCACTAATATTTAGAAACAGTGGCATCAAGGGAGAGCTACTGTGGCGCGCTTACAAAAAATTACTGCCGTTTTTCTGAAGTAATACTGCTATTTTTTGGACATGAAAAAACTGCAATACTGCACTTTTACTGCAGTATTACTGCACATTTACTGCAGTTTTACTGCATTTGTACTGTGCATTGACAGACTCAGAGGCCAGGGCAAGAAGGTAAGGTAAATATAGGAATCAGGGTATGCTGGGGAGGGTATGTAGAGCAAACGCTGGGTATAGAGATGGGGGTGATTTTGGTGCAAAACAGGGTAAAAATGATACATGCACATGAACAAATGCACATAATCTAACACCTTACTTACACATAAATACATTATTTTTTACATTGTAGATTTTTATTTAAAAAAACAAAACAGTTATAAGCATTTCTGTTAATCTGTATGTATCTCAGTTGAGCTAAATCTGCAATGCAGAGCTTGCATGTGTTACTCGGTTGATCTCTATGTTTCAATGTGGTTCTCATTTGATCTATACCTGCAATGCAGTGTTTACATGTGTTATTCACACTTAATCTACCACCTTGTTTACACATACATATGTACACACACATACATAAACACAGACACATAATCTAAATCTTTACGTACACTTATATACACACACAATGTTACCATTCCTTGCACTGGCATTTAAATAGTTTAAAAAAAAATTCAATCATAGAATCTATGATTGAATTTTACATACTACTCGGATTTCCTTGAAGCTACATTGAATTGGTATTATTTGCATTATTTCTACTCACTTGATGCGGTCACCTATATATATGTTTTTGCAGTTTTTCTTTAACAAAGTGGGGTTTTGTTCTGAGGTGTACAAGCAGCACATTTACTTATTACGTGTTTTTTTGCTTATATAATTGTATTCTATATTGTTTATATTTTTTTTTGCACACTACTCAGTTTTTATTCTAGTTCCTATTAGTATTCTAAATTACTCAGAAGAGGTAAATTGAATCCAAACGATCCAGGTTGCCACGTATTTTTCATACTGATCCGCTTCATGAGCTCCAATTTCCTTGTTTCCTCAACCCTATCTAGCCAATCTCTTATTGTAGGGTCCCTAGCACTTTTCCAAAAGAGGGGGCCACACACTTCGCTGCATTGAAAAGGTGTATGGTGAGCGGAAGTTTTTATGTGGATATGCCAATGTGGGTATGGTGCAGCAGCATCGCATCCGGAGTCAACAGAGGCGGGGCCTCAACAATCAGTCCCAAAATGGCCTCACAAGTTCACATTCCCACCAGATATGAATAAATGAGCCCTCCTCCTTGCAACAATGCAAGCACAATGAGTCTGTACCAGGGAACATTCCATGAATTCTAATAGGAGTGATGTACCAAAAGGTATACGCATCTTATATGCATTCTCCTGCACCTTAGTGGCCACCAAACACAACTGCACCAATTAACTAATTTTCTCCCAATCTTCCAACGTCATAGGGGACCCAAGGAAATCCAGAACTAACTGCTGAAGCTGGACCACCCCCTCATGTGAGACTGTGAAACCCTGAAATATAAAATAAAATATTTACAAAAATGTACTCACTTTTGTGAGATAATGTATATGGGTGTAAAAGGCATATCTGGGGGCAGAGTGGCTTCTTAGGGGGGCAGAGTTGCATATCAGGGAGGTGTAAGGCATATCTGGGGGCAGATGTGCATAACTGGGGGCAGAGTGGAAAATAAAAGGAAAACAAAAAAAAATATCTCAATCATAGTTTTTATTAAATATGAAAAAATACGGTATATTTGGTGTAACCTTTTCTCTTTAAATTTGCTATTACTGGTTGTACAGTTTGTACCTTGTCACCTTCTGTATGTGGATCCCTCCCTGGTACTTAGAACTGACTGAAGTAACATTTAAAAATGTGTATATGCACTTTTTAACCCCTTAAGGGCAATGGGCAGTCCCTAAACCCTTTGAAAACAATGCATTTTGAGCCCGTACATGTACGGGCTTTGTCATTAAGGGGTTAAACCTGCATTCTTTTCTTCTCATGCAACTAAAATATTCCATGTGCTTAGCAGTCAGTTAACCCTTTAATGACAAAGCCTGTACACGTACAGGCTTGCGGTGCAGTGTAATAACGACAAAGCCCGTACAAGTGAGGCTGACCGTGGAAAGCCCTCCCCACAAGAAAAATGGCCACCGCTGCACTGATCATCAAAGATCGCGACGGCAGGCTAAAACAGCTAAGAAAGCAATCAGATTCGTTTCCTAAGCATAAACCCTGATCGCCTTGATTGCTCCGAAGAGCACATAAGTGCTGTTTCCATGTGTTGTTTATTTCATCTATACCTTCAGTGCTGAGTTTACATGTGATTTCCAGTTGATCTATACCTGCAATGCTGGGTTTGTGTGTTCTGTTGATTTATACCTGCAATGCTATGTTTCCATACATTATTTATATATATACCTGCAAATACAGGGTTTTTATGTCTTATTCAGTTGCACGTGCTGTTTCCACTAATATTAATATATATCGGCAGCAGGGTCTAATATTGAAGAATGAAAAATAACTGCCAGTTCAGCTGTTATTTTGAAATCATATTTCAATCACGGTCTTTACTTCAAAGAGATAAGCACATATTATGCAGTTAAAACGGATGTCTAATGCATATATATATATATATTATATAAATAGTGTATATGTAGCATTTTATAATTGGCCCCCCTACTTTGGTCCGCGAACATGAATTCATTAATGAGACGTAAAGCGAGTATTGACCCGTTGTCCTCCCAGGAGCTGCCGTCTGGGCTGCTGAGTCCCTGCGACGTGGCCAAGATGGAGAGGAATATCGGCAAAAACCGCTTCAAGAACATCATTCCGTGTGAGTACCGCGTCATCACCCATGTGCTCCCCTAAATATGAAAGCTGGAGACACCACTGCTTTGAAGCTGGCCAATGGAATTTACCCCATCAAACCATATATTTTAAGACTAGACACCCCAGGGTCTTTCAAATGCTAGTATTTTTACTCTTTCCATGCACTAATTCTACTACCAGTCAAACTTTTTGGTAGTCATTTTTGTGTGCGTTCCCCCCCCCCCACACACACACATTTTATTCAGGTAAGAATTAACAGGTCATGGTATATGTCACTGACACACAACACCCTGATATGGGTTCAGTAACATTTCATGAGTTGCCTGGCTGTTTGGGGACAAAATGGACACATTTGGAGCATGCAATTTTTTTAATGTTGAACATTTGGTGATCCACTGCCCATGCCCTATTTAGTACACCTTTCAGCCTGGCTAATTCAGTGTGCGCTATAAAACCATATATTTTTAATAACTAGACACCCCATGTTATTTCATATGCTGGTTATTTTAACTCTTTCCATGCACTAATTCTACCACCAGCCTTTGTCAAAGTTTGCAGTAGTATTTTTTGTGTGTATTTTTCCCACACATTGTAGTTTAGGTATAAAGTTATAGCTCCTGGTATATGCCACTGTCACACAATAGCCCAATATGTGTTCAGCAACATCTCCCCAGTTTAGTGTACAGTTGCATGGGGTTGTTGGGTTGTTTGGGACGTGTGCATTTTTTCAAATTGGAAATTGGACATGTAGTCATCCTTCCCCCTGTATTAATTGGCCAATTCAATTTACCCCATCAAATCATACATTTTTAAAAGTAGACACCCCATGGGCATTTAACATGTCTGTCAATCAGCTTCTGTCTGATCCATTCAACAATATGGGAATTCAAACTCAAAGATTGCAGTTTATATATAAGTCTTCTATGTGGGACAGTATCGAGCCATACTGAAATCTAGATATGCAATGTCTACTGCATCGGCTTGATCAATTATTTTAATCACCTAATCATAACATCAATACGATTAGGTTGGCATGATCTTCTTCAAGTAAACCCATGTTGTTTTTGAAGCCCATGTGACTTTAGATATTCAACAATTCTATCCTTTAACATAGTTTCCATTAATTTCCCCCTACTGATGTAAGACTAACTTACATCAGTTGGGCCCTTCTTGTTGGGCAACATTGGCTAATTTCCAATCTTCTGGGACGACTCCCATTAACATGGATTGGTTAAATAAATCCCGTTTTGCTAGTTCACCACTAAGCTCTTTTAATAACATCAACTTATTTGTATTTTCCTTAGACAGCTGAACCTCTTCTTATATGTATCAAAATAACTCTTTTTTCCTAAATGAAGTCCCTTTCCTTCATTTTCATCTGTAAAAACTGAATCGAAATATTCTTCTACATACCTTTCTTCTTTTGTTTTTACTCTAACTAATCCTTATTTTACTCACGTACATACGTAAAAAAAAAAACATTTTTACTGACTGGGCAGTTCTCTCTTCTGTGTGTACTTTGGCAGCTCTTACAACTTGCTTTGGCTCATTCTGCGTAATATCATAGATATCTCTGTCAGGGGCGTACCTAGAGTATTTGGCACCTGGGGCGGGTCCTGTATGTGGCACCCCCCCACACACACTTTAAAACTGCATAGCGTTATATACCGGCGCAGACACTGAAGGTGGTACACATTACTGTATACTGAGGCAGACATTGACGGTGGTACAGCATAACACCTATCACTATATACTGAGGCAGACATTGACAGTTGTACAGCATAACACCTACCACTATATATTGAGGTAGACAATGACAGTGGTACAGCGTAATCTCTATCAATATACATTGAGCCAGACATTGACAATAGTGCAGCATAACTCCTATCATTATATATTAAGCCAAACATTGATGTGGTGTAGGCCTACCACTTGATTGTCTGGCTTAGGGATGCACCGAAACGAATTCTGGACTGAAACCGAAAATGCAGCATTTACCTGGCCGAAATGGAATATGACACCCCTACACCATAAAAAAAATCTAACACTTTTATTTAAAGTAACTAACACACCAAAATAGGACAAAACAATTAAATAACAATATATATATATAT
>VKOC01000001.1:21936020-21956376 GCA_009364415.1 Spea multiplicata | reverse complement strand
TAGATAGTGAGAAGGGAGGGAGAGAGGCAGAATTTTCTGAATGAGGGAGATAATTAATGAGTTTGTGTGAATGAGTGAGAGAATAAATTGTGTGAATTAATTATGAGAATGAAAGTGTGAATTAGTGACTGTAAAAGTGTTTGTGTGAATCATAGATGTTTAATTGATTTGTGGAAAGGTAAAGATGGCAGAAGCAGGATGTTTGAGCCTTTGGGGACCAAGATGACACAGTCAGGGTGTTTATGGGACAAAGATGGCACAGGCCGGGCTGTTTGGGGACAAAGTTGACTCATGCTGGGCTGTTTGGGGACAAAGATGGTAAATCCTATGTGTGTAATTTGGGTGCTGGTCAGGTTCAATGTGGGCAGTGTGGCCGCCAGGGCTGTCATCTATGCCTGTGATTTAGGGGGTTTTATCTATACCTTCATTGCTGGGTTTTTATGTGATTTCCAGTTGATCTATACCTGCAATGCTATGTTTCCATACATTATTATTGTATACCTGCAAATATGGGATTTGTATGTCTGAGTCTATGCATTCAGTGCTGAGTTCACATGTGAATAATAATAATATTAATATATATACAGTATATTATTGCTAACAGCAATCACACTCCTATCATGGCCAGGCAACCAGTAAATGCCTACACCACGTATTTGGCTTAGTATGTAGTGATAGGGGTTATGCTGCACTGTTGTCAATGTCTGACTCAATGTATAGTGATAGGGATTAAGTGTATCACCGTCAATGTCTGCCTCAGTATATAGTGATAGGCTTTATGCTGTACCACCATCAATGTCTGCCTCTGTATATAATGATAACAGTAATGCTGTACCACCTTCAATGTCTGCCAAATACTCTAGGTACACCCCTGTACTGACCTAGTATATATTTGTACAATGTGATCAGATCCCCTCTTAGACCTCTCTTTTGAAGTGAAAACAAGTTCAAGGTTTAAAGGGTTGTGCAAGCGACTCTATTGGCCTCTGCAGGCGACCAATAGACTCACTCGCATGGCCCTTTAACTCCTGAGGGTGCAACTTGGCCCGGGGATACCACGGTCTCCCTACTCCAAGAGCTAAAGGTGTGTAAGGGCAACTCTATTGGTCGTTCGTATGGACCTTTAACTCTTGGTCCCAAGTTGCGGCACCAGGATTTTAAAAGTCTATACGAGCGTCTCTATTGGTCGCCAGCAGGGGTTTTGTCTGCCATCAACGATAGAGTCGCTGGTACAGACCTTTAACTTTTGGAGCGGGGAGACCAATGGTCTCTCCAAGCCAAGTTCCGCGCCAGGAGTTAAAGGGCCATGCGACCAACTCTATTGGTCGCCTGCAGGGGCCCTGAAAACGACCGATAGAGTCGTTCTTTAACTCCTGACGGTGAATGTACGGATTTCCGCTCCCGTTAACCCCTCTGATGCTGCAGGAGTTAAAGTGCCATGTGAGTGAGTATATTGGTCGCCAATAGAGTCGTCCCGCTTCAAGAGGTCCGTAGAAGCGACTATTTTATCATTTATTGTTTTATATAGAACCATCATAATCCATACCGTGGTACAATAGGTAGATAGATAATTTGACTCAGAATCAACAGGTGCGAAGGGCCCTGCTTAAACTAGCTTACAATCTAGAGAGTTATAGGCCAATAAGTACAAGAAGAGTCAGGGTTGGCCCAAGACATAGTGCCGTCTGGGGCAAAGTTTGAAATGCTGCCACCGACCCCCCCGGCTGACGCCACTTCTCATTATCTACCCTTCCTCTCCCTACCATCTCATTATCTACCTCCCTCCCTATTATCTACCCTATCTCTCCCCCCTTTTTCACTGCTCTGCCGTGGTACGCGCTGACTCTCTGCTGAGCGCCGGAAATGACGTCATATTCCGACACTCAGCATTAGAAGCCGGCACCGAGACCGAGCTAGAGGGCTCGCAGAGGAGAGAGAGGGGTGCCAAGCAGGTACTGAAAAGGCGATTGGGGTGGCAAAGTGCCGCCTCTTCAAAAGTGCCGCCTGGGGCAATTGCCCCACTCTGCATTTTTTACAAACCCTGTAATCCTACCCAATGCCCTATTTGGGACATACGCTATATGAGCCCAGCCAGCCCAAGTTAGCCTGTAAAACTATATATGTTTGAAAACTAGATACCCCAGGGTATTACAAATGCTGATATTTTAATGCTTTCCATGCACTAATTCTACTACTTTTTTAGTCACTGCCAAACAACACCCCAATATGTGTTCAGCAACATCTCCTGAGTACAGTACCCATGCATAGGTTTGTCTGGTTGCTTGAGGCTAAAAGGCCACATTTGTGAAGTGCACAATTTTTATTTGGTTGAATTTTGACATCTGGTGAGTTAGTCTTTGAACCCAACCAATTCAATTTACCCCCATCAAATCATACAGATTAAGCACTTGTTCATAAAAATAAAACATAATTCTTTTAAAAATATTTTTGGATTTTTTAACATTTGTGTTTGAACTGGATGCTGGCCTGATGGTGACATTACTGGAGATTATTTTTTCATGTTACCACATTTTTATTTATTTTTTTTAACTATATTTTTCTTTTTGTCATGAATTTCAATAATCACATTGTGACTAGTAAGCTGGACTCAATTGACTTACATGTTTGAATGCAGACACTCTTGTTTATTTTTTAGTGTGTACCGTCTTTGAGAGGCAACATCTCTTGCTATGTTGCTTGTGGTCACTCTCTGGAACAATCACAGTGCATCATGGGGCGGGTTCCTGGTGTCACTGAATGTGTCAGCAATAGCGTTTGAGCTTGCAAGAACAGATTTCCCTGCTTTATCCCAGAATTTTTCCTCCCTTTCTGCACCTTTCGGGAATTGGTCACTTTCATGAGGGGACGCACAATGACACTCTCCAGAGTCCAGCTAGCTAGCAGTGCACTTAAAGGGCAGCATGTTACCCAGGATGCTCGGCACTTGCCTCTATGCAGTGTCAGCACAGACTTACCACACAGACTGAGCTCCGAGCTCTGCAGCTAATGCAGAGATCTATGAGTCTGCAAATAGGCAGCAGGACTGGAGGTATCTAGTCTGGAGATCAAGGGTGGAACTAGAAACCACAGGGTCGACTGCAAAAGCTGATCCAGGGTCCTCACTTCACCAAGCAACATGTCCCACAGTGTCAGCTTTGTCCTCAAACAGCTTATGAGTGCCACCCTTGCTCTGAAAATTTAATAAGTATCTCTTCCTCCTTGCTGGGTGAAGACTAATCCAGCATGCAGAAAGTGTAAGTACACCCTTATTACTTCCACAGGAATTAAGATGCTTAGGAGCATAAAGGTGCTGGTTATTAAATGCCCTTAAACAATTGATCATCAGCAAGTGTGACTACTTCTATAAAAGCCAATGTTTTAGCAGTTTGCTGGTCTGGAGCATTCAGGTGTGTGTTAACACAATAAATAAAGAGTGAGAGTAGGTGAGCTGATCGTATCTCTACTGTCCATTAAATAATTTGCCCTTTTAAATCGGATTTGATCAATTGGAGTATTATTTTTTCGATCTTTTAGAAGCAATTGTTTCTGCACATCGATTTGGGAGGGTCCTGAGGCCAAGTCCATCATTCTACAGCGAGAAAGATTATGCAAAAGTGGAAAACATTTAAGACAGGTGCCAGTCTCCCCAAAAGTGGATCTCCCAGCAAATTCATCCAAAGTTCAGACCATGCAATGCCATGAAACTGCAAAAAAAAAACCCAGTTAGATCTTTGACTCTACAGGCCTCAGTTAGCATGTTAAATGTTAAAGTTCAACACAGTATAATTAGAAAAGAACTTAACATATATGTTTGTTTGGAAGGGATGCAAGGGAAAGCCTCTTTTCCCTCTAAAAAAAAAAAATCACAAGACTTCTGGAACAATGTCCTGGATGCACGAATTTTATAATTAAATTATAAAACCGTGCTTTCTCAAAATAATAAGAAAAAAAAGCAAAAAAACACAGCCCCAATACAGACATAATGCATTTGTTTATGCTTTTGTAGTTTTCCACCAGTCCTGACCCTTCTTAATCGAGTCTAGCATAACCCTTTGAAGCATTTGGCCTTCAAATGTCACAAAAAAAAGTATATTATTCTCCCTTAAAGCAGTAGTGATTTCCTTTTAGTGACCTCTCTGTTGGCGAGTACTTCGTGATAAGTCCAGAAAGAAAATTCATTTTTAAAAACTTTCTTCTTCTGTATTGTACGTTCTTGAAGCCACATACATTTTGTGGCGGATCTGGAATGTCAGAAATTGCACGATCACATCTCTAGGGGTCTCTAGGGATTCTATATGCTTTTTCTATATTTTTTTCACTTTGTGCTTCCTTGATGCCCATATCTTGAAGCAGACTTAGTAAGGTTGGAATCAGGTCTTTCATATTGATTTGTTCTGTTAGACCTCTAATTTTAAGATTTTTGCTTCGGGCCTTATCCTCCATATCCGCCAATTTATCTTTCATTAATATTTTATTTTCTAATATTTTCTAATTGTAGTTTATCTTTAGCATTATTTTGTTCAAACTCCGTCTGTTCAATTTTTTGTTCTACAGTTTTTAGTCATACATATATATTGGCGATGTCTGTTTTAATACCAGCAAAATAATTTTTTAGCTCTTCTATCAATTGCTGATCAGTACAGGATTAAATACACTGCTGCATTTTTTTCTTGAATAAACGGCTCATCTAGCGGTTTTTTTTATATTTCTTCTTTTACAGATACATTTTCTGTTTCTTCTATGTCTTCTGGAATTGCGAGTATAGATAATTCCTCTGGCTCTTCAGTAGTCTGGTCTAATATTTTTTTTTCTGTAAAATAGAAGAAAAGAGTGAGACCATTTTTTTTTCCTTTTTGCTATCCTGGTCAATCTTGGGGAGGACTGCGCAAGGAATTAGCGGCCTTATCTTTCAAGAGGGTTGCAGCTCTTATTTTCATAGACCTGGGTTGGGTCACTCAAGCTGATCTTTCTTTCTCAGCCCTGCTTCCACTTATTTCTTGTTTTCTTCTTACAGTGTGTCAAGTTCAATACGGGTATGAGAGTGTCTAAAACTCTCCAGGATCACTCGTTCAGCTCTCTGAGCAGTACAGACCACGGCAAACAATTCTACTGCCTTGAATTCTTGGCAGCTCCAACTGGGAGTACGATGACCTTCGGAGCACACCTAACCGCTCTGTGAGTTAACTGATTTCCTTGCTTTATCCCAGCATTTCTCCTGCCTTTCTGCACCTTCAGAACTTGGTCACCTAACCATGTATCCAAGTCCTGATCTACTGGGGTGCCTTCATGAGGGGACGCACAATGACACTCTCTAGAGTCCGGCTAGCTAGGAGTGTACTTAAAGGGCAGCATGTTACCCAGGACACTCGGCACTTTCCTCTCTGCAGTGTCAACACAGACTTACCACATCTAAACCATTTCTAAACTCAGGACAATTAGTAGAATCTATATAGCAGGGTTTTATTTATTAGTTTTTACAGATTGGAAAAATATCTTTATTTTCCGATATATCTATATCTTTCATTACCATTTTCAAAAAGGTGTCCATTCCAGATTATTTTTCTGTTTTTATATAGAATGTGGATTTCTCTTTAAGATTCGTGTGGGTGTCTTGCAAAATAATTTCTTCCTGAATTGGAACTCTTTTGTTGATTAAAAAATTATTTTTAAGGCATAAGTTCCGAGTGAATTTGTGAAGCTCTATATAACTTTCAAAATTATTTATTTTATTTGTGGGAGCATATTTTAACCCTTTATGGAGAACTTCTTCTTTTAAGACTTATACTTTAATACCAGAAAGTTTGACAAAGATTAGTGCATGGCAATAGTTAAAATACTAGCATTTGAAATACCCTGGGGGGGTCTAGTCTTCAAAAATATATGGTTTGATGGGGTAAATTGCATTGGCTAGCTTCAAAGATACCCTAAATAGCACATGGAGAAGAATTACCAGATTTGGAAAAAAAATGGTTTTGAAAAAGCAAAACATTACATGTACTTATTGCCCCATAACACGCAGAAAAAAAGCAAAAAAAACATTGGGTATTTCTAAACTCAGGACAAATAGTAGAATCTATTTAGCAGGTTTTTTCATTAGTTTTTATAGATGAGTAAAGGATTTTTCAAATAGTCAAAAAGTCAGAAAAAGTCATTTTTTCACCATAGTTTATACTTTTTTTTTTATAGTAAATGATATGATACAATCAAAATAAGTGTATCTAAAGAAAGCCCTTCTTGTCCTGAAAAAAATATATAATAATAATAATTTGTATAAAACATTTAATCAGCTTAAGACTGAACACTCTCTCCCAGATAAATTAACTGGCCTCCTAATTAAAGGTTATCTAGCAAACTAGAATGTATCTCTAACCAGATAAGATATTTCTCATATTCAAAGCGTGCTGAATTTTTAGCTTGAAAGAAACTTTCCAGTGTTACCAAATAATAATAGTAATAATTTGAGTCAGTCACATTGGCTCCACTCATGTGTTCTAGTCCATTACTTTTATTGCATTCATTTGTGTTGCACACAGGTTGCACTATTAATTGTTTCTTTTATCTTTTATGTATATCCCGGATTCTGATAATTTTTAACCACAAAGAGGTAAGCTATATCTCCTTATTTGCTTATTCGCTCCACTCACTGGGGTGGGTTACACCACCTCTATTCTCTTTTGCATTATTGTTTTTGTGTGGGACAGCGGGATTCCCACAGAGTGTCTGTAGCGATTTTTACACATCTTAGACCCTGCATTTTTATTCTGTACTTGAAAGAATGTTTCCACCAGCTCTCTAAATCTCTTGTAAGGAAAGATGGTGACTTACTCAAAATTTCATTTGGCCCCTAGTAAGCACACTACACCAATTTCTGAACTTAATTTGTTTGTGAAATTCCATATCCATAGATCTGTAACAGTTGCTACTAATGACTCAATACCTTGGATCAAATGGTTTAAGTTGCACTAAGCATATTTGTACTCTTTCTGGAGGGTGTGCTTTCCCTATTTTAAATATACACAAAAGGAGGTACGATTAGGAATCTATAGGTTATTATTGATGTATGCTTCGGATATGACCCTGGAAGAAATGGTTTGCTGACTTAGCATATCAAAAGAATCTATGAGGGGATCCAGGCATGTGGTAGATTACAGTTTACATTGAAAGTTAGAGGCACCTCATCTATGACATAGTTACATATTACATAGGCTGAAAAAAGACATGCGTCCATCAAGTTCAGCCTTTCCAACAATTGTTAATTGCTGTTGACCCAAAAGAAGTCAAAAAATCCAGTTTGTAGCTGTTTCCAATCTTAGAACAAACTAGGGAAAAAAAATCCTTCTTGACCCCAGAATGGCAGTCAGATCTCTGCTTGGATCAAGAAGCTGTTTCCCCATAATTTAAAAATGATATACCTGAATATTATGTTTTTGCAAGTATTCTGCTTAAACAGCTGTACAGACTCTGATAAAACTACCCCTGCAGGCAGAGAATTCCACATCTGTATCCTTACTGTAAAGAAAAAAGCCTCTTTCCTTTGCCTTAGACTAAATCTCCCTTCTTGTAGTCTAAATGCGTGGCCATGTGTCCTATGCATAGTCCTGTTTACAAATAGATTTCCAGACAATGGATGTATCCACCTTCTGGTTTCCCGGTCTTCTGGACCTGTCGTTTTGGTTTCCCCTGGTACTTCCATTGTTTCCGCTTCTGCTCCGGGATCCCAGCGGCCAACCACACCCGCTGCTGGTGGAGGATCACCTCACCTTGGTGGCTTGGGTGATTTCAGGGGATCCTGAGATGTCCGCGGCTTATCGCAGGAGGCTCAAAACCTCCTTTGGGATTTGTGGGATCCAGGTACCCGTCGGTGCTATGTTGCTGCCTGGAGTGGCTGGTATGTATGTCTTTCCGTACACTGAATGTTATGTGCTCTGCTATTCTGGCTGCCCATGTTCCTGTTCAGGGTGTGTAGGCTATTGAGGGGCATTAAGCTGGTGAGACTGCCAGGCCCCAAATATACTCGACTCTGGAACGTCGATGAGGTCCTTTTGTTTATCAGAACTGCCCGGAAGATGATGGTTTGTCTGTCTGACAGCTTTCAGCTAAATTCACCATTTGTGTCTTTTAGGAGGATTTCTGATGTTAGGGCTTTTGACGTTGATGGTTTTGCTTTTACTCCTGAGGAAGTTACCTTTTCTGTTTCCCGCCTTACGAAGTGCAATTATACAACCATCTCTTATGTCTTTTTCCAGGAGTATTCTAAACTGCACGTGGCTTCCACTTTATGCAGTTACGTGGACAGGACATCGTCTTTAAGATTTTTCAGTTGTTGGTGTCTTATGCCAAGCCCTACAAGCTGGTATCTGCTTTGACTCTGGCCAGGTGGGTCCGATAGATCATATGTCTGGCCTGGGGTGGAGGATTCATTCAGCGCTCATTTGGTTAGGGGCGCTGCAGCTTCTTTTGGCTGTTGCATCTCTTTCTGATATTTTACATGCGGCTGATTGGTCTAGAGAATAGACGTATCTGTTTTCATCCAGGGGACTATCCGTCTTTTGCTTTTATTCATTAGCGTTAAAACAGCAAAATATGAAGTGTGCTTATAATCTTTTGCCTCCCTTCCCTGGGCTTGGGGTGTCTGGGTTGTTGTGTAGTTATTATAATTATTATTATTATATTGCTATACCTGTGATATATTTTGTATTCTTTGTTCTTGTTGCAGTATTAATTATTATGAGGTTGTATCCTTGTCAGTAACATGTGTGTTCGTTCTTGCTATCTTTCAGCATAATCGAATCTGGTTGCTGTTTTCATGCTTAGGAGTTGAAGTTTCCTTGTTATTGGCAGACCAAGCGCATTAAAGACTTTCAGATTAGAGTTTCTTTGTTTGTTCTGTTTAGACTTATTTATCCAGACAATTTGTTCTCTGGTTCCTGTGATTATCGCTCGCTGCAAAGAGGAAGTGGTTTGGGATGCAGGAGCCTATATACTGTCACTGGTTTTATGATTGGCTCTTTCTGTTAACTTTTTGTTTGCTGCTGTTGGGAGTTAGTAAACAGAGATAAGCAAAATATTTGCCTCCTGTCATTATTAAAGTTAAGATTATAAGTACGCTAAAGCTAGCATAATCCTCAATTTATGTTTTTTTTCCTGCACATTATGGGGCAAAGTAGCGTTTTGCTACTTGAAACTCTTTTTTTCCAAATCTAGTAATTCTGTACCATGTGCTATTTTGGGTGTCTTTGAAGCCGGCAATAGCACATTTACCCCATCAAACCATATATTTTTGAAGACTAGACCCCCCAGGGTATTTCAAATGCTGGTATTTTAACTTGTTGCATGCACACATTTTACCACCAGCCTTTGTCAACGTTTGTAGTAGTATTTTTTTGTGTGTATTTTTCCCACTCACGGTATACTTTAGGTATGAATTTATAACTCCTGATATATTTTTGTTTTTTTTATTTTTCACATTGTGATTAGAAACCTGTGCTCCATTGACTTTCATGGTTGAATGCAGTACCTGTATGCTTCTTTTATATTGTTAAAGGACACATCAACATCTTGCTAGTGGCAAAATCTCGCAGTGGCGGTTATGACCGCTCTCCAGAGCATCGCCTCCTGGGGTGGGTGCTTGGTGTTGCTGAATGCCTCGCTATTGGGGCATTTCAGCTACACCATTGACGTTTGAGAGGCGATAAACTCGGGTGTCCAAAGCCATACAGCGTATAGTGAACTTTGACGCCCCGGGGAGAGGCCAGACGATGCCCCTGATGCCGATCTTGGTGTCGATATTGAGACAACTGTCTTTAAGGGCTTAAAACTGTTCTCTGATCTTCGAGTACTAAATGTGTGTGATATAAGGATAGTGTTCAGTAGCAAAATAAGATTAATACATTCAGTATGTAAAGGGTTAATTGTTAATGATAAAAAATGACCTATGTCAAGGGGAGACACTCAATTAAAGTCTGAAAGATATTGATATACATACAAGTTACATTTTAAAATACCTGAAAGACTAACTGTAGTTTTATCTCAATAGGTTTCTCAACATACAAAAAGTGGAAACAAATAAGTTGTTGTTATCAGTAGCGTACCTAGCGGGGGCGGGATGGTCTGCACCGTGTGCTGCTCATCAGTGGGGTGCCAACTTGTCGGCACCCAGCACCCCTCCAGAGACGGACAGTAATGTCCGCCGCTAGAGAAGCAGGCTCGCAAGGGAGCGGTATCGGAGGTCTTTAACAGACCTCCGGCTCCCTTGAGTGATTTTAAGCTGGTTCAAGGAACCCGCGCCCACCGCTGTCCGTGCCCTCTGATCCGGAAGAAGAGGAGCGAAGAGGAGGAAAAGGAGCTGTAAGGAGAAAAGAGGAAAGGTAGGAAAGCATTCAGTGAGAGTGGATTGGTATGAGAGTGGATTGGTATGAGAGTGGATTGGTATATGTGTGGATTGGTGTATGAGAGTGGATTGGTGTATGTGTGGATTGGAAAGTGTGTGAGAGTGATGGGTGTTATGCTGTACCATTTCCAATGTATTTTTCATTATATAATTATGCTCTAAAGTACATCATAACTCCCATCACTCTATACTGTTCCATACAGTGGCAGAGCTGGGAGACAGAGGCCTTGCACCCCCACTGCAGGACTCCTGAAAGGTAAGTGAACTTCAAAGAGGAGAGAGGGTAGATAGTTAGGAGGGGGTAGATAGGGAGAAGGGAGTGAGACGAGGGATAGGGGGTAGATAGGGAGAAGGGCGTGAGAAGGGGTTGATAGGGCAGAAGGGAGTGAGAAGTGGTAGATAGGGCAATCATACTCCTATCATGCCAAGTCTGCAAGTACATCCCAGAATCTGGGTATGCCTGGGCATGATAGGAATGTGATTGCTGTTAACAATCATATATATATATATATATATTGTTATTTAATTGTTTTGTCCTATTTTGGTGTGTTACTTACTTTAAATAAAAGTGTTAGATTTTTTTTATGGTGTAGGGGGGTCATATTCGGATTCGGCCAGGTAAATGCTGCATTTTCGATTTCAGTCCAGAATTCGTTTCGGTGCATCCCTAAGCCAGACAATGAAGTGGTAAGCCTACACCACATCAATGTTTGGCTTAGTATATAGTGATAGGAGTTATTCTGCACTATTGTCAATGTCTGCCTCAATGTATAGTGATAGGGATTACGCTGTACCACCGTCATTGTCTGCCTCAGTATATAGTGCTAGGTGTTATGCTGTACAACTGTCAATGTCTGCCTCAGTATATAGTTATAGGTGTTATGCCGTACCACCGTCAATGTCTGCCTCAGTATATAATGATAACAGTAATGCTGTACCACCTTCAGTGTCTGCGCCGGTATATAACGGTAGTAGCTATGCAGTTTTAAAGTGTGTGTGTGTGCGTGTGGGGGGGGGCCCCACATACAGGATCCGCCCCAGGTGCCAAATACTCTAGGTACGCCCCTGGTTGTTATATGGGAAGAGTAATTCCAGCTTCCAGAAGGTAGAATAAGAAACGGGAGGAAGCTCTCGGAAAGTGATTATAATGTCAAAACAGGCTGGGCTCAGCAGATTCTAGGTTCAGCAATAAAGAAGCAGACTGAAGAGAGTGCAGATCTGACAGATGGTATTAAAAGACAGGATGGCACTTCTAAAGATTATGTACAAGCTTCTAAAGGCGCCATTTGTATGTTGATCAAAAAACATTGTGGCATTTTCATTTACAACAACAGAAAACTAATTATGCATGATATAGAACTGATTTGCAAAGTACAAGTTTCACCAGGTAAAGGCCTATGTAGTTGGTCAGGATCGCTTGGAGCAAAAAGATGAATGCTTTGTTGTGTGTTGATGTTTGTGTCACCTGTTTGCAAAGCCTTGTGAAAGCATGTCTCCCAGTCTCCCAAACACAACGTTTGCTTAAACTAATGAAAGCTGTTTCCAGTTCCCAGTATTCCATTACTTTCATTTACCTTTGTTTAAAGATGACCCGCATACACTGGACAAGGCTGACTATGTCTGTACTGCATGATAACCACTGTAGACTGATGCCACCAGTACAGCATGACCACTGCAAGAATGTGCCACAGTTGGTGACTTGAACCCAGGTAGTTTAGTTGCCCTGTTAAGAGAACCAAACAAAGTTTACTTATATATTTAAATAAACTCCAAAAAAATGTTTAAGAAGGAGTCTGGCAGAATATACAAGGTTCTTAGATTGTGGCAAATTAATATATTTATCAATTATTGCAATACAAGGTTCTTAGATTGTGGCAAATTAATATATTTATCAATTATTGCAATATGTTATATTTAAAGTTATAAAAAGCTTTCAGATGAAACTAGATTTCATCAATTGTGAGCAACCTAACAAAATGAGAGAAGTAACTAAAACGGGACAAAAAAAATACATATACCGTATTAGCTCGATTATAGGCTGCACCCGATTATAGGCCGCACCATAAAAGTTAGGTGCTTTTTTGAAGAAAAATTTTGATTTTTAGAAAAAATACACATTAGTGGAATAGTAAAACAGTAATCTAACCAACACACTGTATTTTAACATTTTTGGTATCTATTATGCAGTTAGTCAACATACAAACAGAAAATCAATAGCCATTTTAATGCACCTTACTTATAGATATGCCACTCTGCCCCCCCCCCCGAGATATGCTGCCACTCTACTCCCTAGATATGCCCCCCCAAGACTTACCAATGCAGTCTCCCTGGTGTCTTGCGGGGCCGGTGGGGGACATCTGCGCAATACGCGTGGACAACTTCTGGTCTTTAACCAACTTCCCTGCCGGCAAATCCCCCCCCCCCGTGGGAAGTCCCCGCAAAAGATATTGTTAAAGCACATCGAGCAGACGTCCCGTCAGCGGAGGTTGTTTATACTCGCATCGCTGGTGAACGTCTGCACGATGCGCTTAGACAATCTCCAGTGCCGACATTCCTCCCGTGGGAAGTGCTGGCAGGGGAGGCTGTATCAGCATATCGGAGAGTAGGATGCGGGGGATCTGTATCCTAACCCTGCTGCCTGTCCGGCGCCCAGAACTGCATATCCCGGGCGTCGGGCGATATGAATTGTGCATTCCTGCGCTAAACCCCCGGATATAGGCCGCACCCCCACTTTAAAGACTTAACCCCTTCAGGACCGGGATTTTTATACTAACGTGTCGCTAAAGGACCGGAGCCGTTTTTGTGTTTTTGCAATGTCTTTCTTCAACTGTAATTTCTCTCTTATCAATTGGTGCACTCACACAAATCATATATTGTTTTTTTCAGCACAAGTAGGGCTTTCATTTGAAACCATATTAAGCTGGGTAGTACATTGTTTTGTTTGAAATAAACTGGAAAAAGTGGGGGGGAATGAAAAAAACGCATTTTTTTACAGTTTTGTATACATACAAATTGTACACACATTGAACCAATGGGAAAAAATTATCCCAAATATATTCATTAACTTGTCCTGATTTGGAAACCACCCAACATGGCCAGGATTTTTATCTATTTTGACCAGTATAGGGCAAATATTGCAAGGCATGCATCACGTTTTTGAAATGTAATTTTTTTCAAATTTGGCATGGTAGTCTAATAACTGCAATAGTTGTCACAGATACTGATTATCCCCCCAAAATTATATGTTTATGAACAGTAGATAAGTCAAGGTGTACAACTAGGGTCATTTTGACACTTTTCAAACAGGGATTTTATCGCCAATTGCTGCCAAATTTTGAGGTATTTTTATATTTTTTTGGTTTTTTTGCATATGTTGCAATGTTGCTTTAGATTTTATATTATATTTTGTATAGAATATGTGCAACTGCAGAAAAAAACACCAAACTGTGTTCACCAACATCCCCCGGTTCCAACAAGGCCTCACATGCATGGTTCATGCATTTTTTGAGGATCTATGAGGGCAAAACTGGAACATGCGCATTTTCGTTTGCACATTTGGAATTTTCAGAAATTGGTTTCCTGGGCCCATATCCCATTTGGGACATTTTGGAAGCCCCCACTGTAAATTACCCCATAAAAGTATATATTTATGAACAGTAGACGAGTCAAGGTGTTCAACTAGGGTAGTTTTGACAGTTTTCAGCTAGCCATTTCTTCACTGATGTCTGCCAAACTTCACAGGGAAATTATTTTATTGCGTTTTTAACGCATACATTTCAATGTTGCACTGAATTTCTTGCACACCATAAGTGCAACAGTGGAAGAAAACACCATATTTTGTTCACCAAGATCCCCCGATTCCAACAAGGCCTCACATGCATGGTTCATGCATTTTTTGAGGAAGCTATGAGGGCAAAACTGGAACATGTGCATTTACATTTTTTTAAATATTTTTTTCATCAGATTACTTGTAAGTGACAGGTTTAGGCCGCTGACATCAATCAGGGAGACCGATCAATAATCAGCGACTTAAAATGTCACCGACAAGTGATCAGGTAATAATTATGATTTTTTCATTTATTAATAATTTGTGTTTTTTTCATAATTACCCTAGATGACCCCTCTCTCTTTGTAGAGCAGGGTCATCCGTGGGCTGCCATAATGATCCGATCACTCCTATTGGCCAGGAGCGATCTGATCAGCCCAGCATTTGACCTGGAAGCACCCTGGACTTTCAGGTCAGTGCTGTTATTTTTTTTATTATTATTATTTTATTTTTTTTTATTTTTTTTTAACTCTTTCAATGCTGATGCTCCATTGAAGCACAGCATTGACTGATATTTAGTCCCCACAAGCTTGTGGGGACTAATATTAACCCCTGCAATGCTGCGATGGGGGTCATACACAATCGCAGCATTGAAGGGGTTAATTGAGGAAGAGGGGGGTAGGGGTTAACTGAGGAAGGGTGGGGGGTCTGGTCTCCACACTCATGTGGAGACCAAAGAACCCTGTCTCCCTGTCCCTGAAGCTGCCTCTGGCAGCTGGGACACAATCTCCAATAGACTGGAGATTGTAGGGGAGGAGTCTCAGAGGACTTCTGGAGGTTCGTTTTTGCTGTTGCTGGTCTGCCTGGGGTTCCAGGCAGACCACCAGCAGCAGAGCCCCCTACAAAATGGGAATTAACCCCTTGAGGTCATCTAGGGTAATTATGAAAAAACACAAATTATTAATAAAAAAGATGCATGTGGGGTATTGGCATTGTTATTGCTGTACTTGGGGGGCGTTACTGAACACAAATTAAGACCTATTTTGTTCGTTCACACATCCACTCAGAAAAATAGACATGGTGAAATCGCAAAGTTGATGTGAAAAATGTTTTCATTTTTTTTGATAGACTTTGTAAGACTAAATTTGGAAACTGCGGGTGTTTTGTTAAATATATAGTTTTAGGGGTTTAAAATGAAATATGGGACCTCAACAAACTGATCTGTCAAAATTCCATGTTTGAAAACTGAAATTTGCATGTCCCAATTTTGAACCTGCAGTGCCAAAGAGACATAGCCTGTACTCGGGGGAGTTTCTAAATACAAATCACAAGTTGTTTCAGTAATTTTATGTACCCAGGAAAAAAACACTGAAATACTGTGTTTGGATAGACTGGCACTAAAATGGTTAAATCAAAAGTGTTAAAATGCCCCTAGTAAAATACTTTGGGATGTCATCTTTCAAAAAAGATATACTTTTGTTTAGCAGTGTTTCTTTTTCTGGCGCGCTATTGGGGCGCAACTCTCAGCATACCACATTTAAAAAAATCTTGTTTAGAAACAGCGATGCGCGTCATTCATATTTAACCCTGTAAGTGCCAAAATAATTGAAAATACCAGGACAAATACCTAAATACACCAATTGGAGGTTTTTTTCCCATCTGCACTGGTTATACATAGTTTTTATAGGTGAAACTGTGAAAATATGTCCTTTTTTATACTTTTCCCCATATTTTTTTATTTTTTTTTCCATACTAAATGATGGTTTATATATAAAATTATTATTTTCAGTGCCGGATTAAGAGC
This sequence comes from Spea multiplicata, assembly GCA_009364415.1. Taxonomy (NCBI): domain Eukaryota; kingdom Metazoa; phylum Chordata; class Amphibia; order Anura; family Pelobatidae; genus Spea; species Spea multiplicata. The sequence continues at coordinate 21,940,416 of VKOC01000001.1, read as the reverse complement.
ATAATGGGCCTGGCGCTGAAGATTTTGCTGGGCCTTTTAACGGAAATAAATAAAATAGGCAGGACAGACAGAATCTTAACTCCTCGGCTGAAGGGCAGCTGTCCCTTTTGCCCTGCGTTAAAGGCGGCAAGGCCGGACTGGGAATGAAAAGCAGCCCTGGACACCAGCCCCATGTATTGTATCACGTGGTTGAGCTCTTGTGCCCACACGCCACACTACCTAAGCCACACTATTTACCATCGAAAAGCTGTAAATCATTCTTTTTAAAAGTATGTTAAATTGTTCCTTTACGATAACAGAATACCACATTATTATTAAAACCCCAGTGTTAAAAGCCCAAATAAGTACCTGAAAACGGACAGAATATTAACTCCTTCTGCATCCATGTGTGCTGGATAAAGATGACATCAGAGCTCGGCAGATGTATGAGATAGAATTCTATGTGATGGGATTAGGAGTACATCCATACACTAAAAAGGTCATGATACACCTGAAGCCACAATTTAGTGACAGTAATCCTTTTCAATAAAATATGCAGATTGAAATAGAGTAAATTACACAAACCCTTTACTTTTACTGTAACTGATTTCTGGGCCTAGAAAGTTTTGTCCTCTGAAGTGACTACAAATTCAGGAGCCAGGAAACAGATGACCAAACACATCAGGACAGGCTCTACCACACCGACACCCAAACACACACACACCAGGACAGGCTCTACCACACCGACACCCAAAACACACACACACCAGGACAGGCTCTACCACACAGACACACCAGGACATCTGCACACCGACCCCCACACACACCAGGACAGGCTCTGCCACACCGACCCCCAAATGTACACACACCAGGACAGGCTCTGCCACACCGACTGGCAAACACACACACCAGGACAGGCTCTGCCACACCGACACCCAAACCCATACATCAGGTGTCAGGCTCATCATATTGCAGCCCTTAACTGGATGTTGAAGTCCAGAGCGCAGGAGCGTAAGAACGCAGTGATTGAAACAAACTTGACAAATGACACAAGCGGAATGTTTGGTTATAGGTTATATTACACAAAGCAAAGGAGACATCTCACCATAAGCAGCAAAGTAGGAGGCATATCATGCATGCAGACTGCTGGGGAGTATGAGGGTAGAAAAGTCCAGGTAAGTATTTAAAAGGGCCTGGGACAGGTGCAAGCAAAAAGCGGAAATCTAGTAGGCAATCCGGGTCAAACAGATAACAGGCTGGCAAAAGGGGAAATCCAACAGGCAGATCCAGCGTCTGGCATGAACTACAGCTCCAAAGAACTTATTGAACTCACACCTCTGTTACTGGGAGGCAGGGCTATAAAGCCTGTTCATCAGATCAGGTGTGAGTCGTCTAGGTTTCAGGTGAGGGAGGCAGGGTAATGGTATAACAAAACACAGCTGAACATAAATACACAGCACATTAATTATATACATAGCAAGACATGCATACATGGTACAGGATGCCACAAAGGACAGGCAACACGGCAAAGAACACGGGCTGGAGTGAGGAGCTGAGATGTATAAGGGAAAGAGGGCAAAGGTACATAAGATACAGACAGAAATAAACAGGACAGCAAGCTGTGGAGAGGAGTTTAAATCCAGGCAGACCACTTAAAGGGGCTGTCACGCCTGGCAGTTTGCAGGGCTGGTGCTGAACCCTGACACCAGGACAGGCTCTGTCGCACCCACACCCACACACCAGGACAGGCTCTGCCACACAGAAGCCCAAACACACACACCAGGACAGGCTCTGCCACATTGACACCCAAACACACACACCAGGAGAGGTTCTGTCACACCGATACCCAGACACATACACACACCAGGACAGGCTCTACCACACTGACACCAAACATACACACATCAGGACAGGCTCTGTGACACTGAAGCATAAAAAATATATTTTCTACACTGATTTGTCATTAACTGCTCCTTTTGTATTTTTGCCCCTTGTGTATTGATGCCCCAGACAGGCCCCCTTTACTATTGATTAATGTGTCCCCCCCAACAACGTGTTTTGCCCCTTTTGTGCATTTATGCCCCCACACCCTTGTGTATTGATTTATGTGATGCCCCAGCAACCCCCTCCCTTGTGCATTGATGCCCCAACCCCTTTTGTATTGGTTAAGATGATGCCCCCACTGCCATGTGTATTATCCCCAGCCAGGGTATGTGACACCTGGGGCAGATCTTGTCCTGACACACACTTTAAAACTGCATAGCTTCTATCATCATGCAAACATTGACAAGGGTACAGCATAACTGTTATTATATACTGAGCCAGACATTGACGGGGGTACAACATAACCGCTATCATTATATACTGAGGCAAACATTGAGGGTGGTACTGCATAACTGTTATATATTATATACTGAGGCAAACATTGAGTGTACTGTAACTGGTGTTATTATATTTGAAACATTGACGGTGGTACTGCATAACTGTTATCATTATATACTGAGGCACGCACTGATGGTGGTAGAGCATAACACCTATCACTATATACTGAGGCCAACATTGACCGTGGTACAGTATAACACATATCACTATATACTGAGGCACGCACTGACAGTGGTACAGCATAACACCTATCACTATATACAGAGGTACATATTGACGGTGGTACAGAATAATCCCTATCACTATACATTGAGCCAGACATTGACAGTAATGGAGCATAACCCCTATCACTATATACTAAGCCAAACATTGATGTGGTCTCTATTACTTCAGTGTCTGACTTGGATGCACCGAAATGAAAATTCTGAACCGAAACCGAAAATTCAGCATTCACTTGGCCCGACCGAAAATAACCCCCCAACCTTTAAAAACAAAAACAGAAAAAAAAACACATATTAAAAGTAACACACCATTGTTGTTAACAGCAATCACACTCCTATCATGCCCAGGTTCTAGCATGTACTGGTTGCCTGGGCATGATAGAAGTGTATGTATATAGAAAAATAAAGTGCAGCGCTCCGTTTGTAATAACTCTATATTAATAGTGTTATGCAGTTTTGTATTATATACAATTGAACTTGTCCATCCTTACAAAATAACACCCATCGTGCATAAAAAAAGCCCACAGGTATACTTAGATTCAGATCACAAATCACAGGTGATGTCTTAATCTTTTGAGCAACCAAGTTTGCTCAAACTATAGGGCGTCTGTATAGGAATATCATAGGATCCAATAGGATATCTGTTTCTAGAAAACAGCAGTTTGTGGTATTCCACTAAATATTGTTGTTCCTCAATGAGCATCAGCTCAAGATATATAGGAGGTCGAAATGAAGAGGAGGATTTTAAAAGCAAATATAGCAATTTATTAATAGTAAAAGTTAAAAAACGATATGCTTGCAACAAGCAAACAAAGTTCCATGCTTTGCCTGTGTAGTTTGTGCTACTTCCAGGGGGGCGTGTCCCAATTTGCATAACGCGTTTCACCCAATCAGGCTTCCTCTAAATATCTATTAGAAGCGCCGTTATTCACTTAATTTTTTTACATTTTTGTGTATGTATATATATATATATATATATATATATATATATAATTGCTAACATATATATATATATCTTATATTTATTAATATTGTTATTGATTTTTTTCTGTCCAATTTTGGAGTGTTACTTACGTTTAATAAAAGGGTGGTTACACACCAAAATTGGACAAAAAATCAATAAACACCCCCCACACTGTTAACCCCTTCACAACTTTTGCCGGTTCAGGACCGTCATAACAAGAAGGTCACTAAATGACCTTTGACGGTCCTGAACCGTCAAAAAATTAAATAAGCTTAGAAAGTGATCAAGGATCACTTTCTTCGCTTAAACGGCCTTGCTGCAATGCCTCGATGTCGAGGCATTGCAACAAGGCCGAGATCGGCATCGGGGGCCATGTCTGGCCCCTCCCCGGGGCGTCAACAGCCGCCATACATTGTATGGCGGCGGACGCCCGTTTTAAAAGCGTTTAGGAGGCGATCGACGATCGCCTCCTAAACTTAAATGGTGTCGCTGGAATGCCTCGATCAGGAGGCATCCAGCGACACCAAACACTTACCTTTAGGTGGGCCGGAGAGCGGTCACAGCCGCAGCTACCGTTGATCTTCGCCATCAATAAAGATGGCCGCCGCTCTGTGAAAAAAAACAAACAAGTTTTAAAAGTTCGCTAGATGGTCTCCAGACCCTCTAGAGAACTGGCTCCACTTGCTGGTTGAATACAGGTACTGCATTCAACCATGCAAGTCAATGGAGCCCAGCTTTCTAATCACTGTGATTAGTAAAATATTAAAAAAAATGGAAAAAAAAAAATAAAATGTGCTAACATTTAAAAATAATTATGCAGTGATGTCACTAGATAAACCATCCAGTACCA
>VKOC01000001.1:21901494-21914651 GCA_009364415.1 Spea multiplicata | reverse complement strand
GGGAGATCCTGAGAAGGGGGTTAGGGAGGGAGAGGGGAGATCCTGAGAAGGGGGGTTAGGGAGGGAGGTCTTACTGTGTGTGTCTTACTGTGTGTGTCTTACGTGTGTGTGTCTTACTGTGTTCATAGCTTCCAAGTTAAAATTATTTTTTTTTAACTCAAATTTCCTTGTTAAAATGGGGGTGCGTGTTATACGCCAGTGCGTGTTATACGCCGATAAATACGGTAATATGTGTGGGAGCATGAAATGAGAAAGAGGAAAATAACAGCAACACTGAAAAATGTTAAGAGCCATTGTCCCACAATATACTACGAGTAAGAACCCCTATTGTCCTTAAGGGGTTAAAGCAAGCGCTTCACCCAAAATAAAGTCTTACGGGGAAAAACACGGTTATTGTGATACATCAAAACGAACCAGTTGCTCTCTTTACTCAGACTAGAAAGTCTGGTCTGCCAATCAGAGTGTTTAAGTCTCACTCCTGCCTTACACATTTTGTGGCATCATTAGTTCACTAGGGATATGTACGGATTCTGGAAATTGTCTGAATAAGACGCATCTTATTGGAACTAGAAATTTTCCTATTGTGTACACACACGACAAAATAATGTAATTTGAAACATTGAGAAAATTGAGCCCGTATATTTCTAATAATCCATTTTAAAATGGTCCTCTGTGTGTCATTGCAGATCTGTCCGATATGTGCAGCATTACCTGGAGGAGATCCAAATCACGTCACAGATGACTTTGCTGCCCACCTTACACTTGAACACAGAGCTCCCAGAGATTTAATATCCTTTACTTAATAAAGCTGCAGATGTAGAATGCGTATAAATGTTTACTTTTCGTTTTGCATCAATGCCATCGATTGTAAGAACTTAAATATAAATGTTTGCGTTCACGTGTAAGCTTGCAAGCAGGGCCCTCTGTACCTAATGTATCAGTTTGCTTTAAACTTCTAATTTTGTCATACCGTTAGAATGTATTGTAAGAAGCACTTAAAACATTTTTGGCCCTATATAAATGTTAATAAAAAGAATCGTTTAATCGTATTCTAATGAAGAGAGGGAATAATGAATGAATTTTACACAACTTGTCAACTGTGCGATACTGAACATGACACTGCTGCATAGAACAGTATTTAGTTAGAAATGTAATTATACTATATTTTGTAAGCCTAATATAAAGTATGGATTGAGAGAAGTTTAAAACTGTAACATGTCATGCTGCTGTTTAAATCAGTATTAATTTAATCGTGGTAGCACAATTGTTGTAATTTTTGTTACTTCTCTTAACTCCTGCCAACGATGAATCCAGTGGAGTTCGGCATGTACGAAGGATGTTTCACCCCGGTCGGGGATTGGGAGGGCCTAGAGCTCGCAGATCAAACATGCACTTTACTAGCAGTTCCACTGGGGGGCTTTCATCTACACAGAGCTCATACTCGCCAAGCAATAGGGAAGCCATGGACCCTATAGCTGGTAGGATGCTAGTTAACTTTGTCAGCAAAAGTCCTCATATCATAAACAAATCTACCTGTCCCTCGTACAAATAAGGGAATATTATTCCAGCCTGCTTGGCTGTTTTTTGAAACAATAAGTACTCTGTCTGTCTATGTACCGTATTGGCTCGAATATAGGCCACACCCTTAAAGTTTGGTGCTATTTTAAAGAAAAAAATATTTTTAAAGGAAAAATACACAATAATGGAATGGTAAAACAGTATTTTATCGAATGAACAGGAATACATGTATTTAAAAAGTTTTGGTATCTATCAGTTTGTTAGCATATGTTATATACAGACAGAAAACCAATAGTCATTTTAAGGTGCCCCCCCTTATTCATAATGCACCTTACTTATAGATATGCCACTCTGCCCCTGATATGCTTTATGCCCCCTAGAAATGCCCACCTACCCCCTAGAAATGGCCACCTGCCCCCCAGATATGCTTTATGTCACTGCTTACTCGCAGCAGGGAAAACTGAACAACACCCCCCTGGTGCCCGGAATTGCATGTCACAGGCGACACGAACTGCGCATCCCTGCGCAAAACCCTGAATAGAGACCTAAAGTGGGAGGAAAAAGTGTGGCCTATATTCCGGCCAATTCGGTATCTGCCTATTTATGTATCTATTATATGGACCTGTTGGTTATTTGCAGACTCTAATATTATTGTTGGTATAAATATACCATATTTGGTCGATTATAAGACAAGGTTTTTTCCAGAGCAAATGCTCTGAAAAATACCCCTTGTTTTATAATCGGGGTTGTCTTATAATCAGACCTCAAATAGGTCTGACTATGAGACGACTAAGATCCAGATCCCCCGCAGCTGGATCCTCCCGTCCCCCCCGCCCCACTTAGCGGTACTTCTGAGTCCCCGGTGTGGAGCTGGGGCAGCGTGTAGATGTCTACGCGATTCGCGTAGACAACTTTTGCTGCAGAAGGAAGGAGGTGTGGCTAGCAGCGGGGGTTGTCTGCGTCCATCACGCAGACCTTCCCCGACTGTCAGAGATCAGAGTTCCCCTCACCGGTGCGACACCGGCACCAGTGCAGGGAACTCTGATCTCTGACAGTCGGGTAAGGTCTGCGGGATGGACGCAGACAACCCCCGCTGCTAGCCACACCTCCTTCCGGCTGCAGCGGAAGTTGTCTACACAAATCGCGCAGACATCTACAAGTTGCCCCAGCTACATGACAGGGGACTCAGAAGTACCAGTAAGTTTGGAGGAGGGAGGGGGAGGGAGTGTTAAATGGGGGGCATAAGGCATTTCTGGAGGCAGAGTGCTCTGTGAAATGCCTTTTAACCCCCTTAATGCCACTCTGCCTCCAGAAGCGCCTTTTTGAAACCTCTATACGCCACTCTGCCTCCTGAAATGCCTTAAACCTCCCTTTATGCTACTCTTCCCCATAATATGCCTTTTAACCCTCTAAATGCCAGAGTGGCATATAGGGGTATAAGGCATTTCTGGAGGCAGAGTGGCACATAGGGGGGTCAAAAGGCATATCATGGGCACAGTGGCATATAGCAGGGTTAAAAGGTATATATCTGGGGCACCAGTGGCATTTAGGGGTTAAAAAAGGCATATCATGGGGTAACAGTGCATATAGGGGGTAATAAGCATTTCTGGGGCAAGATGTGCATAACTGGGGGGGGAGGTTGGAAAATAGAAGGAAATAAACCCAAAATATTTTTCGCAATCATAGCTTTTATTAAAAAAAAAAAGTTTAGGAAAAAGTTTTTCCCTATAGGGTCGTCTTATATTCAGGCTTTTTCTTTTTTTCCTAAATTAATATTCAGATTTCTTATAATCTTCTTATTCTTATAATCGAGCAAATACGGTATATGGGGGTTTCAAATTATGCTTTAATGCTGCCTAGATAATAAGTAGTCCATACACAATAAAACTATTTAAGATCATACAGAACAGTAGAAGCTTTCTGTACCTGGTACATACCATTTTGTTTTTGTATATTTTTTTTACGTCAATTATCTTGTCCCTCTTCATTGGGTAGAACTGTTATCTCAGTTATCTGGAGTAAGGCGTTCAACTGGAGGACAACTCAATTCCTCGGGCCCTTCTGCTTCCCAGCTGCAGCAGCTGCAGATGCAGTTACAGCTTGAGAGGCAACAGGCACAAGCGGCACGACAACAACTAGAAACCGCACGAAACGCAACAAGGCGCAACAATGCAAGTGGCGTCACCACCTCAATTACACAATCAACAGCAGCAGCCAACACATCCAACATGGAAAACAATCAGCAGACTATCCAGAATTCACAGTTTCTTCTCACAAGGTACATACGTTTTTAGGCAGGCTTCCCTGAGTAGGTTTTAGAGATACCATTGGGGCAAATTGCTTAATGGACATTACATGATCCTGTATGAAAAAGCATGTTATGCATAAATTATGTACAGTATCTCAGAAAAGTGAGTACACCCCTCACATTTTTGTAAATATTTTATTATATATTTTCATGTGGCAACACTGAAGAAATGACACTCTGCTACAATGTTAAGTAGTGAGTGTACAGCCTGTATAGCCTGTAAATTTGGTGCCCCCTCAAAATAACTCAACACACAGCCATTAATGTCTAAACCTTGGCAACAAAAGTGAGTACATGCCTAAGTGGAAATGTCCGAATTGGGCCCAATTAACTATTTGCCCTCTCCGGTGTCATGTGACTTGTTAGTGTTACAAGGTTAAATTTGGTGTCATCACTCTCACACACTCTCATACTGGTCACTGGAAGTACAACATAGCACCTCATGGCAAAGAGCTCTCTGAGGATCTGAGAAAAAGAATTGTTGCTCTACATAAAGAAGGCCTAGGCTATAAGAAGACCATGAAACTGAGTTGCAGCACGGGCAGGACCATACAGCGGATTCACAGGACAGGTTCCACTCAGAACAGGCCTTGCTATGGATGACCAAAGAAATTCAGTGCACGTGTTCAGCGTCATATCCAGAGGTTGTCTTTGGGAAGAAGACGTAGGAATGCTGCCAGCAGTGCTCAGACCATACACCGCGCACCGCATCAAATTGGGCTGCGTGGCTGTCATCCCAGAAGGAAGCCTTTTCTAAGGATAATGCACAAGAAAGCCTGCAAACAGTTTGCTGAAGACAAGCAGACTAAGGACATGGATTACTGGAACCATGTCCTGTGGTCTAATGAGACCAAGATAAACTGGTTCAGATGGTGTCAAGCGTGTGTGGCTGCATCCAGGTGAGGAGTACAAAGACAAGAGTGTCTTGCTTACAGTCACGCATGGTGGTGGGAGTGTAATGGTCTGGGCCTGCATGAGTGCTGTCTGCACTGGGGAGCTAGGGTTCATTGAGGGAGCCATGAATGCCAACATGTACTGTGACATACTGAAGCAGAGCATTATCCCCGCAGGACAGTATTCCAACATAACGACCCCAAACACACCTCCAAGACGACCACTGCCTTGCTAAAGAAGCTGAGGGTAAAGGTGATGGACTGGCCAAGCAAGTTACCAGACTTAAATCCTATGGAGCATCCTCAAACGAAAGGTGGGGGAGCGCAAGGTCTCTAACATCCACCAGCTCCGTGATGTCGTCATGGAGGAGTGGAAGAGGACTCCAGTGGCAACCTGTGAACCTCTGGTTAACTCCATGCCCAAGAGGGTTAAGGCAGTGCTGGAAAATAATGGTGGCCATACAAAATATTGACACTTTGGGCCCAATTTGGACATTTCCACTTAGGGGTGTACACACTTTTGTTGCCAAGGTTTAGATATTAATGGCTGTGTGAGTTATTTTGAAGGGACAACAAATTTACACTGTTATACAGGCTGTACACTCACTACTTTACATTGTAACAGAGTGTCATTTCTTCAGTGTACTCACTTTTGTGCGATACTGGAAGTGCCAGCTTTCTGGTTTTAGAAATAATGGAAAAAACAGCTTTTGCTACGGGGCATGCTTTTCCAAAAGAACTATGTAAATGGTATGCATAGGTTAAATGACTATTTGAAGTTTTAAATCTATAGCCATTGTATTGATTTCCTTTTAGAAATAATCTTTTTAAGTCTTTCAGTAGTTTTTTTGTAGTACATTGATGTACATTGTGTTTAACAGTTGTCTACATACTTAAGGGCCTACTTTGGCATCAGAAAAGAGACTTCACACTAAGGGCCTAAGACCAATCAAAATTTGGCGACCATATTTTTAAACTGTTTTAAACTATTGGGGTATATTCAACAAAATGAGTGTTAGGTGAACTCCGTAACTTCACTATACATATTGATGGTGCAATTCTAGCACACTTCTGCTTCAGGAAGAACTTTGCTGGTCCTGTATAATATTGAGTAAAACCAGCAAGATTTCTTCAAAGTTGCCCCACTCGTTAAATCATGTATTATACAATGCCAACTCAGGCCATCATGCTGGAAAACATCCCAGTGTTAGCCCTTCATAATGAGTACTGAGGTGAGAGAGTAAATACAACCGTAAAAAAAAAGTGTGCATAATGAAAACAAAACAGTGAGCTTTTCTTGCATTCCCATATGCTCAAAATAATTTCTATTGCCCATGGCATAAAATATAGTAACCTTGTACTGAGTAACTCCATTGTTTTGATTTAGGTTGCAAATCAGGCATTGGTAAAAAATGTGTGCAGTTAGCAGAAGTACATTATTTCATCTACTTTATAGGGATATGAGTGTGGAGATTGATATTAATCTTTCCTATTTGAATCACTAGCCAGAGCATACTGGTCAGCTCATCTTTTCTTTAATGTCTGTGCAGGTTGAATGATCCTAAGATGTCTGAAGCTGAACGTCAATCAATAGAGAGTGAACGTGCTGACCGCAGTCTGTTTGTACAGGAGCTCCTCCTGTCAACGTTGTTGCAGGAGGAGAGTTCTTCTGACGAGGATGAGCGAGGGGAAATACCTGATTTTGGGGCAATGGGATGTGTAGATATTATGCCTTTAGATGTTGCATTAGAAAACCTTAATCTGAAAGAGAGTAATAAAGGAAATGAGCCTCCGCCACCTCCTCTTTGATGAAATCCCACTTTGCAGACAATGTCCTCTGTGCTGTAACTGCCAATGAAAGTGGACAAACAACTATCTTTGGGTTTGTTTTGGTGATTGTAATTTCCGGTCTGTCACTCTTGTTACATTGTGTACATTCAAAAAAAAAAAAAGTTAAAAAAAAAAAATTACAAATGAGGCAAATATATGTAATTCACTTAACTAATTTTTATTTCTAGCAGGTAAACATAGGTAGCAGTACCAGAGGCAGCATCTTGCTTCCTGTACTTTAACTTAAACAAATACAGAATAAAACAAAGCTCTCCTAATCTCCCACATTCAAACCGAAGAGGAAAAAAAACAAATATATGGAAAAAAATCTTTAATGAAGCTGCTGTGTGTATTTATGAATATTAATGAATAAAAACTGCTTGGATGGTTTACCATAACTACTGCATGAGGTTTTTTGCAGCGTGCATGAGTTTTTAGTGACATTGTCATGAATAATAATTAAAAGGAAAAAAAAAAGTAACAAAACTGGCTTAAATTTTAGGGTTGAGAACCCAAAGCCTTCCTAAGCATTTTTCAGAATGTTAAAGCACCCGGAGAGATGCAACCTGTTACTGCTGACTACGAGTTTGTACCTACAGATCGTTTAACGCCATAAATATGTTGGAGAGTTGGGCAGTCTCTGCAGTGACTTTAATTGTGTATGTGTGTTTAAGGGCATTTAGTCTTTTAGTTGCATACAAATTTATCTTAATTGATGGTTAGATAATAGTAAATTTCAGTGATCACAATGTGGCTAAGATTTATCCCTCCTTCTGCATTTTACATTTACAAATTATCTGAAAGCTACATTACAGTGAGGCCACTGGCAAACAGTGCTATTCATTTTTTTCTAAGTTCGAAGTTCTTCCTTGCTTTTCCTTTTTTTTGTGTGTGTGTGATAGTTCACATAGAGAAAATGTTTTTCAAATGTGTACACTCCTTTTACCCAGGAAATGCACTATAATAATATGATAATTCTTTATCATTTATGTGATTGCTTCTATAGTTTGCAGAGACTTGTCTGTTAAGTGAGAGCTTGAAGGTTTGATTCCACTACTTTGTCAATATTCTGAATTCCTAATACTAACTTAGCACCTTCTTATTTATTAATTATTTTAATTGTGATTAAACCATGCCACCTACATGCCTATATTAGTAATCCTATATGTAAAAATATGTACAGTGTTATTGTGCATAGACTTTCATAAAGGGCCTACATTGTTTCACAGTCTAACATTAGATTATATTTAAAAATAAAATATGCACAGTTTCTGATCGATTAGCATACTCAGATCAACTTTTTTCATCCCTTTTCTTTTCCTTTTTTTTTTAAATTGTATTTCTATATACTTTGTTTCATAACTTTCCAGATATAATTCAGACGTTGGCACCAGCTAGTATATCAGAATAACCAAATAGAAAACAATGGAGCACCTAACCATAATAAATAAATTTATATATATATATATATATATATATATATATATATATATATATATATATATAATCATAAAATACATCAATTTTACTTTAAAGAAATGTGTGAAAGTTATTCTCCAGATACTTCATAAAAAAAAAAAAGTAAAAGCTGTTCATTAGAATCGCAAGGATATTCAACAATTTTATGAGAGATGTCATCCAAGGGTTAATTGCCACTTTGTCAGTACTAGGAGAAATAGATTCATATGAAAAGAAATGGAATGGACATGTAATTTGAACATGCTTTTATTAAATAAATGAAATGCTTACTTTAAAAATTAAAGTATCTCAAATAAAGCAGTGTGAGGTGCTCGGCCGGATGCAGAGGACTGTGTGATTCAGTGCTTTATTTAAGATGCTTTATCTGTTGTCTCAATTTTTAAAGTAAACATATTTCATTTATTTAACCCCTTCACTCCCTTATTGACAAACTGGTACAGCCGCAAAACGCATATCAAGAAACCCTTATGGATGTAACAGTATGTCCTCACCTTCCAGCGGCAGGGACACATCACTGCCGCTACACAGCATTTCGGGCTTTCCGCTTCCAACTCTGTTGTAATGGCTGCTGGCGCGAGCGCTGGAAAAATGTAAGTTTGTAAAATAAAATGTAAAAAAAAAAAATCAATAAAATACAATAAAGTGAGCTAAGTGATGTTGTTGTGACATCACTACCAATAATAACATGTTCAAGAGGTCCCATACAGCACTGGCAACAGTGCAATTTTTTTTAAAAAAATTAAAAAAGTAAGTACATCCGATTGTCCTAACACAATATCTAAAAGGTATAAACCCCTGCCCCCATTCACAACCCCCAAACCTGTTAAGCCATATGTAAGTGATGGATATGGCCCTCTAGAGAGAGAAAAAAGGATGTGGGGTATTTCCATAGATGCAGCTAAACAATTTTGGCTGGGTTTCTCTGCTGTAACGCATACCCTGTGCAAAAAAAATCTAATCAACACAGAAGTGTTGGTGAAAAAAATTGCAGGAAATAATTTCTGCTGTCACCTTTGACAGTGGTTGATGGCCAAATAGCTTCATGAAGAGTTCCCAAATACCCCTGATATGATAGTCTGGGTTGTCTGCTTTACAGAAATATATACTTTTGTGGGTGTATTTGGTTTGTTTAAAATTAGAGTTGCAATCCCATCATTCCAAATGTAAAAATTATCAGTCCGGAACGCGGGCCCCAATTGGCCCTCGGGCCGGACTTTGGACATGCCTGCCTTATAGTATGTTCCGTGTAAGTCCTAGGAAAGTATGGAAATTCTATATAAATGAGGTATTTCTGAAATTAGGATGCCTGAATTGATAAATTTGACAGGGTTTTTCCATCACTAATTTCGTGAGGATTCATAAAAATATATAAAAAATTAGGGTTTTTTTTCTAATTTTCGCTAGTTTCTACTAAATTTCTCAACATAAATTTTCAGCTAATTATCTAACTATGGTATCAAAACAGCCTCTCTTTCCATGAAAAAAACAATATATAGTTTATATGGGTACACTATTCGCAGGAAAGGGGAATAATCGCAAAATTGCTCCAGGACTTCAGGTACCAAATAAACCCTGGGACTGAAGTATGTAATAAGTATAATAATAATAGCGTAATAAGTGTGTTCAAATTACACTATGTCCCCTCCATTGCTTTTCATATGAATCTACTTCTCCTGGTACTAACAAAGTGGCGATTAACCCTTGGATGGCATCTCATCAGATTGGGGAATTACCTAGAAAATGTCCTTAATATCCTTACAATTTTAATGAACTGCTTAATGTAACATCTGTTATATATAAATAAGCCTTTCAAATGGAGAGCCCTATTTTGTTTTGTATTCTTCTTTTTCGTGGACTGGAGAATAACAAGACAGGAAATTTCTTTAAAAAGACTATGTATTTCACATAAGTATTTATGTGCACTGTATGTCCACATAGAAAACAATAGAGAGACTAACAGTAAAATTATTATATATATATCATTACATAAGTTATGGTGGGTAAAGATGATGGGAATCCCTTCCACTAAAATTAAGGGGGTAATAGAAGCATTTTTAAATACTCATCCGCAGACACCAGACAAGCCAAAAGGCTTGTTTTTTCCTCAGAAATCTCATGGTGCTGTAACCACAATGGATTCTGGGTAGGCGCATGCGAATAAGGTCAGCAATTATCTCTTTTTGCCTCTATATCCACTTTATACATGGATCCCTCGAGAGTAATTGCCCGCTGTACAGGACAGCCTTTAGACAAAACTCGGGTAAGAGGTGCAATAGCCAGATCACCATTGGACAGCTTTTTAATTTTTATTTTGAGAACCCAAGATTGTGCTCTTCGGTCATAGTCTTCATACACCGAACAAAAGATGAGTGCTGCGGTGATCCAAACTGTGGAAGCCACAGTGGAGCCGAGTCCCCAATCTTCGTCTTCTCGAGCATGAACTCCCGGAAAGAATATGCATCCCCTTCCTTCCCACCCAGGCAGAAGCCATGGGTGGGCTGGATCTTCTAGGATCTCCCAGAAGGAAGATCCACTGTCGGTATCGGTGCCAAACAAAGTGCCAGTGAAAGTATCATATGGCCCCAGCCAATGGCTGTTAAGAAAAAAAATTCACCCTCCACCACCAGCCAATGGCTAGGGCAATTTAAGAGCGAGTATGGAAAAAAAAAGTGCATCATGAGGGGATCCAAGGTGAATACAAGATGCTAACCAAACTGTGCAAAGAAAAAAAATGTGTGCCCCCACACACACCTCACATTGCTGAGTGCCCCAGTGGATCCATGCTAGGGGATGCTATAACACCTCGGGCTCTCTGACGCCATCCCCAGCCCAAAGACCAAGCTTTCCCTTTCTCACTGGTACTCACTTGATCTTAGCCAAAAGGCCAAGAAGCGGCCTTTTGTGTATATGTATGTGTCTGTGTGTACACCCACCCACACACCACCACCAAAACGTTTCTGCCCCCCTGAGATATGCTGCCACTCTATCCCCCCCTGAGATATGCTGCCACTCTGTCCCCAAGATGTCCCAACCCCCACCAGACATACCGGTGCAGACTCTGCAGGGCCGGCGGGGGACATCTAAGCATACTGCGTATTAAACTTCCGGTGCCGGCACTGCGAACAGTGCAGACGTTCACCGGCAGCGGCGATGCGAGCATAAACAACCTCTGGTGCCGGCACGTCTGCAAGATGTGCTTTAAATCGCCCTTGCCGGGGACTCCCCCGTGGGAATTCCCGGCAAGGGAGATTGTTAAAGCACATCGTGCAGACGTGCCGGCGGCTGAGGTTGTTTATGCTCGCATCGCAGGTGCCGGTGAACGTCTGCACGATGCACTTAGACAACCTCCCATGCCAGCACTCCCCCCGTGGAGAGTTCTGGCAGGGGAGGCTGTCTGAGCGTATCAGAGAGTAGGATACAGGTCCCCTGCACTGCTGCGGGGGATTTGTATCCTAACCCCGCTGCCTGGAGCGCTAGACCCCGAATATAGGCCGCACCCCCACTTTAAAGACTTAAAAAGGGGGGGGGGGAGTGCGGCTATATCGGGCCAATACGGTATATATATATATATATTGTAACAAGGTGCGGGGTGTTGTCGTGGAAGGGGTATACATTCCCCCTCGATTTTGCAGGGTTTTATACGACATATAGGGCAGGCTGGTGCTCCACCCCGCAGTTTACATGCACCTGGACTGACACGGGTTCCAGGCCGGGAGTTTAAGCTGACTCCAATGCACTGGTCAGCTGCAAGTAATTAGCTGCACTGACTGCATTATAACCTCACCTGTTGCACAGAGGGAAGAGGGAGAGAGTTTGTTTGGAAGCAGCAGAGCTTGCTATGCACAAAAGAGACCATCAAAGTGGGTGGGATTGTGTTTTGTTTTAGATTAGACCCTTAGTAGTGAGGGAGTTATATGTTAGCTCAGACGAGCTAGGCTTTTGTTTGTAGAGAATTTGTGTTCTATGTTATCCTGTAAATATCTTCATACGTGGATTACAAATAAATCGTGGTTGATTATCTAACTGTGATGTGGCGTTAATACCCTAGAGGACCGTGCTGTTTGGTGCCCTGTGTGGGTGCAGGATCACAATATATACACACATATACATACATACATATATATATATATATATATATATATATATATATATTGTGACATTCATATAGGATTGGTGGTGGAAGGGAGGTATGTTTCTCCTAGATTCCTTTCCTATGTGATGTAACACCTGAGTCTTCCACCTGCTAGGTGATTAATTTAGGTGAATGAGAGGGCAGATATAAAAGGGAAGCCAGGAGGGCAGGTAGCTCGCGGGCTGAGGACACAGAAAGCCTGTCTGTGGGAGAGACATCTGAGTAAAGGTTGCTGGACATATTATTGTTAAGTTGGCAGAGAGAAGCTCTCTAGCTGGTAGTGAGGGACATCCTTTGTATAGTAAGTGCCGGACAGGCAAGGTATTTCTTTTGTTGCTGTGTTATATTTCTTTTGTCTTTGCAACCTTTCCAATAAACCTGACCCTAGGTCAGATTGCACAAACCTACTGCTGTTTGCCTGGTGTGAATGCAGACGGGCACTTGCCCCTTGACCTCAGCGAGGGGCGATCCCAGACCTACCTCACAATATATATACACACACACACACACACAGTGGGGCAAAATATATACGGTATATACACATATATATATATACACAGTGGGGCAAAAAAGTATTTAGTCAGCCACCAATTGTGCAAGTTCTCCCACTTAAAAAGATGAGAGGCCTGTAATTATGGTGAAGCATGGGGGTGGAAACATCATGCTTTGGGGCTGTTTTTCTGCAAAGGGACCAGGACGACTGATCCGTGTAAAGGAAAGAACGAATGGGGCCATGTATCGTGAGATTTTGAGTGACAACCTCCTTCCATCAGCAAGGGCATTGAAGATGAAACGTGGCTGGGTCTTTCAGCATGACAATGATCCCAAACACACCGCCCGGGCAACGAAGGAGTGGCTTCGTAAGAAGCATTTCAATGTCCTCAAGTGGCCTAGCCAGTCTCCAGATCTCAACCTCATGGGAGAACTTGCACAATTGGTGGCTGACTAAATACTTTTTTGCCCCACTGTACATATATGTGTGTGTGTGTATATATAT
>VKOC01000001.1:21889573-21901394 GCA_009364415.1 Spea multiplicata | reverse complement strand
GTTCAGAACCGTCAAAGGTCATTTAGTGACCTTCTTGTCATGACGGTCCTGAACCGGCAAAGGTCGCGAAGGGGTTAATTAGGCTAGCCATCTTCAGGGACAAGACCCAAAGTTCTCCTTATACAGGCAGAAACATCCAACATCAAAGTTATAGCTACGCTCCTTGTTTCTCCATGATCAGCAATTTTACAACATGACAGGAGGCTTCATATTTTGCTATTCTCTCTTTACTGACTCCCAACAAACAGTTAATAAAACAACCAATCAGGAAAAAAACAGTCTATAAATGCTCCTGCCTCCCAAGCCACTTCCTCTTTCTTTGCTGCTCCTGGCAGCTACAGGTCAGAGTTTTGATTTCTGTGGATTATCTATTTGAATGTGCATTTACTTTATTGTGCGTTATTCTTTTATTTGGATGGCTAAACTGCCACCTTAAACTGTGTTCCCCCCCCACACACACACACACGTTTTCCCCTGTTATTGGCTTGCTGCCATGTTTTTTCTTTTTATTATGTAAGGTTTCAGTTTCGTTTTTTCTACTTGTCCTGCTTTTACTTTTGTTTTGGCAGTCCTACCTTGCTTTCCGTAATCTTCTCTGTGGCTAGTTTGGTCTCTGTAGCATTATGGTTAAGGTGTTGGACAGGGTGTCTTGAAGTTTTGGGTTCAATTGTCTGGGGCTTTATCTTCACCTTTACCTGGATCTGTTCTGTTTAAAACTTCTCTCCTTCTAGGCAACGTTTTTTCTATAGTTTTCTGCTGCAACTTAGTGTTTTTTTGTGACGGGAACGCTCCCGTTCACGATCTTAGGTTAGGTTTTTTTCAGATTCGTTTTTGCCACTCTGCTGTTTTGTGCTCTGGTCCCAATACTAACCACTTCTGGTTACTGTGATCCTAATTTTCAATGTGTTAGGTAAAGTTTTTTGTCTTTGCTACGCCCTGGATATTCCTCCGTATTGCTTTTCCTTTGGGATAAGCCGTATGTGCCACTACCTTAGGGTGGCCGGTGTCAGACCCCAGGTAAGGGACATTTCCATCGCACTATAAATTACTCGGGACTTTACATTTACACTATATTATTGGGCCGCTGCGTAGCTTGTTTCTCCTCTGGGTGAGCCCCAGGTGCGATTGGTGGAGGTATCCTACTATAGCTACTGATATTTTGATATCATTTCCCCCTCTGATTTTACGTATATTTCTCAGGTGTTTTTAATCTCTCAGCCGCGATGGAGAATTTATCTGGGCAACCCCAGGACCTACAAGAGATGATTAACACCACCGTGGCGGCGTCAGTAGAGAGGGCCTTGGCTAAATTGATCCCACAGACCTCGCCAGAGCGACCGCTTAGGCCACATCAGGCATGAGGACGCCCTTTGGATTCGGAAGCTATGCTAGACGCGAATGGCCACCCTCTGTTTGACCCTCGCAATATCAGACATCCAAGGTCGACTGAATGGGCACTACCAGAGCACCTTACACATAATGTGCACTGCTGGGGGCGTAAAGCCTTGGACAGCGAGGTAAGGAGTCGGCTGAGAGCAGAGTGCCCTAGACCTGTAGTCCCAGATAAGGTGTTGGCTACTCAAACCTTTGATAATGCTGTGGGCGTATTTATGGCCCGCTCTGGAAGAGATCCCCCTAAGGGTATTGAAAAAGGTTTAAAGGCAGCCCAGGACAAACTACTAGATGTGTTTGGCCCTTTGTCCCGTATACTAATGTTGGCGGACGAGGCCTTGACTCAAGGTTCCCAATTGGATCCGTCTGCTATGAGAGAATGGGCCCTTTGTTCCGTCTGTTTAATGGGGAACGCAAACACGGCTTTATCTTCAGAGAGAGACGCAAGGCGGCCCTGCTCAGGGTGGATCCGAAGCTTTTAGACCTAGTTTCCAAGGATCTGGGTCCCTTCTGAGAACAGTTCCTTAAAGAACTTCAAAAGCACGTCAACCTATATACGACACTCAACAAAGTTCAAGTGTCTCTGTGCAAGGTGTTTCATCAACCCGCCACCAAAAACTGCTGGGCTGGCCAACAGAGGGGGTCGTGACGCCAGTCGTTTTGGCCCTCAGGCCCCAGATACACTGAACCCCAGAATTTCTTCCCGCGAGCCCAGAGCCGTGGACCATTTCTCCAAGGCCAACGTGGTGCCTTTAGAGGTAGAGGAGCCCGCGGGCGGGGAAGGTCAAGATATCCTACAGGTAGGCCCTTCCTATATCAGCCATAGTTCATTTTCTTTCCGCACGTTGAACGTTATGCGCTCTGCTATTTTGACTGCCTACTTTCCAGTTCAGGGTGTGTCGGTTGGACAGCACCCTTTGGTGTGTAGGCTTCTGAGGGGCATTAAGTTAAAGAGACCCCGGCTTTGGGATGTCGACGTGGTCCTTTCATTTCTCAGGAACTGGCCAGACAATGATGTTTTGTCTCTCTTTCCAGGTCTGGGCAGTTGCTGGTATCTTATGTTAAGACCCACAAGCCGGTGTCTACTATGACTCTGACCAGATGGGTCAGATGGATCCTATCTTTGGTGGGGGTAGAGGATTTATTCGTTGCTCATTCAGTTCGAGGCGCTGCAGCCTCTCTGGCTTTTTTAGCTGGTGCGTCTGTCGGACGTTTTACATGCGGCTGATTGGTCGAGGGAAGAAACGTTTCGTACGTTTTATTTTCGCCTGGGTGATCATGCGTCTTTTGCTTTTATTTGTTAGCGTTGAAACAGCAAAATATGAAGCCCCTGTCATGTTGTAAAATTGAAGATTATGTTAGCTTTAGTGTACTTATAATCTTAATTTTAATAATGACAGGAGGCGAATATTTTCCCTCATGTTCCCATCCCTGGGCTTGAGGGTGTTTTTTCTGTGTTTCGGTACAGTTCTTGTTATTTCCTTTTATTCTTTTCTTCTTATTGTTGTTATTATGGTTATTTATTATTATTGTTATTATTTATTGTTATCTGGTGGGATCTGTGTCTATTAGTTATGTTCACTCTTGATTGGTGATTATGTTGTTCTTGTAGATACCTTTCACGATTTCTTTTATTTTTCAGCGTCTGGTTGCTGTTCTCCTGTCCGGGGAGTTGAAGTTTCTTCATTTAGAAGACCATTCGTTTTTTCTGGATGTTTCGGACTGCTGTTTCCTTTGATTTTTGGATCGACTCCTGTGATTATTGCTTGCTGCAGAGAAAGAGGAAGTGGCTTGGGAGGCATGAGCATTTATAGACTTTCACTGTTTTTTTCCTGATTGGTTGTTTTATTAACTGTTTATTTGCTGCTGTTGGGAGTCAGTAAAGAGAAAATAGCAAAATATTCGCCTCCTGTCATTAAATTTAAGATTATAACTACACTAAAGCTAACATAATCTTCAATTTCATGCTACTGATCGGCTCCTTAAGCTGTGAATCACTGGCAGCAAAGTACTTACAATTAAATCAAATGGAGAATTACCTTTTAATGAGTGACAGCTTAAGCAGCCAATCAGTGGAAAGAAAGTGCTCCCATTAAAACAATGAGACTGTACACATGTGCACTGGTGTCTAAACAGACCCCTACATGCGGTGTTCAGCAACACCAGCATTGCAGGGCATTTAGTTGGGGAGGGGCAAAGGGATTTGAGGAGATTTTTTAAATGCCTTTAAAAAAACAGACTATTTAACTGCATATGATGGTTGGAGTGTCCCTTTATCTAGTGGGTTCTATTTCAGTGATATGCAATCTCCACAGGCAAACTTTGGCACTAATATATATACACACACACACATGGTATAGCTGCCTTGGAAAACTACATGTGCTGTTACGGAGACATGGAAACACATAGGAGCCACAACAACTAAGTTACAAAGTGGTAGAAAAGGACATTAAGATGTTTGTTCCTATATACATATTACGTGGGTTTTTAAATATTAAATATACACTGCTCTTTGTAATCACATACAAATATACTGGATGTTTGTACTGTGGAAAACATTCCTCACAAACACATATGTTGGTGGATAAAAATGGATATAAAATTAATTGCACTGCAATATTTACACCCAATATAGTACTTACCAAAGTCTACTCTTGTCAATATGCACTGCATTGGATGGTCAGTTGTATGCCTTGTTGTAGTTGCACCACTTTCATAACAAGATGCGCACAGATCGTAGTCGTAACAAATTAAGCACTTGTATCTACGGCCTCTGAAGTTTCCTTTTAAACATGCATCACAGCTGACACCTACAACGCAGGAATGAGGAAATATTTGTTTATTCAATATCTTTCACAATTAAATAGGATGGCTTACAATGTTTTATATAAGTCAGTGATGAAAATAATATAGACAAAATCCAAACAAATCTGTGTAGAAGTTAGTCACCAGACAGACAAAAGAGCCAGAAAGATCTACCTAAATTAATCAATATAAAACAGCAAACAATGGGGAGATGTTAAAATATAGGAGAAGTATTTCCACCAAGAACAATAGTGAACAACCTTACAACACATGGCAATCTCAGACATGGGTATCAAGAGGCAAGACTTTATATTTCACATGGGGGATTTGGCAGCCCAAGTAGAAGATACCCAGGTAGCATTTCTAAAAGTCTGTATGCCATGATATTTAAGGGGGCTGCCTAAACTTCAATGGTGTCGAAAAAAGGTCTTGATACCCTTGACACCGAACCCCCCCTTAAGGCCGTGCTGTGAGCGCTCTGGAGAGGGGGCACACCCTCCGCTGCAAGATTTTGCCACTCACAAGATGGCAGTGCGTCCTAAAATAATAAAATAAATGGTAACATGTAAAAATATTTTTTACTAAACCTTCCAGTTTCAAAAAACGTAAAAAAAATAAATTAAAAAAGGGTCAAAAAAAGATTTTTATGTGCAAGTCCTAAAATTAGCAATATATCGTCAAACAATTCCCGCATGGAAAAAGTTAAAATACTGGCATGTTAAGTGACCATGGGGTTCTAGTTTTTAAAAATTGTATCATTTGATGGGGTAAATGGAATTGCCCGGGTTCAACAATGTCCCAATTAACACAGGGGGAAGGATGACCACACATCTTAAATGTGGCCCTTTTGCCCCCAAACAGCCAGGCAAACCCATGCATGGGTGGTATCATTGTACTCCGGAGATGTTGCTGAACATATGTTTGACAGCGACATATACCAGGACCTGTAAATTCATACCTGAAGTAAAATGTGTGTGGGGAAAAAAACAGAAAAACCATCCCGCTGGCTCACTCGTCACTCTTCGTGCGGGGCCCAAAGCAACTACACCTTAACTCCAAACTTGTTCTCCCATGAAGCACTCAAGCTATATTAAAACCCAAGTTAGTTAACCCCTTCAGTCCCCTATGGATGTACCGGTACTTCCAAAAAACGCATCCCAAGAATCCCATATGGACGTACCAGTACGTCCTGCCCTACTTGTAAAGGTAGGGACACATCCCTGCTGCTGCACGGGAGATCATGCTGTCGTTTGACACCCTGGACTCCTCCTGACACCAGAAGCCAGAATCGCTGGCTTTCTGCTGCCCGATCGGATGTAGCTTCCAGCACGAAAACTGTTACATTTTAAAATGCCAATCGCTCATTCCCTTCCAGGTTGCGTCACTACGGACGTCATCGGGAAGGTCCAAAAACCAAAAACCCCTGGGAATGAAAGCGTTAAAAACTGTGTTCATAATTGGAGCACAAAGACAGAGCTGATTAATTTAAACTGAGTAAAATGGGAACGGTTATACAAAAATAACGGTAAAAGAAGACAAGCAAAAACGGATACAAAACAGTATTAAAATAAACAAGGATAAAAACACAGAACGCATAAAAAGAAAAGTTAAATAATTAGTGTGAATTTCCAGATGTTACAATCCTTGCCCAAAACTATACAGAAATTCAAAGCTTGTCTCTCAGATGCTTTTTCTTACAGGACTTCTCTATCTCCAGGAGATGCCCATTTGGAGGTTGAATACAGGTACTGCATTCAACCATGCAAGTCAAAGGAGCCCAGCTTTCTAATCACAATGTGATTAGTAAAATCTTTTTTAAAAAATATGGAAAAATATAAACATAAAAAAAGAAAAACATTTAAGAATTATTATGTATCAGTAAAATGTAAAAAAAAAAGTCCAAAGAGAATAAAATAAAAAGTGACTTTTTTAAATTATAGGCTGCGTATTCAAACCACTTCTGTTTTATACAAACAGCACTAATGTCGTGCCTCGCTTGTTATTTTACAAATATTTAAGGCATCTTTAAGTTCATAATAGAAATTATACCCTGTTTTCATATTGCAAGACATGAAGACTCCAAATTGCTGTGATGCTTCAGACACTATGTTTGATATAAATGGATCTTTGTATCATACAACCAGATTAATAATAAAAAGCAATATTTTAACTGCTAAACACGAAAAAGTACATTAATGTGGAAACTATGACATGTACAGCAACATAATAGACAAGGCTTGACAAGCACCTGGATCAAGGTAGCCATGTCTCCCAAAATATTCTTATGATTCTTTTTTAAAGAACTATTTATTGGTTTGGATCAGCCAAAAAAAGTAGGAGAGGCAGGTTCCAATCTTGTTTTATATCTCCACCATATGTTCCCTTAGTATTTTATATATATTCTCTCAATTAAAAAAAAAAAAAAAGTAAATGGGGGAAAAAGTTTTTTTTCTTAAATATTTCAGAAATATGTATGAATAGCAGCCTATTAAAAAAATATAAAATTAGTGAAACATTAGCATGTGACTACATCGATGAAGATGGAAACCATTTTATAAAATCTGCACCAAAATCATGTTTTATACATAACATACAGTGCTTTTCAACAATATAAGCAGAAGGGGAAGGGAGAACCATACTGCACGAGGAATGTTGAACTTATTGTGTTTCATTGTTTTTGCTTCACTATCACACAGTAGCGTACCTAAAGGGGGCGGTCAGCCCCGAGTGCCATCAATGGGGTGTCCTGTGCAGGAGGAGCAAAACCCTGAGCGGGAAAAGATTTTCCTCATACAACGTGCGTGCGCCACAGCCCCGGTGATGCTCGGAGGCCCGCTGGACCAGTAAAATCAGACAGACAGGCTGATTAGGGGGGGGGGGTAGCGGTGGCACAGGCGGGCCGTTTCAGGGGCAGAGACCTACCACATCAATGCCTGGCTTGGTGTATAGTAATAGGGGTTATACTGCACTACCATCAATGTCTGGCAGTGTATAGTGATGGGAGTTACGCTGTACCACCACCAATGTCTGGATCAGTATATAGTGATAGGAGTTATATTGTACCATATCTGCTCAGTAAATATTATTTATTTCAAATTAATTTATTTAAAAGTTAGTTTATTTTTTCAGTTGACATACAACTAATCCTCTCCAGGTGTCAAATACTCTAGGTACGCCCCTGCTATCACACCAACTAAAAGTGGTTGGTTTTAACGGAGCTATGCTTTCATTACCAGCAATTTTACCCCTAGGTTTCTGGAACCGTTTTTAGTATATCTTTGTTCAACCACCATTCCCCTTTCACATATTTAGTGTACTCACACAAATGATATATTGTCTTTGAAAGAACAGGTAGGGCTTTCTCTTTCTACCATTTTTTTGTGGAACAGTATGGTGAGAACCCGATACCCAGTGAAGTATACCAGCTGCTAATGGGACTAGTGTCCAAATCCTCACAGCACCCTTCCAAAACACAAATTAATACAAAGATACAATTGTCCACATGTGCTTGGTACAAAAAAGTGTTTAGTCAATAATATTACTCAGATGTATATATAAAAGAAACAAACTAAAATACCGTATTTGCTTGATTATGGGGGGGCATAAGGCATTTCTGGAGGCAGAGTGCAAAGCTGTTACATTTTAATCTACCAGATCCCGCAAAGTCAACACTGCTGCCGTAACCCGGAAAATCAATGGAGGACTGGATATCCCCTGCAGCGGATATCCTGTACTCCGATGAGGCAGACGCTGCGATCTCTATGCACGTCTGTGAGGAATTGCATAAAGATCACGGTGTGATCGGTGCAGGGGGATCGCGGGGAGGAGAGTGAGAAACCATGTCGATCACTCTCCTCCCATGCTGGAACAGAAAACGGTGAGAAAAAAAAAATTAAAATACAATAAATAATTTTAAAAACAATAAAGTGAGCTTAGTGATGTCATTGTGACATCGCTGGCATTAATAACATGTTCAAGAGGTCCCTAAGAGGAACTCTAACCAGTTGTTTAAAAAAAAAATATATATATATATATAAAAGAAAAACATATATATATATAAAAAGCTAATAAAAAAAATTAAAAAAAACCTTACATCCCATTGCCCTAGTATAACATCTACCCAATATAACCCTCCTGCCCCCATTCACAACCCCCAAACCCGTTAAGCCATAAGCCAAGATGTACACCTTATAGTATGTTCCCTGGTGCTGGGAAAGTATGGGAAATCTATATAAATTAGGTATTTCTGAAATCAGGACACCTGAATTGATAAACTTGGAGGGAATTTTAAATCACTTTACCTAATTTTGTGAGGATTCAAAAGGAAAATTTTGAAAAAAAAATTAGGTGTTTTTACTAAATTTCCCATTCTAAATTTTCAGCTAAACATCCAACTTTGGTATCATAAGAAAGCTCTATCTCACCTTGAAAAAATATATAGTTTACACGGGTACACTATTCACAGGAAAAGAGAATAATCGCTGAATCGACATTGGCTTGCGAGGCAATCCTACCTCAAGCCAATTGTGTTTCTTAAATTAGGATCCTTCTGATTATGCTTGCAGGATATATTAAACTGCATTTGTCCACACTGACACTTTTGATGCAAAAGTGAAAAGCAGTTTGATGAGATAAAATAGACAGAACAAAACACGTTCACACTGCCCTCACAAAACTACATTTGCCTCCACATACAGTGTTAGACAGACTGTGTCTCATCTCACTTCCCAGAAGTGCTTTCATTATTGTGTGTTCAATCTCCTTTGACAAAGCCAATATTAAAAGTTTTTGTCAACCTAAGTATGGTGAAATTGTGAGTAGGGCTGCAACAACTAAATCGATAAAATCATTAATAATCAATGAAAATCATTGCCAACGAATTTCATTATCGATTAGTTTAATCAATTTTTATGGATTATAAAATGAGGGTTTTTTCCGAGCAAATGCTCTGAAAAATACCGCTCGTTTTATAATCTGGTTACCACTTCCTAGTCCCTCCCTGCAGTCATTCTGATTGGCCCTGCCCCTTTTTTTCTCCCAGTGCTTCCCTGTAGTCACATCGACAATTGGCCCCACCCCTTTCTTTATAGCATCCACACTGCTCAGCAATTCACCTGAGTATAAAATTAATATTTGGGCTGCCGAAAGTTAGGGGAGTTGGGGGTTAATTTGGGGACAGTTATGGTTAATGGGGTCTTCATGGTTAATTTAATAAGGTTAACTTAAGATGCAGTTAGCGGTAAAGGGGGGGGGACCAAGGGGATTCTAAATCCTGGAGGCAGTGAAGATTAATCCTGTATTTTTTTATAAAAGTATGTCAGTGTGCTGTGAACGAGTCTGTGAATCTGACGGAGTGACCTATCTGTGGGTATAAGGCATTCAGGGGTATAAGGCATATCAGGGAATATAAGGCATATGTGGGGAGGGCTGAGTGCCATGTCTGGGAGTATAAGGCATACATGGGGAGGGTAGTATGGCATATGTGGGGAGGGCAGTGTGGCAAGACTGGGCTCAAATGTGCATAACTGGGGGGGGCAGGTTGGGAAATAAAAACAAGAAAAAGTTTTTTATTATGCAGTTTGTTTTTAACATCTTGTTATTAAATTATTTTAAATAAATGAAAAATGTACATTTATTTTTTTATCCGAATTTTTTTATCGAAAATATAATCGGCCAACTAATCGATTATGAAAATAATTGTTAGTTGCAGCCCTACTTGTGAGTATTTGGAAGCCTAAACAAAACAAGATTACAAGCGGCAAAAATATTTTAGGAGCAGTGATTCCCTGGCTCTGAGGTTTCAAAAGACAAAAAACCCAACTAAATATTAGATTTTCCATATCATCTGTGCAGAGGTGCATAATACTTCCTCATTGACAATCATGCGTCTTTTACATATGATTAATTCACTTACTTTAAATGCCAGAAATGAGTAAACAAAGCACAGCAGGAAATATTTTTTTCTTACCGTAAATTTTCTTTTCCCTAGTATAGTGGCAGTATATATGGGTTGTTCCTTCCCCTCAGGACAAGCTTCTGAAATAAAGACCCCCTTACCATAAAAAGCCGGCAAACTGGTACAGTCCTCAGTAATAGCAAGTAAATACTCCTCACTCAAAACCTACTAGGGAGGGAACCACGTACTGCAACTATACTAGGAAAAAGAATTTACAGTAAGAAAAATATTGTTTTTTCCCTGCGGATAGTGGCAGTACGTATGGGATATAGATAGATCCCTTACATGGGTGGGATAGAGGAACGTTTGAAGAACATGTCGGCCACAGGAAGCTTCTGAAGCAGAAGCAATGTCCAGTCTAAATTGTCTAATAAATGTATTCCATTAAGACCAGGTTGACACCTTGTAAATTTCTTCTGGGGAAGACAAAGCCTTAGCCGCCCATAGATCGAGTAAAGTGAGCATTAAAATGGGATGGTACATTCTCTTTACAGGAAACATAGGCCAGTCGAATTGTATCAGTGAGCCATCTTGCGAAAGTAGACTTGGACACCGCCTGACCTGCTGATTTTTCATGAAACTGAAGTACAAACTGTTGCAGTACGTTGTAAGTAGATATGAAGAGCTCTTTTAACATTGTCTGCCAGCATATTGAAGGCGCCCCTGATATGACATGTTGACATATCTGTCAGATACTGTCGGGCCCACAAAAATCTCCGAACAAAGGCATTGGGGCTTCCAAGCCCTTATGCCTCCTTTCCTGTTGAGGTTAGCCACTGTAGTTGCATTGTCTGACTGAATTTTCACGTGCTGGTTTATTATCCAGGGTTTGAACACTTTTAGGGCTTGAAAAACTGCATTCAGTTACCTGTAATTGGATGAATGGCTTGCTTCTTCTGGAGACCATCTTCCCTGGGCTCTGTGAAACCGAAGGTGAGCTCCCCAAACTGTCTCTGACACATCTGTTGTGATAACGGACCAGTCCACTGGTTGAAAACAGAGACTGTTGCAAATGTTTGTCTTCACTTTCCACCAATTGAGATGGGTCAGAACTTCTTTTGAAATCTTAATCTTTGAATCTAAATTCCTCTTGAGACCTGGACCAGCTGGAAAGAATCCTTTCGGATCCTTGCTCGGGCCCATCTGACTGTTGGGATGGTAGATGTTAGTAGACCCAGGACACTCATCTCTTTTCTGATGGTACAAATCAGGTAGTGTTGCAGATGGTTTACTGCCTGTCTGATCCGCTTGATCTTTTGAGAAGGAAGGTGTAAAGAGAGGGATAAAGAGTCCACAATGAGGCCCAGGAAATTGATCCTCCTGGATGGAGTAAGTTTTGATTTTTATGATCCATCTGTGTCATTCTAAAAATGTTATCACAGTTCTTAAGTGGTTGTTGAGTTCAATAGGAGAGGACGCTTTGAAAAGCCAGTCGTCGAGATACGGAATGATAATAGGGCTGCAACAACTAATCGATTATTATCGATTATAAATTGAGGGTTTTTTCAGAGCAAACGCTCTGAAAAATCCCCCTCATTATATAATCCGATTCACTGACTCACCGTTATGGTTAATGGGGTGTTTAGGGGCAGCTATGGTTAATGGGGTGTTTAGGGTTAATTTAGGGGCACCTATGGTTAATGGGGGGTTTGGGGTTAATTTAGGAGC
>VKOC01000001.1:21876176-21889473 GCA_009364415.1 Spea multiplicata | reverse complement strand
GACCCCCAGCTTGCCACTCTGCCCCCAGATATGCCTTATACCTCCTCTACAGTAATACCACCCATGCATGGGTTTGCCTGGCTGTTTTGGGGGCAATAGGGCCACATTTGGGGAATGCACATTTTTCAAATTATATATACATACATACATATATATCTAAAATCGATGGCAGAATTCCCCAATGAGGAAAACACTACTGTTCATGTTACTTTGCAAATTCAAGAATAAATATTTTTTTAAAACTTAATAAACCAGTACCGTCCGGTCTCCTAAAAGATTGACAGTGAAGGGCTTTAGGGGGCGCGAAATAGGGCATGTACGGAGTACGTTATTCACCCCTCTCAAGACTATGTCTTCGGTTTTCAGAAACAGATATTAATTCGTTCCATGCATGGAAATACCTGCCTAAAAAGAAAAGTTAGCTTATATACCAATTTAACACAGTGCCGCTGCTCTACCCCTTCGGCTAAACTCTCTACCAAACTCCTCAGTCTAGTGCTCGCCGCTGTATGGGCGGAGACAGCTGATGTCATCACTACTGCGCCGCATGTCGCGCTGAAGTCGTCAACGAAGTATTCGGTGCGTGTATAGCACGTGAAAAAAAACTTATCTGCGCCCCCCCCCCGTGGACCCCTGTATTTCCTGTCAGTCTAGACTCGGGTAAGAGAGGAACGCTATTATTTAAACAGAGTTTGACTGCAAGTGATCTCTCAGATTTATGTGGTCATAATGCAGCTTTTGTGGCTTAAATCTTAAGCGCACTACGTTATTAAGTTTAGGATGTGTGAAAATTATATTACAAACATTGCTTTATAAGTCATGCGTTTTGGTGATCATGATTTTTCACACTGTTGTGTGTATGTGTTTTTTTCCTTTCTTTTTCTGTTAGCATGATTCCCATTTTTATGTTTATTTTACCCACCGTTTATACATTTTTTTTCCCTTCACGATATGGATTTATTTTCATATAAAAATGTTGTGTATTTTATTTATTGATACACTGTCACCAACGGTATCTGAACACCCCTGTTAACCCTTTGCTAGCAGGTGCATAAAATCTTGCGCATTGGCACGCCATCTCCATGAGTCCATCCATGAGTCTCTACAAGTGTTGCTAGGTGCCTCTGTTCTAGGCGCCTGGGAAGAGGAAAGGTAGAAGGCCTGGGTTACCTCCTGCGCCCTATGCAAAAGATGGCCCTACCTGGCAGTGTTTTGGTGAACTCTCCTGAGTCTGTACAGCTTCCTTTAGTTCTTTTAGCAATTTCAGTATTGGCACTGCTAGAAGAAAACAACCAAACTTAAATTTGGGCAAGCAGCAGTGAAACGTAACAGGTTCTCTTACCACATGTTAACACAGAGGTGTCAATTCTAGCTTCTCTTGTAGGGGAAAGTACATGCCAGGGGTTGCACAACTCAACCCCTTGATGACAATCGACATGTCAGGCATGTCACGGAAATTCATCCCAACAATTGATGCGCCTGACATGTTATGGGGTTAAACGAGCAAAGAAAGCAATGTGTTGTATCTTTCTTCGCTCAGCTGGTGTTGCTGCACTGCCTTGACATCTAGACATTAAGCAACACAAAAATGCAGGATCCCGTTCCTCTGCTCCTTCAAATATGTTCACCATATTGAAAAGCTGTATGCCTTTAAAATATAGTAGCGCCCAGCAGTCAATAAGTGTGGAAAGGGTTAGAGTCAGTATGTCTAGTGAGGGGCGTCCAACCTGCTGCCCTCCAGATGCTGCAGGACTACATCTCAGATGCCCCTTAGCTGAAATTGCATTGTGGGAGATGTAATCCTGCAGCAGCTGGAGGACCGCAGATTGGACGCCCCTGGTCTAGTGTATTGTAATGCCAGATTCAGTGTGTGTCCATAGTTTTAGTGTGTAATTGTATTTATGTATAGTGTTAACCAGTGTGTGTGTGCGCGCATGTGTATAAGACTGTAGTGTTGGCGTGTATGGTGTTGTGCGTGTTATGGCATTAGCTTGAGTGTGTATGTCAGCATAGTGTTAGAGTGTGTGTATTAGTGCATGATGTTAGCATGTGTGTCCTACTGTCAGGGGTTAGTGTTTGTGAGCATAAGATGTTAGCGTGTGTCTGTTACTGAATGGTGTTAGTGTAAATGTATATCGATGTATGGCCAGGCTCGACAAACCCCTGGGTGCCAGGAAAATGAAAACATCATTGTGGAAGGAAAAATGCTGTCTCCTAACTTGTTTTTGCTGGCTCATAGATCCAAACCAAATTTGTTGACCCTTGATATTTAAATTTGCATTCATTTTCACTATACCCTATAGTAACATTGCTACTGAATCTGCAGGCACTATATAAATAACTCCTGTAATGGCCAAGAACATGGGAATGTTTTTGTGTATAGTGTAGTTTGTGTATTCGCTATTTAAAGTTAGGGAACAAACGCAGTAACCAAACCGGCATACTAGATATTTCCATGACCCTTTTAGACTTTGTAAGATCTTAGATTTTTAAAGTCTTGTGTTTGCTGCTCTTGTTGCAACCAAATCACTCATTCGGCAGCTTTACTGATACTCAGATTTTCTTACATTTTTCATTGTTTCAATTAACACGTTTCTTCAGCACATTAATTTAATATGGTTTCAAATGTTGCCCCTTACTGTTATTCACTATTGTCGTTCTGTGTGCTGATGATTTCCAATGGCAGGTGCTGGTGGGCAAAAAATATTTTTGGACCAGTATTGTGACAAAAAGGCCTGATGTATGTTATTTGTTAAAGTTGGACAAATCACATTTGACAGTGGGATCTTTTAACATAAAAAGCATATTTGTGAGTTATAGGCGCGTGTGTGTATGTATATTATTGTGTGTATATATAAAAACCTCTTATAAACATATGTTTTTCCTAAGGCCCTTCTGTAAAGCTGATGACATGCGTAACCTGAAGTTACTGAGATCTCTACACAGCACCGGGGTTCAAGGCATCGGCCATCCACATTGCTGTTCGATATGTACAGTCACAGGAACAGTACTGATTGCATCAGGTTATGGTTTTGTGGAACTGGATCCCAGCACGGAGCAGGTATCTTTTCAACTCAATATATATATATATGTTTCTTTTTCTGTAATGAAACCTATGTACTCTGTGGTAAAGAACTGTATCCGCAACTAAGATACATACATCAGTGGTGGTGTACTTCCTGAAGTGTAGAGGTCTTAGGCATATACACTGTCTTTCAAAATCTTTAGCTTTAGACAAGTTAGATACATGCATTGATTCTTTTAAACTTTGTCTGCTATAATCGCTGGCACCGGGAATGCTCCATTGATTGCTATGATGATGTTTCCGTGTTATTTGCGGTTGCATGTAGAAAAGTATATATAAAATCCGTGGAACCTCCCACTTACCCCTCCGTGTGTTTTCCAGAGTTACCTTACCCTGATACGTGATAATGTACACAGGTGCAGATCTCATACATCTGGCTGGCTTTCCTGCTTTTTGTGCAGGAAATGTGCGTAACTCTGTTACATGGTTGATGGGTGACTGATGTCCTGCTGATACTGATGTTGTTTTCTGTGCCCTGTGTATATTGGGTCTTTTCTGCCCTGTGTATATGGAATTATATTTGCGTGGACTTAGACATCCATTGAATAGGCATACAGCTGTTCGGATATGACTGGGGACTGACTGAGGGAAAAATGGGCAAGCACCAAGATTTTCTCCTTGCAAAGACCACAAGAAGAAAGTCGCTCCCATGCTTTCTCCATTCAGAGCCCCAAAGGCACGAGATGCATCAAGATCTACACTCGGGATTTAGAATAAGCCCTTTTCTTTCGGGTTTTGACAATAATGTGTCCCAGGGCCAGGAAAGCACTACTAACCAGAAGCCCTGATGCTACGGCATCTCTGTGAGAGTGAGGCTGATTGAACACTTACCACCTCGAACCGATTCACATTGGATGTTATGATTCAAGACTACATAGAGACTACATCTTTTCAGGAAAGAAAAAGGTGTCTGTTTTCCATCTTTTCATTACAAAAGCCTTAGCCTTCTACACAACCACAATCACCTTCAGGAATTGGATGTGTTTTATATATAATCCAAGTGTGTGTGTGTGTGGGGTATGTGTAATATATATAATCTCATTACACCGATCAGCCATAACATGACCACCTGCCTAATAGTGGGTAGGTCCCGCTGCCAAAAGTGTTGAGGCATGGACTCCAGTAGACCTCTGAAGGTGTGCTGTGGTGTCTGGCACAAAGACGTTAGTAGCAGATCTGTACGTTGGGATGCATCTGTGGTATCCTGGTGCCATGTGTTAAGGTAATTGACACACACGGACCCAGCCGTCCATGTGATGTTAATAAATCAGACCAGGCCACCCTCTTCCATTGCTCCGTGGTGCTCCATTGTAGGCTCTTTCGGCAGTGCACAGGGGCCAGCATGGACACCTTGACTGGTCTGCGCAATAAACTGATGCACTGTGTGTTCTGACACCAGCGTTCACTTTTTCAGCAATTTGAGCTACAGTAGCTCGTCTGTTGGATTTGACCACACCGGACAACATTTTTGTTCCCCACGTGCATCAATGAGCCTTGGCCGCCCATGACCCTATCGCCAGTTCACAGCTTTTCCTTCCTTGGACCACTATCGATAGGTACTGACCACTGCAGGCCGGGAACACCTCACAAGAGCTGCTGTTTTGAAGATGCTCTGATCCAGTCATCCATCAGATCCTTACATTTTTCCTGCTTCTAACACATTAGGACAAAATGTTCACTTGTTGCCCAATATATCCCACCTACTGACAGTGGCCACGATTACAAGTTTATCACTGTTATTCACTTCACTTGTCAGTGTTCATAATGTTATGGCTCATTGGTGTGTGTGTATGTATGTATGTATATATATATTATAATACTAATATTACATACCACACACAATTGGTGTTCAAAAGTTTGAATACCTTGGCAGAAATTGCGAAATGTTGGCATTGATTTTGAAAATATGACTGATCATGCAAACTGACTTTTATTTAAGGCTAGTGGTCACATGAAGCCATTTATTGTACATTTATAGTTGTTTCGCTCCTTTTTTAAATCATATGGGCCGAGAAGGGCGTTATCTGCAAAATGTTCCTTATAACCATTAAGAAAATTATAACTATTCAATGTGTTTTTACGTAGGGCAAATTTGTTTTTTTGAAAATACAAACTCTATATACTTTATGTGGTCCCCCCCAACACTTGTTCCAGCAAGATGACTGCACCTCTATGAACTTTTGAGGCTATCGTGGGTAGCTTCCTGGTATTTACAGACTTTCTGTACAGTCCATGACTTACACAAGCTTTTTACGTCTTGTTTGGATTTTTTTTGTGGCATCTGGTGACATACTAACATGTTACAGTTTATGGGTGGTTTGCCTTTTTGTGTGAGTATGTTACTTATTTTGCAATTTTGTAACAATTTTTAAGATTTAAAAACCATGTAGCATACAAATGTTTTAAAAATAATGGTAGTTAGGCAGAAGTTGCCCAATAAATTGATCCATACCAATTTTGTCAATTTTGTATTCTGGAGATAATATATATACACATTTTTATTATAGATTATTAGGGATGTCTCTTTGACAACAGAGGGATATCTACCAGAAGATGGAAGTGGTTATGTAGTTGGGATCCAGGATGTTCCTGATCAGGAATCTGTGTGTATTGCTACAGCGACAGGTGATGTTATACTTTCCAACCGTGACACTGGCCAGGTATGTTTCAGAACAATTCATACTTGTACTTAGTGCTGTGATTTAATAATCTGTGTTATTTGACAGGGATACATAACACTAGAGAATTAAACATTCTCCTTCAGGCAGCAATGATCGATCAGCACCACTCACTCCCCGTGAATGGAGCACCACCTTCATTGTTGCGTCCTTTTATAAAGGAGAGACTAGTAAAGTCATACAGAAAACAATGACTTCAAGTTATTGCTGCTAAAGATGGTTCTGGCTTTAATTTTGTTGAATAAATCATGATACGGTTTAATAAGTCATGTGGTGGTCATCTGAGGTTCTATTTATCTAATTGTACAGATCATTATGTCCACAAAGCAAGGTCCATAAAGACATGGTTGGATGAGTTTGGTGTGGACAAAACTTTACTGGCCTAGCACAAAGCCCTGACCTCACCTCCATCGAACACCTTTGGGATGAACTGGAATGGAGATTGCTAGCCAGGCCTTCTCATCCAACATCATTGCATGATCTAACAAATGCTCTACTGGATGAATGAGCAGAAGCTGCTACATCACAAAATCTTGTGGAAAGCCTTTGCTTGTTATAGCTGCAAAGGGGGGACCAACTACACATTAATGTCTATGTATTTAAAATACAAATGTCATACAAGACCCTGTTGGTGTAATTGTCAAGTTTTCCGATACGTTTCTTCTTTTAGTATATTTCTATATAATCTTCACTTATGTCCTTGTACTTGTATCCTAAAGTTTGTTATGCATATCTCTTTTCAGCTGGAGTGCGTGGGCAGTGTGGACAGTGGTATTGTTGCTATGAGCTGGAGTCCTGACCAAGAGTTGGTTTTGATAATCACAGGTATTTAACATTTTATTGTAATAATGGTTTTATTAAGGTCTATGCTTTCCAGTGAAGTTTGCAAAATCTATTAACTGGGGGAGGAACTTGGGGAGAACTATTTTTAAAATGAGGCAAGGACGTTATAAGAAATAAAATGAAGCACAAACGTTAGAAAAGGGATACGATACACAAGGGATCTATAATCTTGAAGTAATTGAACAGTGCATGGATAGTTTTTGGAATGCACTCTGAAAGATATCTTAGAATATATAAGAAAATCTGCAAATTGTCCAACTGGTGTTCAGTAAGGCAGAAATCACTTGTCTGTTAGCCGTGTTTAGAATACCAAATGAAATGTTGATGACTTACAATACTATATAACTACATAGCTTGTTTTGGTAACACAAATGCCACAATATTATTGCACATGTGTTTCCTCATAAAGGGAAGTAGAAAAACAATCATTTGACTTCAGGGGGAATCTCTTTATTAGAACTACCTTAAACCTGTTGATTTTGTTTGTCAGTGTGAATGCTTGGGTTTATTAACCCCTTAATGACTGGGCTGTTTTTTTCTTTTTGTACCCTTCCTGACCAAGGCTTTTTTCACATTTCTGCGTTGCTCGTGTTTAGTGTACCCACACAAGTCATGTGCCCCCATGTGCTGTTTGTGGCATCTTGAAAGCCATTTACCCCCATTAAACCATGTATTTTTGAAAACTAGACACTCTAGGCCACATTTGGGAAGTGTGTTTTTTTTCCTCTTTATTTTGACATCTGGTCAGTGTGTGCCCATGTTCTACTTAGGGCATCTTTTAACCCGGGCCAATTCAATTTACCCCATCAAAGCATACATCTTTGAAACAAGATACCCCATGGGTAGTTGAAATGCTAGTATTTAAACACTTTATATGACAGGCTTTTTGGGAACATACAGTACAATTTTAGCGCTTGCTAATAAAAATAAACTCTTTAATCTTTTTTTTTTTTAAGTGAATGGTTCGCCTGATGGTGATATCACTTTATCTTTGAAGGTTACAATTTTGTTTTTATTTGCTTATCACAATGTGATTAGACAGCTGAGTTCTATTGACTTGCATGGTTAAATGCAGTACTTGTATTCAACCTGCAGGTGGAGCCAAGATTTCTCAGTAGGGTCTGGAGAGACTCTCTTGGAAACCTGTTTATTTTTTAATGGGCGCCGATTTCTTGCTAATTCACTTGTGACCACTCTCCGGTCACAGTGTGTACTGGGTGCATTTCCATGGCATTCGGTGACGCCACTTAAGCTTAGGCGGTGATCTTACATCACTTTTAAAGCCTATTTAATGCCATGATGTGCCAGGCACATCATTGGTCGTTAAGGAGTTAAAGAGCAGACAACGTTCTAGTTTTGTTTTATGGATTAGTGAAGTATGAAATTCTCTCCATGCTGCATATGACAGGCCTTACACAGCCCTCCTGAACATTTTGTTAGTATATAAGTTTACTTTCTTGCAATTTGCTTTGTTTTAGGTCAGCAAACAATGATCCTGATGACAAAGGATTTTGAGCCTGTTGCAGAAACACCAATACACCATTGTGATTTTGGAGAAGGTGAGTCACTGGGACCCAGCATGCCGCTTTCTAATAATTGGTTTAGGTGATTGCAGCAAAAATATATTGAGCAATTTAGATAATGATGGTGTAAAAATACCAGGGTAAAGGAAAGAGATTTTGTTACAGTGGAGAGAAAGGGCAGAACAATACTGGAAAAAGCATGGCAAGGAGGCAAAATTTAAGCTGTGGAGTAATGTAAAATGTCAATTTTCATGATACATCTGAGTGGTTATGTAAAAAGGTTACGCTGGTGCAAAGTTTGGAAAATTGTCTTAACACCGTAGTAACTAAAGACATTTTCCAGTCAGCAGAGACATTATACTGGTTGTTATGGTTATATTACTTTTCAAAGTTTGCAGCAGAATCAACTTTTATACATAGCTTGTTTTACATGTGTAACAGTTTATTTCTAATAACTTCAACAGGAAAATTTATAACACTCGGTTGGGGTAAAAAAGAGACTCAGTTCCATGGATCTGAGGGTAAACAAGCAGCCCTGAAACACAAAATAATGGTAATGTACTTCATCTTTCATATATATGCTTATATATTGTTATATAAGATATTGTCCTTCATGGTATGAGGTACTTCACCTAGAGGACGTTTTTGTTCATTTTCTTCCCTTCTATGCTTTCCAATGTTACATTATTATTAGTATGTGGTCTTCCATATGCAGTAGTAACTTCAGTATGTTACTTAATTAAAAATATGTGTCTCAAACTAAATTATTTACAAAAATGATTTATTAAAATTCAGCCTTTTCTGCAAATGCTTTCATCCCTGCCAGCTTTAATAGATAATCCACAATGGTTGTTAAATATTTAGACATTTTGTTTAAACTTCATATTTATTGTAATACCAATTTCATTTCAGGAAGTGTCACCTTCTTTGCCTTGGGATGATAAAAAACCTCGGATAACATGGAGAGGAGACGGCCAGTTTTTTGCAGTTAGCTCCGTATGTCCAGAAACGGGTATGAATGTACTTTAGTACCTTTTTAGTAGTAGATTTGAGTCAGTATTAAAATTAAACTTTAATTTGAATTGATCACATCTGTGAACAAGTGGACATTGTATTTTAGGGTAGAGCTCATCTGACAGACAGCAACACAAATGAATTATGCAAAGAGCTTGCATTGGGGCAACATGGCAAAGATGAGGCTTGTCAGACGTGCAAAATGACCGATATACACAATTAGAAAATACATATAATAATCGGTCCAATAATAATCGGTCCAATACGGTGTGTGTGTATCTGCATACCGTACTTGCTTGATTATAAGACGCCCCCCAAATTTTGAATATTTGGAAAAAAGCCTCAATATAAGAAAAAAGTTTTACTAGTAAATAATAGTTCCCACGTAAACAATTTTTTCATATTTAATAAAAACTGACTGAGAAAAATGCATTTTTTTGTTTTTATTTCCTTTCGTCAACCTGTCCCCAGTATTTTTGAGCCTGAGACTAGCTTAGCGCACCGACTGTCCCCAGTTATGCACATCTACCCCATATACCCCCCATATGCCACTCTGCCTCCCTGTTATTCCTTTTAACCCCCTTATTGCCCACTTTGCCTCCAGAAAATGCTAGATACCCCCCCCCCATATGCCACTTTTACTCTCCCCCGACTTACCTGTGCATTCCTAGACTTGTTCCCCGTGCTTCAGATTCCTTGATGTGTAGTGGTGGCAGACGTGAAGGTCTGCGTGATGCGCATAGACATCCTCCGCTGCTGACATGTGACGCTGGCTCTCCGTCATAGAAGTGCCGGCAGCAGTGGAGGTTGTCTGCCCACATCGCACAGGCCTCCACCGGATGCCGGAGAGGAGGATTCAGGTGCCCTGCAGCGCTGCGGGGGATCTGGATCTTAGTCTTGTAGCCAGACCTCCATTTGAGGTCTGATTAGAAGAAGACAACCTCGAATATAAGACAATTGACTTATAATCGAGCAAATATGGTGTGTGTGTATGTATGTATGTATATATATAGGACTTTTATGACATTGCATTCTAAATACATAGACATTAATATGTAGTTGGTCCTTTGCAGCTATAACAATTTTGGAATTTTTGCCCATTCATCCAGTAGAGCATTTGTGAGATTTGTGTCAGGTACTGATGTTGTACAAGAAGCCCTGGCTCGCAGTCAATGTTCCGGTTCATCCCAAAACGATCAATGGGGTTGTGGTCAGGGCTCTGTGCGTGCCCAGTCAAGTTTTTCCACACCAAACTCATCCATACCAAATCTTTATGGGCCTTGCTTTGTACTCGCAAACAGTCATGCTGGAATAGAAAAGGCCCTTCCCGAAACTGTTCCCACAAAGTTGGAAACATAGCATTGTCCAAATGTCTTGGTATGCGAAACCATTAAGATTTCCCTTCACTGGAAGTAAGTGGCCTTGTCCAACCCCTGAAAAACAGCTCCATGCCATTATGCACACATTTTACCACCAGTCTTTGTCTATGTTTGAGGTAGCATTTTATATATATGTGTGTGTGTTTGCATATATATATATATGATTTTGTTTTTTTTTTAATGGAACCATTCTACGGCGCGGAAGAACCATTCTGCTTGCTCTGTTGAAGCTACTCTACCAGATATTGAGTCAATATCTGACGTGTCAGATGACATTTATTCCTACATATACATGTATACATTTTGGGTATTTCCGTAATCATGAGAGGTAACTGGTTTGGCTGACAACGCAGATGTGTTAGTGAAAAAAGTGCAGTAAATTATTTATTATTCTAAACATTGGCAGTGATTTGTGGCCAAATAGCTGCGTAAAAAGTGTCCAAATGCACCTGATTGAAAAGTATATACAAAAATATATACTTTTGTGGGTATTTTTTTGTTTGTGTTCAAAGCTGAAATTGCAAATATAGCATAAGTGTTCAAATTCAGCATTTTTTAAACCATATAATATATGCCCTGAAAACTGATGGAAAAAATGTGAAAATTCTATATAACTGAGGTATATCCAAAATAAACACACCTGCATTGTTGAATTTGAGGCTACTTTCTGTCAATTTAAAATAATTTTGTGAGGATCAAGAAAATATATAACAAAGTGAGGTTTTTGTTATGTTTTTACTAAATGTTGGGATAATCTTGTGACTTTGGTATAAAAAGAAAGCTTTAGCACTCCTTTAAAAAAAACAGTATATAGTTTACACGGGTACACTATTCACAGGGGAATAATGAATGAACTGGCATATGGCAAAATAGCTCCTCAGTTATTCTTGTCATATGATTATTTGCACCATGTTGTAAGTTGCCATTACAAGCTATACAACCAAGTGAGAATAAAGTGAGAATTAAATCCATGTGCGAACACATTGTAACATGTTTGTATTTTATTTTATGAACAGGGGCTCGTAAGGTGAGGGTGTGGAACAGAGAATTGGTTTTGCAGTCTACAAGTGAAGTTATAGAAGGTCTGGAACAAGCACTGTCCTGGAAGTGAGTTTTTAACTGTAGACTTTTTCTTGTTTGTTTTTTTGCTTTTTTTTAAAGTTTGCAGTAAGTACAAGTATCCTTTTGCTATTTCAAAACCATTTGTTTTCCAACTGGCCATTTTGCCCCATGTGCTACTTGGAACATTTTTGAACCCGACTAATGCAATTTACCCCATCAAACGATATACTTTTGAAAACTTGAAAACTAGACACCCTGTGGTATTTTAAATGCTAGTTTTCTTAGATTTCTTTCTATGCAATAATTCTAACACCAGTCTTTCAAACTTTGTGGTAGTAATGTATATGTGTATATGTGACAGCCAAACACCGCCACAATATGTGTTCAGCAACATCTGAGTATAGTGATGGCCCCCATGCATGGGTTTGTTTGGGGATTTAAAGACTGCATTTGGGAAGTGCGCATTTTTCAAATTGGAATTTTGACATGCATGTCATCCTGCTGCCATGTGTTGTTAGGGATGTCTTTGAAGCCGGCCAATTCAATTCACCCCATCAAATCATATATTTTTGAAAACTAGACACCCCAGGGTGTTTCAGATGCTGGCATTTTAACTATTTCCACGCACACATTTTACCATCAGCCATTATCAAAATTTGAAGGCACTTTTTTTGTGGTTTTTATCCCCCACACACATTTTATACTAGGTATGAATTTACAGCTCCTGATATATGCCCCAGCCATACAACACCCCATACATGAGTTTGCTAGATTATTTAGAAGGTAAAAGGCCACCTTTATAAGGTGTGCATTGTTCTGGAATGTGGACATCTGGTCAGTCTGTGACCATGTCCTATTTTTGCGACATCTTTGAACCTGGTTAATTCGATTTACCCCATCAAATAATACATTTTGTAAAACTTACTACCCCATGGGCATTTAACATATATTTTAACAAGACATACAACATTAAAGGATTGTACTTATGCACTTTACAAAATGTTGTATACATGATTCAATGCACCCAATGTACAATAGTGTGTTACATCGGTGAAACCTGCCATCAACTTAATAAAAGGAAGAATCTGCACAGATACTCCATCAAACATCATGATGAAGAAAACTTCTGCAATCCAGTTGGGCACCACTTTACCCAAACAGGTCACTCCATACATGACCTTAAAATCAAAACACTGAGAGGTCATTTCAAAAACACCCAAGAAAGAAAGACATTTCAAGCCAAAATGATACTTTTTTATGATTGCAAAAACATAGGACTTAATGTGGATTTGCGTTTCTTAGCACATTATCAAAACTTCTTATAACCTTTTTTTATATATAAGGTTTTTTTGTCTGCAAGTTCTCTACCTTGTTGTTTTAACCCTGTATCAGAACATGTACTGATTAGTTTTAAACTGTGTTTTTCACTTTCTTGGTCAGAAATGCTTTTGACTTGATAAAGGGAGGAGTCCTGAAAGCTTGTCTATTATTTTAAATACTGTTAGTCCAATAAGAAAGAGGTATTACAAGATTCTGCAACATTCTGGTTTTTTTGCATTCTTACACACTGGACTAATACAGCTACCACAAACTACAACTCTTTCCATCGAATACTGTTTGTTAAGAAAAGTCATGACGTGCCAGGCACTGTGGCCAATGCGATGTGCCTGGCAATTGCCATGATGGGGTTAAAATGGTAGCGCAAATGAAACA
>VKOC01000001.1:21863368-21876076 GCA_009364415.1 Spea multiplicata | reverse complement strand
GGTAACTGGTTTGGCTGACAACGCAGATGTGTTGGTGAAAAAAGTGCAGTAAATTATTTATTATTCTAAACATTGGCAGTGATTTGTGGCCAAATAGCTGCGTAAAAAGTGTCCAAATGCACCTGATTGAAAAGTATATACAAAAATATATACCGGTACTTTTGTGGGTATTTTTTTGTTTCAGTGTTCAAAGCTGAAATTGCAAATATAGCATAATAAGTGTTCAAATTCAGCATTTTTTAAACCATATAATATATGCCCTGAAAACTGCTGGAAAAAATGTGAAAATTCTATATAACTGAGGTATATCCAAAATAAACACACCTGCATTGTTGAATTTGAGGCTACTTTCTGTCAATTTAAAATAATTTTGTGAGGATCAAGAAAATATATAACAAAGTGAGGTTTTTGTTATGTTTTTACTAAATGTTGGGATAATCTTGTGACTTTGGTATAAAAAGAAAGCTTTAGCACTCCTTTAAAAAAAACAGTATATAGTTTACACTGCTACACTATTCACAGGGGAATAATGAATGAACTGACATATGGCAAAATAGCTCCTCAGTTAATCTTGTCATATGATTATTTGCACCATGTTGTAAGTTGCCATTACAAGCTATACAACCAAGTGAGAATAAAGTGAGAATTAAATCCATGTGCGAACACATTATAACATGTTTGTATTTTATTTTATGAACAGGGGCTCGTAAGGTGAGGGTGTGGAACAGAGAATTGGTTTTGCAGTCTACAAGTGAAGTTATAGAAGGTCTAGAACAAGCAGTGTCCTGGAAGTGAGTTTTTACTGTAGACTTTTTCTTGTTTGTTTTTTTGCTTTTTTTCAAGTTTGCAGTAAGTACAATTATCCTTTTGCTATGTCAAAACCATTTGTTTTCCAAATCTGGTCATTCTGCCCCATGTGCTACTTGGAACATTTTTGAACCCGACTAATGCAATTTACCCCATCAAACCATATACTTTTGAAAACTAGACACCCTGTGGTATTTTAAATGCTAGTTTTCTTAGATTTCTTTCTATGCAATAATTCTAACACCAGTCTTTCAAACTTTGTGGTAGTAATGTATATGTGTATATGTGACAGCCAAACACCGCCACAATATGTGTTCAGCAACATCTGAGTATAGTGATGGCCCCCATGCATGGGTTTGTTGGGTTGTTTGGGGATTTAAAGACTGCATTTGGGAAGTACGCATTTTTCAAATTGGAATTTTGACATGCATGTCATCCTGCTGCCATGTGTTGTTAGGGATGTCTTTGAAGCCGGCCAATTCAATTCACCCCATCAAATCATATATTTTTGAAAACTAGACACCCCAGGGTGTTTCAGATGCTGGCATTTTAACTATTTCCACGCACACATTTTACCATCAGCCATTATCAAAATTTGAAGGCACTTTTTTGTGGTTTTTATCCCCCACACACATTTTATACTAGGTATGAATTTACAGCTCCTGATATATGCCCCAGCCATACAACACCCCAATATGTTTTCAGCAACATCTCCTGAGCACGG
The DNA here is from genome assembly GCA_009364415.1 of Spea multiplicata. Classification (NCBI taxonomy): domain Eukaryota; kingdom Metazoa; phylum Chordata; class Amphibia; order Anura; family Pelobatidae; genus Spea; species Spea multiplicata. The sequence goes on along the minus strand of VKOC01000001.1, from coordinate 21,874,545 downwards.
TGACAACCCCCATACATGAGTTTGCTAGATTATTTAGAAGGTAAAAGGCCACCTTTATGAGGTGTGCATTGTTCTGGAATTTGGACATCTGGTCAGTCTGTGACCATGTCCTATTTTTGCGACATCTTTGAACCTGGTTAATTCGATTTACCCCATCAAATAATACATTTTGTAAAACTTACTACCCCATGGGCATTTAACATATATTTTAACAAGACATACAACATTAAAGGATTGTACTTATGCACTTTACAAAATGTTGTATACATGAGTCAATGCACCCAATGTACAATAGGGTGTTACATCGGTGAAACCTGCCATCAACTTAATAAAAGGAAGAATCTGCACAGATACTCCATCAAACATCATGATGAAGAAAACTTCTGCAATCCAGTTGGGCACCACTTTACCCAAACAGGTCACTCCATACATGACCTTAAAATCAAAACACTGAGAGGTCATTTCAAAAACACCCAAGAAAGAAAGACATTTCAAGCCAAAATGATACTTTTTTATGATTGCAAAAACATAGGACTTAATGTGGATTTGCGTTTCTTAGCACATTATCAAAACTTCTTATAACCTTTTTTTATATATAAGTTTTTTTTTGTCTGCAAGTTCTCTACCTTGTTGTTTTAACCCTGTATCAGAACATGTACTGATTAGTTTTAAACTGTGTTTTTCACTTTCTTGGTCAGAAATGCTTTTGACTTGATAAAGGGAGGAGTCCTGAAAGCTTGTCTATTATTTTAAATACTGTTAGTCCAATAAGAAAGAGGTATTACAAGATTCTGCAACATTCTGGTTTTTTTGCATTCTTACACACTGGACTAATACAGCTACCGCAAACTACAACTCTTTCCATCGAATACTGTTTGTTAAGAAAAGTCATGACGTGCCAGGCACTGTGGCCAATGCGATGTGCCTGGCAATTGCCATGATGGGGTTAAAATGGTAGCGCAAATGAAACAAAATACATCACAAGAATATAAGAAAATCACAGTAGAATGCACATAACTTTTGGATTACAAAGTCTCTCAGCAGCAAGGGAGAGTTATATACTTCAAGACATTGACTATTTGTAATATCCATCTGTTTCATCAGTCCGTTTTAATGTTTTTTCTTTGCTCCCAATGAACAACGTTGAATTTTGAAAGTCTTTTGTTTTCCTCGTACTAAATGATCTTGCTTTTTAATGAAACTGGTTGGGGTATATAAGAATCACTTATGCATATGTTCACTAGTGAGGTCTCACTGTAGAAGACGTAATGTTTGTGTGTTTTTTATTTCTTCAAGGCCATCCGGAAGTGTTATTGCCACTACCCAGAGCAAACAAAATAAGCAAGATGTTATCTTTTTGGAGAAAAATGGGCTTGTTCATGGAGAATTCACACTTCCATTTGCCAAAGGAGAAGTTATGGTATGTATGATGTGGTATATGTGTGTGTATGTATATTCTTGTATGTATGATACCATAAAGGATTATGACATTAAAACAGTCTATCCCCTTTTTCTTATCTTCCTTTCTCACAGTCCTCTCCATTTATTCTCCTCCTTTCTTCCCTCCCCATATTTCCTCTTCTTCTCTTCTCTATATTTTTCTGACCTTTTACCCGCTCTACTCTACCCACTCTTTCTTCTCACCATTTCATATCTTGCTCAGGTCCTTCCTTTTGCCAATTATTATCAACTACTTTTTTCTTGACCCTCTTCATAAACTTCCTCTTCTTTCACTCCCTTTCTTTTCTCCTCTTTCTATTTTCTTCCACGCTCGGTTTGGGTTTTTTTTTAAATTTATTTATAAAGGTGGTCACACTTGATTGTCAATTAATCAAGGACATTTAATTAACAGCACTTGTCTACTACTTAGCATCTTCATTTCTATGGAAGCAGTAAGGGTGTACTTACTTTTATACACATGGCTTCTCCATTTTAGGCTTTATTTTTTATTGAGTAAATCATGAGATGGCGTTGTTCATCTGAGGTTGCTTTACCTAATATTAAGCACTGTTAAGGAACAGTGTTTGTTATGTCTAGATATGAAAAACCATAGATTTCAAAGAGGGTGTACTTTCTTTTTCATAAGACTGTAGTCTAAATATATTATTAAAATATTAATAATGTATGTATATATATATATATATTTAAAAGCCATGCATTTTTGTATTTGTTGCCACATTTAAGTGTGTCATTAAACAAATCTTCTTAACAGGTGAAAGAACTTCATTGGAATTCAGATTCTACAATTTTAGCAATTTGGCTTCAAGATATAGAAAAAAATGGCACAAAGCCAAACACGTATGGTAAATATTAGACTCGTAGCTATGGGTTTCTCGGGCATACAATACAGGAATATTTAAGGTTATAGAAATAGACTTTCTATAATGTTTGGAATTGTGGCATTTCGATTGTGTATTCCTCATTCTTGGCACTTTTGTAAGGAAACGGGCATGTGTAGTACATTAAGGCACAATTATGTTTAAATGTGATGTTAGATTTGAGACCTTGTTAAATTAGGTAAATAGTATAATGATGTACACACTTCTGCATGAATCTCCGTCAGGTTGAAGTGCTCAGACTTTTATTGGTAGTTGTCACTGATAAAGTGCCATATTGTATTTTTTAGAAATGTCATTGAGATGTTTGACCATATATATATTTTTTTCCTTGTGTAGTTCAAATATGGACAGTTGGAAACTACCATTGGTACCTCAAACAAAGTTTGCATTTTGGAAGTAACGAGAAGAGCCAAATAGTTTCGTTGTTATGGGACCATGAGAATGCATTTAGACTACATATAATCAGTGCAGAATGGGAATACTTTTGTTATGACTGGTTTTGGAGTACAGAATGCACCGGTGGGGAAGGCCTTCAAGGACAAGCAGATGTCGCTGTTATTGATGGAGGTAACCTAGTTTGTAACTGTGTTCAGTGTAGGGCATTTTATGATATTACAGAGAACCTGTAGGGTGCCTAAGCACAAATATTGCTGTACAGCTTGTAACCCACCAGGTACATGTTTGCATGTTTACTTTATCAACTGCACTTCCTGTTAAAATTGATATTCTCTAAAAGCATGCATCTGTTTATTAAATTAGTGTAATAATTGGTTTTTAAGATGACAAAAAAACATTTTCCATTTGGTAAAATGTATACTGTAGAATTTGTATTTTAGGTCTGCACAGTTCATGTATATAAATGTCTTTACATGTATGTAGGTATTGGTAGCACCAAATAGGTTATTATAAAATGTTGTCTTGTTTCTTTCTTGCAGACACAGTCTTAATTACTTCTTTTCACAAGGCTGTAGTTCCTCCTCCAATGAGTACTTTTCAAATTAAATTCCCAAGAGCAGTAAATCAAGTGGTGTTCAGCAGTGACCCTGAAAATAGCAGCGATCTTGCTGTCATTGATGCAGACAATTGCCTTTACATCTACAGATATGGTATGAGTAATGGGGAACCTGGAGATATATACATATATACACACAGTTTGCCTTAAGGAATGAAAATTAGTTTAATATTTGCACTGTGTTTTTTCCACAGAAGGCAGTACAAAGAATAAAATAAAGTTGACTGCAACAGGAGTTGCGGAAGACACAGCTAAAGGAAAAGATTTCAGGTAAATTTTAATAGCTGTAGGAAGACTACAGTGTATTTACAAAAGCATTCTTGAAGTCCTTCATTACTTAATTTTTAGCACATATGTATAGTAGGTTGCTCGGATGGGATACTTCGGGAAATAAAAATGCTGTACTTAGCTACCTAATCTTCCAAAGATAAGCTATGTTTTCTTTATTTAAAGAACAAAAATGACAAATATGAATTGTTGATAAATCCAACATTTTTTTTGTCTCAAACTTGTATGTGTACCAATACAGTGCAGCTGTTTTATTTTGACTCACAGGGCATTTCACAAACATGGCTTGCAGAACACATAGGTTTTACATGTATATATATATATATAGTGAATGAAGTCGCTCGCTCCACTTTTGCTTGTGCCATCTTGATTTTGTCTTTTTTCCGCGTGTCCTCTTAGTTACCACCTCTATTAACTTTAATAATCACAAGATTTCTCATTAACCCATTCGTGACAATGGCTGTTTTACCATTTCTTCAGTGTTAATAGCTGTGTTAATAGCTGTAATTTCCTTCTTTCTCATTTACTGTGCCCATACAAGTTATATTTTTTAAAGACAAAAAGGGCTTTCTTCAGATGCCATTATTTTAATTGTATCATACAATTTACTATTAAAAAAAAAATTAAAAAAACTTTCTCATCTATAAAAGCCAATAAAAAACCTGATAAATAGGTTCTACTATTTGTCCTGAGTTTAGAAATACCCAATGTTTTGATGTTTGCTTTTCTTTGCGAATTATAGGGCAATAAGTACAAGTAGTGTTTTTGCTATTTCAAAACCCCATTTTATTTTATTTATTTATTTATTTATTTATTTCAATCTGGTCATTCTGCCCTGTGTGCTATTTGGGACATCATTTTCAGGTATGAAATGAAAGCTCCTGGTATAAGTCAGTGTCAAATAGCAGCACGATGGGTATTTCAAATGCTGGTATTTTAACCATTTCCATCCACTTATTTTACCACCAACCTTTGTCAAAATTTGAGGTGGTGTTTTTCACACATTGTCCACACCGTGGGCATTAATATGTAGTTGCCCTCCTTTTTGCAGCTACTTCACTTTTCTGTGAAAGGTTTCCACAGGATTTTGTAATGTGTCTGGGGGAATTTGTGCATTTCGCCAAAAGAGAATTGAGTTAAAATTGCACAAGAAACCATGTTGAAACAGGAGTGTTTCCCGCTGTTTTAAATCCCGCTCCCGCAGTTTGGGTGTTCCACTCCATTTGTGGCCAATCACGCCCGCCTCCTTACCTGATTTCCCACGCAGTCCCGCAAGACTGCCCTCGAGCTGTTCCCTCACAGTGTCTCTTGTCTTGCTCCGCCCAGGAACAAGGCAGAGTCACAGGAAGTGACGTCACATCACGTGTTCCTGGGCTGAGCAAGATAGGAGGCACTGTAAGGGAGCAGCAAGAAGGCAGCCTTGCAGGACTGCATGGGATTACATGGGACCCACCTCCCAATGCAGTCCTCTAGTGTGAAGCATATGTTAGTCTTGAACATATTTTGTGTGCTGTAGCATTAACATTACCCTTCACGAACTTGGTACCCTCGCTCAAACCTTTAAAGTTTGGTGAATATTGGTGTGGGGCTTTTTTTAGTAGGCTATATGCATTCCGCCAAACCCAGATTCATTCATCAGATAAGAAAATGTAAATCTTTCCAGACAACCCGTTTCCGCTGCTCCAGAGTCAAGTAGCGGTGTGCTTTTCATCACTTCAGCTGTGGTTAGGGTATTACGTTTTTATGGTAACTGATAATTTCCATAGGATAGATTCTCTGTTTTTCGGGGACCTGATGAGGCCTCTAATAGGACTATTGCCCACTGGTTGTGTCCGTCATTAACCCCATTAATCCCAGCGGTTTTTGGTACCTCAAATCCCGGTACAATTTTGCCATTTTTGTGCTATGTCGGTTGAGCGATTATTCTCCTTTCCTGTGAATAGTGTACCCATGTAAACTATATATTGTTTTTTCAAGGAGAGATAGAGATTTCTTTTGATACCATAGTGGATGATTAGCTGAAAATTTAGTAAAAACTAGGGAAAATTAAAAAAAACACCTAATTTTTTTACATTTTCCCTCTGAATCCTCACAAATTAACAAATTAGGTAAAGTGATGGAAAATCCCCTCCAAGTTTATCAATTCAGGTGTCCTGATTTCAGAAATACCTAATTTATATAGATTTTCCATACTTTTCCAGCACCAGGAACATACTATAAGGTGTACATTTTTTGTAGAATTTTTATGCTTATAGATTAACAGGTTTGGGGGTTGTGAACGGGGGCAGGAGGGTTATACTGGGTAGATGTTATGCTAGTGCAATGGGATGTAATTTTTATTTATTTATATATATTTTAAAAAAATGGTTAGAGGTCCTTAATGCGTAGGCTGGATTTTAAACCTGGAGAAATCCCATTTCCTATTATGACGTTGAACCAGCTTTCTGGGTCTAATATTGAACTCTTATGCATGAAAAGTGTTTCTTCCTACTGACAATATAGGGAGCCTTCTTCAGTGTTGGGATTGAAAAGTTTCTTCTTTAGACAATCATGTCCAGCTCACGTCAGGTCGTCCCTCCACTTTTGGCTTTAGCGGGACCTTCTCTCAGCAGGCAAATGTCCCCTCAACCAAAGAAGCTTGCATAGGATAGTGAAGGTGATCGAGACAAATGTCCAAGGCTACTGGTCACCAAGAGAATGCTTCCTTCCAATTGCCCTGTGTAACGTTCCACCCTTCCCTGTCTGGAATTCTTTAAACTCTGTGCTGCTCATTTTCTTTGCCAACCACTAGTGGCCATCCTTGTCACTCTGCTGCACTCAGACCTGATTGCCATTTCTAGGTGCACCTTATTTCCTGGATTACACAGCCTTTATAAGCCTGCCCAGCCCTTCAATCTGGGCCTTGATATTAATGTTTCTGGACTACCTGTTTCGATCCTGTACCTGATCTGTTCCTGAGTTGCGGCCAGCACCCCGCCAGCAGGCTCCCAAGCCGAGTGGCCCCGCCAGCAGGCTCCCAAGCCAAGTGGCCCCGCCCCATCCAGAGGGCTTCCTGCCCTGTGAAGTTTCAGGTCTCTGCTCTTGGCGCTCTTTGACTTTGAACTTGCTTCAGGCTAGACCCTCAGGTGTTTTTCTAAGACACATGTCAGACTAAAACCTCACTCTTTGGACAATTTAGTTCTCCGGAGTTTCACTCTTCCTCTCTTTGGCACCTGTGCAAGGAGGATTAGTGAACTTTAAGCATTATCTATAAAGGAATTATCTCAGCGATTTCCCCTGCCCTAGACACTCTTTTTTTTTTTCAATGCCTCCAGAATTTACTCTTAAAGCACAAACTGTTTTCCCCAAAGAACAGGAAAACATTGTTCCAACATTTGTTTTCCTTCTTCTGCTGCACAGGGACAATCGTTATATACCTTAAGAGATATATTACTATCTATTTAGGGAGTACTAAAGAGTGGAGGAAATCATCTTGTCTGTTCATAGCCTCTTCTGGAATCAACAAGGCTTAGGGCATCTCTAAATGAACAATAGCCATTTATTGGCTAATAAAACTCCACCCACAAGTATCAAAGCCCATTCTGTGTCTACCTCCTGGGTGGATAAGTGTGTGATATCAACAGAGCAGGCCTGCAATTTGGCTACTTGGTGAAATCTTCACACATTTGCTAGACACTGCAGGATTGCCTGTTTGTCTGAGAAGGTTGTTGTAAGGGCACTGGGTGCCGGATCAGGTAGGAGTCTCGATGCAGGGCCAGGTTTGTGTTCAGAGCATGCCTGTAATTAGGCTGATGTTTCCAGTTCAGGGCTGTGCTCCGCTTTAGCCTTAGTCTTTCTCTTCGGCGCCATCTATAGGTGTTCTGAGCACAAGCAGGATATAACCTTGGGGTGACAAGCTCAGTATAGGTAGGAAACTGGAAGCGCACCAGCAAGGCAAAGGTAGGTGCACAGCTGGATGCCCTCTGACAGGGCACACGGCAGGAGCACGACTTGGAAGCCCTCAGGCATGGGGAGCAAATACATGCCCTGAAGATAGACGGAGGTCTCATGTTTGTAGGGAACTGAAAATGTGGAAGCTTCAAGTTTTCTTTTGTTGCCATGAGGTCTTTAACAGTAGCTCCACATTTCTGAACAATCTGAAAGTCGTCTTGCTGAGTTCCCAATCCATTTGCAAATGTGAACCTCGATTCAACTTGCACATTTTGAGACATGGAACTCCAGAAATTGCCAGGAGTTGCTTTACCGGCCAATTTATGGAGGAAGATCTTGTGCCTCCCTGCTTTAAGCAAGCTTCTACTGTCGTGTTGTACATTCACACAATTGAAGACCTCTGATGAAAGGCTTGAAATTTAAGACTGCCCTTGGTTTTAGGAAATTGGAAGAATGCTTCTGATTTCCCTGATTCCATTTCCCATTTATCGCATGATCTGTCATAAGGGCTTCCCAACCTGTGTTCATTGCATCTGTAGAAATGGGGCACCACTGATTTATATGAACCAACATTCTCTTCCTTAAATGCTCCCTTACTTTGTTCTCGCCCTGTAGATTGACTGCAGGTACAACAATAGAGCCCAGTTTACTTACGTGATCTGTAAAATAAAATAAAAAACAAATGTAATTTAAAAAGTAAAAAAAAAAAAAACAAATTAAATAAACCGTAATAAAATTTAAACATAAAATACCCCAGTGGTGTCACCATGACACCATAAGGCAGAGGTGTCCAAGCCTTTTTCACAGAGGGCTAATTCATCAGAAACACGGAGGGGCACTAATTTTTTTTTGAGGGAAAATATGATCTCTTAGCTGTGTAAATGTATGTTATTACAGGGTTAGTTTGGCAATAATACAAAAGTATTATTAAGCATTCTTAATATGCTCATGTGGTCATGTGGTATATAAGAGCTACTTAACTTATCTAGTAAACAAAAGAATCCTTTGTAATAATTTTCCTTACATTTTTCAGATTGCAAGTGCCTCTATTTCACACAAAACCTCTACATTTTCGCCATCTCTCCTGGGTGCAAGTGGACAAATTTTTGGCTGTTAGTCAAGGGCAAAAGCCCTGTGAATCATTGATTCACCATATCTCAATCTCAGAAGAAGATGGACAGCACATTGATATACGGTATAGTAATTTGTGTGAAATCCAGTCTGCATTTCAGTTAATATATAGTTTCCAATCCAATGTGCACTGCATGTGACTAGTTCTCACTTAAGGGAACTGCTTTACATTTGAGGATGTTGCCCAAGAACCAATCTGCTGCCAGTGGGGTCATGTAAATGCTGTGATGACTAAACATGCAGGTGTTATGTCTCTCTCTCTCTCTTCTACATCTTTGTTATTCCCTGAAATTTGCACCCCAGAGCAGAATGTCTCAAATCTGTTTTCAAGAGAAGACTGTATTTCAGGCAGTAGGAAAGACACAGGGCCAACTTTTGAATAGTAGTTTATGCACTGTACAAGAATTGTAAAACTGGGAGGACTTACACTTTCTTGGAGTTCTAACATGTCCCATTTGGGGATGCCACGCCAAGTATGTAAGACAAATAGATCCTCTGTCCTCTTGCACAATCCCCCCTGCTGGTGCTAAACATAAGCCTCAACATGGATGCTGTCTGCTAAAAAAAAGGTATTAGGCAGAACTTTCAGTAACACTGTCCCATTCTGCCAGAAAATGGGCTATTTTGAATTGGCCAAATGCATCAGTTCTTCTGCAAATCCCCCCCCTCCTCAAAATCTGGAGATGCAAGATTCCAAATTTGGCTGCCCTGCGAAAAAACCTAAGCAACGTGGAAGTGAAAAAAGTGCCAGAAATGCACCTGATTAAATACTCTGGGTAGTCTTTACAGAAATATATTTTGGGGTGTATGTCATGGGACATGGTAACGTAACTTTTTGTTTTTAGGAGCTGAATTATTTTATTACCTTTTTTTGCTGACTGTAAAAAAAAAAAGGAAGGCGAAGGGATAGAACTTGAGGACATGAAATAAATTAAAATCATAAAATAGACAAAGGTGTGTCAGCTATACACAACCCCAATAAACAAAGGAGAACAATACTAAAATAGTTTCATAAAATAGTTCATTAAAATGCAAACTCGCAAAGTGAGTGTCTTTTCATAAAATGCAAGCTATCTAATAATGTAGTACATGGATGGGTCTCTCTCTCTCTCTTGGAGTATGCAAGCAAAGTCCCTTTAAGACTGAGTGGATAGTCTCTGCATGCTCAATTGGGGGAAAACAGAGCTCCAACCGGGAACTACATTATTAGCTTGCATTTTAATGAATATGTAACTAATGAATCTATTTTATACATACATATTGTGTGTATTTTCTTGGTACAATTAGTACTATAAACTTTTTTGAAGGCGTATCGACAACTGGTAACCCCTTTTTTCACCCAAATATATTCCATTTCCAACATTAAGAATCTAGCCTTACTGGTCATGGTAGTAACGTTCAATATTTTGACACCCAATATGCCTGACTCCTGTTAAAACAAAATAAAATTGTACAATTTACACTTTTTGTATATATCTTTTGTAATCAGGCAGGGAGTGTCTGTTCTAGGGAACGTTACCAATCTCTGCTATAGTTCGAAGACAAGGTCGTGTGCGTTGCAGACTGCAGATGGACAGATCTGGAAGTATCTTTGGGGTGAGTGCAGTTTACATTGTTTTCTCAGCTTGAATAATTAATTGTCATGCACACGATACTGGAGGAGAAAGGGACTAACACAGCCTTAAGCATACCATTTATTGAGTGATGAGAACTATTATTCAGCTGCCAATTCGGTTAATTCTAAAGGGTGTGGTTAAAAGTACTTTGAGTATGGAGAAAGGCGCTATATAAATACTAGGTGATTATTTATATTTGTGTGCACTTCCATTATTTCATTCTTTTAATGCTGTTTAATTATGTATGCATAAAGAAATTGTCTTCCAATGTATAAAGCATCCCTTGTGTTGATCACATATGGAACATGTTGTTTTTGGTTTCTTTTATACCTACTACACTACAACACTCCATTATATGGAAAATCACTTGACATGTCTCTACGAATAGAGTCTCCTACTCCTGCCTTGAAGCATTGGACAGATGTAATGGGTCACAGCGTCAGATTTCTCCAACCATGTGTACAAATTGCTTTAGCAACTGTAGACAAAGAGGTAATTCGCTTTACTTGTTCAGAGGTATACGTAGGAACAACTGTACAGCTATGCACCTGATTATGTCAAAGGACATGATTGTGTTGTATTAGTTTTATATTTAGTTGTAATCATCAAAGATTATAAGCAAAGAGCATGTCTCCAGTGCCTAGTTAGTAGACATTTTAAGTGTGTTATGAATTTGTACGTATAAATATTTTGATAAGTTTCTACATATATGTACGTTTAATTTTTTCATTTTTTTTTTACTCCTGCAGGAGGTTGTATTGGGTTTAACAGATAGATCTTGCTTATTTATTAACAATATGAAGGTAAGTTAAGTTGTACTGCACTTTTAAGAAAAACTATGGCAGTGTCTAGTGGTCTAAC
>VKOC01000001.1:21809203-21836517 GCA_009364415.1 Spea multiplicata | reverse complement strand
ATTACGGCCAGCCCTATTGAATCTAAACATCAATTAAATAAAACAAGTCTTGCAAAGCGAAGCAGGCTAAAAAGTCAAAAAAGTAGCACATGCTGCGATCAAAAGAAATTCAAAGAAAAAAACAAAAAACAAGGATGCGGGGTATTTCCGTAATGAGGAAATGTAGCTAAACAAGCTTGGCCGGGTTTCTCTGCCGTAACACATACCCTGTGCAAACACATAAGTGTTGGTGAAAAAAAGCGCAGGAATCATTTCTGCGGCCACCTTTGATAGTGATTGGTGCCCAAATACCCCAGATATGATAGTCTGGGTTGTCTGCTTTACAGAAATATATACTTTTGTGGGTATTTTTGGTTTATTTGTTTAAAATTAGAGTTGCAATCCCATCATACTAATGTAAAAATTCTACCAATAATGTACACCTTATAGTATGTTCCCTATAAGTGCTGGGAATATATATAAATGTGCTAAATAAATTATTTCTGAAATCAGGACCTTGGAAAATCACCTCCATCACTTTACCTAGTTTTGTGAGGATTCAGAGGGAAAATATATAAAAAGTCATCCTACATTTTCAGCTAATTGTCATTCTATGGTATAAAAAGAAAGCTCTACCTCTTCTTGAAAAAAAACAAATGTATAGTTTACATTGGAACACCATTCGCAGGAAAGGCGAATAATCGCTGAACCGATATATTGCAAAATTGCTCCGGGCTTTGAGGTACCAAAACAGCCCTAGGACTGAAGGGGTTAAATGTTTCTATCACATCCCCTCACTCTCTTCTTTCCTCCAAGCAATACACATTAAGATCCCTTTCATGATAAAATGTTCACGGGATTATTTCTTTATACATATGTAAACCTCTATGCATAGGTATGACAGCAGCTCCTAGGAGGCAGTAGCCATGCCCTCAGCTTCAAAAGATCAGATGCGGTGCCTCTAAAGAACCTCATTACCTGGAGTCTCCAATGTGATTGGTTCGGAGAAGTCCCCACTCACAGCTTTATTACAGGCTTTGACTCGGAAGCTCATATATTTCATGTCAAAGCGTTGACCTGGAACGGAGGATAACTAGTCAGACTTCAAACGTATAGAGCAATGCCCTGGATTTCAAATATGAGGATATTACGGTTGCAAGAACCTAGTTGATATACAAAGGGGCTCAACTAGATTCCCTAATACATTGTAATTTATGTTATTATTATTAGAGGTTGCACAAGCAAATGTGATTGATCTATGAAATCTGATCTCTATTCACTGTTTCAATATACAAACACCCAAGTAAACATCACCTAGTTATTAATTTACAAAGCACCATGTGTATTCTGATCAGATTTGATAACTATAACTAATCCTCAGTCATAAAAAATAAGGCATTTTCACGTAAATATGCAATTTTCAATTATACATATACATTCATTTTCAAATATATATATATATACATTATAATCAATACAGTTCTTAGGACATAAACATAGAAATGGGTTAGAAGGAAGAAACTCCCCAGATTTTTCACAGTTCAGTCCATTAAAAAAACTATGATAGAACTCTTCATTCAAAAATTAAAACTCTACACTGTATAGCAAAATTTACTCTGGACTTTTTACAAGCTTTAGTATTTTGTGAGAATTAATGTATTCATTACATTAATGTAGTGTTTCATTCCAGTAATATCTCAGATCCATTATTGTTAAATTCTATATCACCAGTTGTAATGTTAATTGACACTGTCCCTTACTGTAACATCACTTAAATATTTCCACCTTTTTGATTTGAAAACTTTTTTCAACTGCTGATTGATGGACAGGTAGCTTAAAACCCATTTCATGTGACTGCACTTGGTGAAGATGCTTTTATAATTCATCTGTCAGGATAGAAATCAAAGGTCTGATCTCCTTGATGCAAAACACCACTGAATGCATATTGCATATACACATCCAATGGTGTTAAACGCAGGATGTATGTCCGCCATCAGCAAATGTACACATTTACAGATGCTAAGGATTTAAAAACATCTGTAAACATTACTACAAATATTGTTATCATTTACCCTTACAAATGCACCTTAGCAAAAGAGACAGAATATAAATAAATAATAATTTACTATTTAATTTAAATAAATAATAATTTACTAAAAAATTGAAAACTCTGAGAAAGCATATCAAAACAGTAGTGTGGCATAAAAACAGTTTGCATTTTTTATGCTCTATCAAGCAGCTTTATTTTTGCAGTCTGGGCTACTCTAACCTTTAGGTATTGGAACATTTTCCTCCCTACACACTGCCTTTTCAACTCACTTTACAGAGTCAATCTAATATCACCACCCCGGCTTTGTTTTCTCTTACAAGTCAGTGTGTATTCAGTTGTCTTTATGCCCTCAACCACCATCCATGGCTGCTCCTCCTTGGCACGCGGTGGTCCTGGAAAGTTGGTTTTCCGATGTTCAAGAACGTAATGCTGTATTCCAATATGCTCCTCCTCTGGCATCTTCCATACCAGAGATACACAATTATCTGCGACAAGACACTCAGACGTCATGATCTCTGGTGTGCTGGGGACTGTGAAGAATAGAAAAAGATAGATAGGGAAGGGGTGATTTAAAAATGAGTTAAACAGACTTAAAAAAAGCAAGAGAACTAAAAAGCTTTTGGAAGGGGTAGGGCTTATAATACATTTTATAATCGTATGTGCATGGTTTAGACATCTGTTGGGACTCTGGGTAAAAATGGAACCCGTCTTTTAAAAGAGCATGAGCAAGGAATGGTTAGCCTGTGAAAGAGGCACCGTTTTGTAGACTGTCACCATGACCAAAAACCTTGGCAACGCTTTATACGAAATGCCCATACCATGGTAGTGCCGCTCTAGTCTTAGATGCTATGCAGTTGAATACCCAATTGTTAACACTCCCCTCATATTTGCATGTTAAATACATTCAAAATAAAACTAACATTTTTGGGACGTGCATTATGTGACGCCGGTGGGCACCTCACTGCCGTGCCTCTGCAGGAAAGCATAGGGTGCCGGATTAATGATGGGAGTCCTTGCCAGTTTACCCCTACCCACCCCTTGTCCTGCAAAGCCTGGGCACCAGGAAGCGGTTTCTAGTCACCATGGCTTCCTGGCACCCGTGCTTTGTCGAGCCCTGTGCTAGTGAGTGAATGTAATGAAGGAGGTAAGAGTTATATACATGTAAACATGCGGTGGAATGCAACATGCACCATTCACAGATATTACCGGGAAGAAAGTGGAGTTTCTGAAGCAGATGCCGCTCCTGCGTAAAATCCACCATTAAGTGACTCATATTATCAGTCACTTTCGCCTTTAGGGACAGACGGAATGCTGGGGCCATGGTAACACTATGGAACAGAACAGAAAATTAGCAATCACACAATGCGATGAAAGTTGGGATCAACGAAAGGAAAAACGACACGTCCAAAGAACTAAAAGAATGATCTAGTTCCCAAAAATGTATTAGTTTTATGCAGTTTGGAGACCAAGGCATTTTATTACATGCAAATCTACTGGAACCAGAGAGCAGGTAAATGTCTTGCACGTTATTAGTAGCAGTCCCATCTAAGACACTGGAGCAGGAGTGACTTATAGGTATTATGCTAGCAAAACATCAGTGTTTAGACAGCATATTGCAATATGGTCCTTGCTTTCAGCAGAAGTAGCTGGGAAGAAGTTAAACAGGACAGAATTCTCATTTTCTAACTCAGATAACCAAGAATGCACTGAAATGCAGTGGACTCCAACACGCATGTATGACTGGAGTGCTTCTTTAACATAGTTCAAAAATCTATAGGATGCATGCATCAAAACAATTTATGGGAAAGTTCATTCAGCACAAAAAAAAATCCCACTTGGTAACAAATTGCTCTGGGCACCTTGCTTAATTTCATATGTTTTGTGGTAGGATGACATCTCCATTAACAACAGAAAACAGAAAATGGCAAGAAAGCATGGACAACAGAATTATGCATGATGGCAGTAGGAGTTATGCAAGATGAAAATAATAAAAATGAATGTCATGTTAACCACGTTCCAAAACTAGTTCTCTATACTCTATATTAAAACTGAAGGTTACTGTACCAATCTTTTATCTCCTTGGCAGCCTTGGAAGCAAAATATACACAGAATAGGAGGTAAGAAGAAGAAACCAAGGGTGATACAGTTGAACATGCATTGCATTAGAAACCTCTTAATGTAAATATAATCTTAGAATAAATAAAATTATTTTCTCTTACCGGTAAAGAAGTATAATTTTTGCCACAACGTCTGTTTTCAGTCACATATTTTAAAGTTTTAGCAAACTTAAATATAGTTTTATAGTTTGGCTTCACATTCTCCAATCCCATACAAACAACTTGAACAAACTACTTCTTTGCACCACTTGTACACGTTTTGTACCTGGCCATTACAATTTTTTTGCTTCTTCATTATAATATATGACTGCTTCTGTCATTCTCATTTCTGGTTATCATTTCAATAATTCAATCACTTGCCTAAAGGGAAATTTTCACCTTTAGCAAAAAAAATGTACGGTATTAATTAAAACTAGATATAGTTGTGTAATTGTAAAAGTGTTTTGAATATATTTGGTTTAAATAGACAAGTAACAGTGAGATTAAGCAATGTACTTCATACAGTAATGCAAGCAGTGTTTACTGCATGTTCACTAGTGGCTGCTGCTTGCTTCTTGGGGGGCAGCACAGTCAAGCTGTTCTGCATATGTGTGTGCACTAGCATCTGCATACGTATTTGCACTACTGTCTTTTCACCTAGTGGCAGAGTCCAGAATACTCTCTTTCCTCCAGAACACCTTTCCCACCCAAAAAACCCCAGATAAAATAACCTAGAAACCTTGGCATGCATCAGAACTCCTGTAAATTGCACTTACTCTCTTCCCCCCGTATGCCTACACACTTCCTGCCACTACTTAGACTGTAAGCTCTACTGGCAGGGAGATATTGTACCCTAAACAAAATGTCTATAGACTAATGTAGTTATATCACCACACTTGCTGTGTCTTTCCTTTTATTATACTGTAAATTGTAAAGCTCTAAGTACGCCTGTTCTTCATTAAAGGGACACTTCAGCTTTCCTATGCACTTCAATTCATATTAGAACAGAGTGGTCCCTTTACATGTTTGCGTGGTCTCCTTTGCAATTGCATGGCGAGATTCCGCAGATAAACCCCCACCACCACCACCCATATGTAATTGCCTCTGTCCCCTACCTCCAGCTCCTAAGCTTGAAGGAGAACACATCTCCTGCGCTTGAAGGAGAACACATCTCCTGCTACCTGTGCCCACGTGGTGTACTAACCATGAGTCAGCACCAGCACTGGCTCAGCAGCCAATTGGTGGAGTGTAAATGAATGACATCATATCAATAAATGTCTTGTCTTCCCATAAAGAGATCCAGTTTATTCTTAAAATTACTTACAGTATATTTTGACACCACCTCCAAAGGAAGTAGCGTTTTCACTTCCTCGCTATAATATTTCCCATCTCTGTTTACGTTGTAGCAGATGTTTTTGGGGAGCTTGTGTCTGGGGCACATACAGAGCTTTTGCAACTATTCCATAGATCTAAATACCCATGTAGACAAATATAATGGATTCCTCTCTTCCCGTTTCATACTCCCCTTCCATCCATGAGGTACCTGAGAAAAGCCATCTGTCTCGCATGCTGTCAGGGTTTGGTTTGCAGTTTCTAGGAGTTCCTCCGAGCTTTCCAACGCTTTAACGCAGGCGGTCAGCTGATTCTAAAGATGAAGGAAGGGAAGCAAATCAATATAACTGGTTTTTGGTATGCAAACCACGGAGCAGGGTTTTAGGACGTAACACACACACATAAAACATCCTAGAGTACATACACAGTAAACAGCACACTGTTAGTAGGGTGACCACATCAGCCATGTTTTGCAGGATAGAAAAGAAATGTCCATATAACGCTTACCAGCACAGGTAAAAATGTTACCCTGCAAATTATGGGGGGGTGTAAAGGAGTAATTCACGGTCATAAGTTTATTATACGTCTCACACAGTGCAGGGCAGCTCCTTACCTGTGCTGGCAAGCGATTAGGGGCAATTATACCTGTCCTGGAAAGCATGGCCGATTCGGTCACCAAAGCTGTAAGAAGCATCAATTAGATTTGTTACCAGGCATAGGAATATCATATGATGTTCTGAACAAACAATACACCGCACTGTTCATTCTGACCAGACATCCTAGCATCAAATGATTCAGGTCTACGTAAGGTGTCAAAGTTTCCATGAAAAATGCATTCTGCACATAAATCACTGGTGCCCTGCATGGTGCATTTCTAATTGTGCCACCAGTTAAAATAACCTCATAGATAACCTAGATCTGCTTTCCTATGGGCACGTAACACCCTACACTTTTATTTTACCTGTAATTCATAGATACGGCTGGCACGGTCCTGCTTGATCTTCATAAGCATACCCTCCTTTAGCTGATCCAGTACGCTATAGAGAGACTGAAATTCCCCTTCTAATTCACCCTGAACACGCGTGGAATTATCCTGTAAGAAGATACAGTTTACTGAGAGAGTGATGGACATCCTGAGACCGAATTGCATGACCTGGTTTTAACAGCAAGCGTTACCTCAACATTCTGCACCATCTGCTTCAGACTATAGACGAAATTTTGAATCTCTTCATTTTTCAGGGCCAGAGTGGTGATGATTTTACGCAGCTCATCCTAGAAAAGAAAAGTATCATACCCTGTGTATAAGCACACGTGATGCCCATAAGTAAACTACAATACGAATACGAATATACCAAACAACGAGCCACCTTCTGATCTTCCATCCTGCTGCTTTCGGGTCAAAAAACATTCCACGGCAGATCTTACTATCACAATGGAACACTGTAGGGCGCGATGCTTGCTCTGCGCATGCGCGACCAGGGAGGAAGTGCACTGTTCATAATACTTCCGCCAGACGTTCTTCGAGCTGTCAGCTACCGGTATTAGCCGCAGTCAAGGGATGTGTTAGGTGTGTAATATACGTGAATAACGCAACCGAGACATTTACAGTGAAGACGGTGCATTATGTCAACCTCTAGGGTGCGTTTTTTGTGGGAAGAAGCGATCCAGACACTTCCGTTCCTTTAAATATGTATTTAAATTACCCCCCCCCAAACACAGGACAATAAAGATGGCGGTCCCGAAATACTGTGGGCTTTTTTGTTTGTTGTTAGGGCATTCATGCTTTATGACCCAGCAGTTTTTTTACATGGTGCTAACATGTAGTATGTGAGATGAATAGGATCCGAGAACATGCTAACGATAGAATGTTATGGTAACCGAGCTATTGACAAATATACAAATTTAAGGTAGTGCAGGGCTGCCTTTTTACATATTATATTATTATTGTTTATTTATATAACACCCACAATTTGTACAGCTCTTCTTACAATACATACATGTAAAGGATATGATGAAACTGATGAAAAAACCAGCATATTGGGATGATTGGCTGCAATGCTCGTCACTATCACTAGGTGTCAGTACACTTTTTACACTCATGGTAACTCAAAGTATGTTCTTCTCTGTAGTTCTTTATACTAAGTTGCAAAAGGAAGCTGCAAATGTTTATTTACTTGATGAAATATGTACAGTTTTATAACAAAATCACAGTAAATTATATAGAAATAATAGAAACATTTTATTTAATCAAAATATTGATTTAATATGGGACATGTATGTGCAAACACCATATTTTACCTGTTTTGATTGGCACTATCTGGGAATATATTTGTTAAACATGGGGATTATGGGTGAAATATTATGGTTACACATGCCAAGTAACATACTTGACCTGTTTCACATAAGAATATGGGTATTGTCAGAGGAGCATCTGTGGCTAGGTTGTAGGTGGTCTGCTAGGTAGGCACCTTGCCTATTGGTTGCTACAGCCACACCGCCGGATATCCATATATGGTATGGAGGGTAGCTCCACTTTGGATTGGTCCCTAACTTGGGCCGCCCCTGACCACACCCCCTGCACTGTTATTGGTTGCTCCCTGTTTTAGTCCTCTAAAGTGTTAAAGTGTTTAAGCTAATGTATTGTTCACCCTGTTCTTATCAAGACGGTCTCATGTATAAAGTTGGTGTTTAGTGTACAATAAATGAGATTCTTACTTGTTCAAGCCTAAAACCGGGTCTATGTCTGTGATTTGGGGACAAGGGACACTTCATCGTGGAGGTCAACTACTTGGATACTGGAAGCCTGGAGTATACCTAGGGGACCATAGGAGATCGCTGGAACCATCCGTCTCTACAGGGTCCGTCACAGGTATAATATTTTTTCACATGGGGATTATGGGTGGAATATTATGGTTACACATGCCAAGGAACACATTTGACTAGGGCTGCAACAACTAATCGATAAAATTGGTAATAATCGATAATGAAATTCATTGGCAACGAATTTCAGTATCGATTATTTGAATCGATTTTTATCGATTATAAAATAAGGGTTTTTTTCAGAGCGAATGCTCTGAAAAATACCCCTCATTATATAACCCGTTTCAGTGACTCACAGGAGCAGTTCCTACTTCCAGTTCCTCCCTGCAGTCCCGCATATAGGGGGGTATAAGGCATATCTGGGGGAAGCATGGCATATAAGGGGGTACAATGCATATCTGGGGGACAGATGTGCATAACGGGGCATGTTGGCAAATAAAAGGAAATAAAACAAAAAATGCATTTTTCTCAATCATAGTTTTTATTAAATATGAAAAAAGTTTACATGTGAATTAATATTTACTAGTAAAACTTTTTTTCTTATACGGTAGTCTCATATTAAGGCTTTTTCTTTTTTTCCTAAATTAATATTTATTGTGGGTCATCTTATAATATCAGGGTCATCTTATAAGCGACCATATACGGTATATTTAGACAGAAATGTTGCCTTTTCAATGGACTAGGACATTGGGAAACTTATCCTGTGAAGATACCATAAAAGTGACATCAGATCTGAATAAAAATTGTGCCCACCTCAATGCATGTAGAGATTGCATTACTGTATAGTTGATAGGATCTACATTTCACCACATAGATTATCGGCAAATTGTCTTTTAATTGTCCCAAATGTAAGGGGATGCAGGCCAATTCGTACCATTGCCTTTTGGGTCTTGCCCTGGGATTGAGTTGCTTGGGGGAGAAATCGCCACTTATATTTACCAACTAACCTTATCAAATTTTACAATTATGCCAGCTTTGGCGATTCTTGGAATCAGAATTTCAATCCAAATATGCTGTACTAAACTAGTCCACATAGTGTTAATGGGTGCACAGAAGACAGTTGTACCTCAATGGATTTATGAACCTCCAGCTATGAGGCTACTATCTGTAAAACTATTTTTGTGCTCCGAATTGCCGTATTGGAGGCCATTTTCCAAAAAAAGGCTTAGGCAACCATTTATTAAACTTCAAAACAGTCTCAACACATACAACAAAAATTATCTCAAGATATACAACAAAAATTAAACGTGATGAAAGCTGCAGATTAAGGGCTTCCTTTTTTCCTTACTTTTCAGAAGAACACCTGGGAAATGACTAGAGCAACCATAATAATGGGGATCTGGGGCATGGTAGTTGTTGGGTGCTCAATATTCGGGGAAATCTTTGGAGAAGGTAATTTTAACGCGTAAGGAACTTTGAAGGATTAGCATTTAGGGCTTTGATCGTGTGTGGTCCCACATACCATATTTGCTCGATTATAAGACGGCCCGCCAAAATCTGAATATTCTTGTAGGAAAAAAAGAAAAAGCCTGAATAGTAGATGACCCTAAAGGAAAAACGTTTTACTAGTAAATATTAATTCATGTAAAGTGTTTTCTCATATTTAATAAAAGTTATGATTAAGAAAAATGTTTTTTTGTTTTTATTTCCATTTATTTGCCAACCTGCCCCCCCAGTTATGAGCATCTGCCCCCAGGCTTGCCACTCTGGCCTCCCTGATATGCCTTATACCCTCATATATGCCACTCTGCCTCCCTGATATGCCTTATACCCTCCTTTATTCCACTCTGCCCCATGATATGCCTTTTAACCCCCTATATGCCACTCTGCCCCCTAGAAATGCCTTATACCCCCTTTATGCCACTCTGCCCCATGATTTGCCTTATACCCCCTTTATGGCATTCTGCCTCCCTGATATGTCTTTAACCCCCTATATGCCACTCTGCCTCCAGAAATGCCAGAGGCTATGGAATTCTGGCCCGGCTACCGCATGGACTATTCCCAGGGGTTTTTAAAACGCTGTCGCTCAGGGTACCGGCGTCGGATCACATTGCTTTTTGGATCAAAGAATTTTCCGACCCTGAGCTCTCCAACAGTACCCCGGGATTGACACCGCTCTCTCTGTTTCATGCTGAAATAGTGACTCTTTGTTGGGTGCGCATTGCTGGCCATAAAACTGTATGGTGGCACTGGGCTGTCTGGTGGGTGATAGGATTAAAGGTATAATCCCATCATGTTTACTCTATATATATATGTGTGCTGTCGTCAATAAAGAGAGTTCTGATTTACCCGTACACTAAGTCTCGGCTAGTGCTTGGGGGAATGTACAGGGTTAATAACTTGAGCAATTAAGCTTTCAGTGGCAAGGAAGATCTCTACGGTGGAGCTACTCAGTCCGAGTACGGATCTCCGTCACAGTAAGGATGTTCTACTTTATGGAGAGGGTAGTAGATAAATGGAATAGTGTCCCAGTAGAGTTGGTGGGACATATTACAGTGAGTAGATTTAAACAGGGATGGGATAGACATAAATCTATCCTCATTATGGAACCATACCAAGGAGTGTTTTGTTTTTTAATCCCCTAGATCAGGAAAAATGCACAGGCTAGATGGGCCAAATGGTTCACATCTGCAGTCATGAAAATGACATGCATGAAGATTTTTGGTTTGAACTGTCTTGTATGACAGACGCTTGCTTATATTTGGACGTTGAGTTAGCTGTTATAAAAAAAAAACTCAGCTGCCCACTTGATGTAATGTGTCTTGGCTCTGTTGTGGGGACTGGAACAAAGTACAGAACTGTCACTCGCTCCCGGGTTCCTGCTAGACATACCTTGCGTTGGGGTAAGGGGAGAGTGGCAGGCAAGGGATCCTCTCTGACAAGCACTTTCCCTGCTGGAGGAGCGTGGCTTCAGCCGGCTCAGGATTAAAAAAAAACAGAAGTTCCAGTCTCTTTACCCTGGTATGGTTCTCGCTTTGATATTAAATTGATTGCAGTGTTGTTCAGCATGTTCCTGACCCTTGGTGTTCCTCACCTTTCTTTTGCTTAGCGATTTGACTTTGTTTCCCTCCTGTGTATGACTCGGCCCGTCTGACTACCCGCTCTGGAATTTAACCTCTGTTCATCTGACTAGCCACCTGGCATATTCAAGAACTATT
Organism: Spea multiplicata; assembly: GCA_009364415.1. Lineage (NCBI taxonomy): Eukaryota > Metazoa > Chordata > Amphibia > Anura > Pelobatidae > Spea > Spea multiplicata. The sequence continues at coordinate 21,825,082 of VKOC01000001.1, read as the reverse complement.
TTTTTAAGATACTTATTTACTTATTCTGGAGCCTCCTCACTGTTGGGATCATCGATACCCTGGTGGACGTTACTTGGCGTTTTTCTTCTTGTACTGTTTTACTGGGAGAAGAATTTCTGCAGCGAGTTCTCTGGCTAACGGTAGACGAGACAAGAACAATAGTATCGGTGCCGGCATTGTCAATACCCGTCTGGATCTGTGTCACACAGAAAGTTGGTGACAAAGGTGTTCCTTTTGCTGTTGTCATTGAACACATTCAGCTAACGGCTGTATATGCTTTAGTTTTAATAGATGTGTTAAATTAGTTAAGTGTTTTTACAATAAATAATAATGTCTATTTCACAGTAACACCAAATTTAAATGACATAAAATCAAATTGCTAGTCCAAAAATAAGTTTCATTAGCACATCATTGCATACTTTTTGGAATAATACCATTTTAACTAAAGGTGATAGTATTTTGAAATAATTACTTATAGACAGCAACAATTATAAGAACAAACTTTTTTATTTAATAGTAAACATTGTATGGATAGTTTAACCCTTTAACCCCTTCTGGACCGCCAATTGCATACTGCGTCTTCATTTGAAGACCGCAGTATGTTTTTAAATATTTAAATTCCGTGATCGTGATTCGCTGCAAAGCGATCACGTGCACGGAATTGAGGGGGGGTGGCTGCTACTGATCGCTGGGAACACCCAGCGGTCAGTAGCAGCCGCCCCTCGCGATCCCAGCGTTCAAAGCGACGCTGGATCGCGTAAAAGGAGTGACGTACTGGTACGTCCCGGTCTGCCGTGACCCGTGACCCGAAGTACCAGGTACGTCCCGTCTTGAAAGGGTTAAAAGACCGGGACGTACCTGGTACTTCCGGGGTCACGGTCACCGCAGACGGGACGTACCAGGTACGTCACTGCTTTTACGCGATCCAGCGTCGCTTGAACGCTGGGATCGCGAGGGGCGGCTGCTACTGACCGCTGGGTTTCCAGCGATCAGTAGCAGCCACCCCCCTCAATTCCGTGCATGTGATCGCTTTGCAGCGAATCACAATCACAGAATTTAAATATTTAAAAAAATACTGCGGTCTTCAAGTGAAGACGCAGTATGCAACCGCCGGTCCGGAAGGGGTTAAAGATGGAGCTGCCTCTGGACTCACGAAGAGTCATTCTTCAGCCCACAGGAAAGAAAAAACCTTCGTTTATTGAAGGAAATCTCTGGGGAGCCATGGCGTGAAGAACTGCCCCTCCCTCTGGGCACTAAGAGGCTAACTCTGACTAGAACTAAAATGTCAAGAAATATTTTTTTTAAATGTCATAGCAAAAAGAAATATGTAGATATGTTGACACGCAGTTTACAGTCTTCACATCTGTTGATGGAAACCTGACGTTCTGCGGATCTCTTTGCCAGGGAGCCGACACTCCGCAGATCATTTTGCCAGGTAGCCAGCTGCTTCAAAACTGTTTGCACTTTGTGTGTGTGTGGAGGTATAACATATGAGACTTCTATTATGATGTCACAACGATAGCTGGCAAGATAGGTTCCACTGAGCGCAAAGCACGTTTAACCCTTCCACTGTCATACTACAGCTTTATTTAAAAAAGAAAAATGACAAATGTAAATCACAAAAATATGAATCCATTAGTTTTGTTGAAAAGATAAATGTTTAGAAATCCCTATGCCTATCTGTTCATTGTTTTTTAAATTTCCTTTTAAGTGACATTTTAATGTGATATTTGAAACTATGAGGATTTACATTGTCCTTTTAATTTGAGGTCCTGTGGTGTTGGAGATGTGAGAGGAGACCAAGTGAAATGTGGGAAGGGAGAGCTAAACAGATATGCTTGGTGGTTTGGATATGTCTTTCCATGCATATATGTTTCTTTTTAGTAAACCCCATGGAACAACTTTATGAAGTGTACTAAACAGCATTCAATGGAGGGTGGACCCTAAAGGTCAGAAAGCAGTTGTTTTGCTTTTTTTCAAGAGTTATAGAGCATCCCATTCCCCTAGTTTGCTCCTTGTTGGTGTCCCATCCTGAGCATTATCGCTTGGCACAATGCAGTCTATTGAAGGTCAGATTGCACACTGTTCCTGCAACATTTCTACAGGTGGAGCGCTATGATACCATTGTAACAGAATATAACAAAATAGTATTATCACAAACATGATACTTAAGTAAACTGTTAGATGGTCCTGAAGAGCTTCATTTGAGAATACAATTTATCTTCCTCTTCTTTTTCCTCAAATATCAGGGTATTCTAAAATAGAAAAAAACAAACATCGTGCACACTGTGTGATAGGATTTTAAATACACAATCTCCCCCCCTCTGTAGTTCCACTCACAGATTAAAATACTGCTCAGTATATCAGCTTGTCTTTTTTTCTTTTCTTTTTTCAAATCCCAACCGCCAACATATAGTAGATGGCGCTGGCTCATACCAGATAAAGAACAAGGGAAATATGATGTAGTGTAACACTATAATCATATAAAATTGAAAACGATTGAAAAGGCTTACTCTTAGTCACTATGAACGCATAACATTAACCAATTCTCAGGAGTGCTGGATATTTTCTTTGCGGGTAATTCACGTGTAGGTACATCCGGATGATGTCAGACGCGTTTCGGCCCGCCCAGGGCAACTTCAAGTGACTTATAGAATCATCTGTTTATTGCTCTGCTTTTATCCCAATAGGGCTCTGTTCATTTGTGTTGCTTTGCCACATTCAATGTAATCATCAGACTCAGCTGTCCGATCATGGAGTCATCATTTAACCCATGCAGTGCTAGTTCTTACTTATATGAATATATATTTGTACTACAAATTCTATATTAAAGAATAATATTAAAACCATGCATATTCTCTTGAAAACCATGAATCATCTTTCCCCTTTTATAATCCGTATTTGATCGATATTCATAATACTAGAATATATACCATGTGTAAAAATTATTTATTAATTCGCTATATGTATTATTCGTGAATGTGCTTAATCATACAGATTGTGGGGTCACATAATTAGACTTACTTTTTACATACAATTTTTTAGGGAATATACAAAAACGCATATTCTCACAATAATTACAAAATATATACAACATATATACACTGTACACATTCATTTCAATAAATATAAAATTTCATTTTAATAAATATGTGTTTTAATATTAATATATGATAATTCTTCAGATTATAATTTAACTATAATGTGCAAATACTTATTTTACATTCACTGTTTACTTTTCCCTGTGTGCTTAAAACATACAGATTATAGGGTCATTTGATAAGATCCTGTCTGGATCCTTGTCACAGAGAAACTTGCCTTTGCCTTTTTGTTACTGTAAACCTATAGCTAATTACTGTAAATTCATTAATTTTAACATGTGTTATTTTGATTATAAGAGACCCCCGGAAACACATAGGAAGGGGTTACATGCACCTAGGAAGGATTCCTGGTGGTTGGGGTGAAACAGGGTCATTGGCTATGACAGCACTAGGATGGGAGAGCCTATTTGGCAGGAAAAATGGGCACGCATGTATAAATAGCAGTTTTGCACTATACACTGGGTTGTTTATTACATGAAAAAAGAAGATTAGGAGATTGGTGTTCAGCTAAGAATAATACAAGGTGATATAGAGATTCTGCTTTCCATCATTAGAGTGGCTGCTCGATCCATGGGTTTTTCATGGCTTCAATAACGGTTACTAGTTACCCTAGTAGTTATCCTAGTATCTGTATCCTAACCCCGCTGCCTGCCCGGCGCCCGGAACTGCATGTCCCAGGCGTCGGGCGCTAGACCTGGAATATAGGCCGCACCCCCACTTTAAAGACTTAAAGTGGGGGGAAAAAGTCCGGGCTATATTCGAGCCAATACGGTATATAAAATATTACACCCTGCTGCCGATATATATAAATATTAGTCCCTGCAGTGTATATATATATATAACAATTAGACCCTGCTGCCGATATACCAGTATATAAATATTAAACCCTGCTGCCGATATATATTAATATTAGCGCCTGCAGCCAATATATATATATATATATATATATATATATATTGATATTAGCCCCCGCAGCCCAATATATATTGATATTAGCCACCACAGCCAATATATATAGATGTTAGCCCCCGCAGCCAATATGTATTGATATTATCCCCCTCGCTTATATTAGACCCTGCTGCCATATATATATTATATATAATAATATATATATATTAGCCCCTGCTGCCAATGTATATATACATATTACCCTCTGCAGCCAATATATATATATTGTCAGCCCCTGCTGCCAATGTATATATATAAATATTACCCTCTGCAGCCAATGTATATAAATATTAGCACCTGCTGTCCCTTCTCCCTCCCTTGTCCCCTATTTACCCCCCCCTCCCTACCTTCTCCCCTATCTAGCCACCACCCTCCCTTCCCCTTCTCTATCCAGCTTTCCCTCCCTTCTCCCCTATTTACCCCCTCTCCCTCCCTTCTCCCCTGTCTACCCCCTCTCATTCCCTTTTGTCCTATCTACCCCATCTCCCCTATCACTCCATCTACCCCTCCTAACTATCTACCCTCTCGCCCCCCCGTCTCACTATCTATCCCCTCTCCCCCATTCTAATTATCTACCCTCTCCTCCATTGAAGTTCACTTATCTTGTAGAAGTCCTATTGTGGGAGCGCTGAAAAATACCCCTTGGCTTGTATTCCTCCTCTCTGGCAACCGCTGGATGTGAGCAGACAACCTCCGCTGCTACCCGGCACTTCTGGGAAGGGGCACCAGCATGACATGAACTTCCGGTGTCATAGAAGCCAGAGGAGTCTGAAGCACTGGGGACATGTCTGGGATGAATTGGTAAGCCTGGGGGGGCAGAGTGGCATATCAGGGAGGCAAAGTGGCAAATAGGGGGTATAAGGCATATCTGAGGGGTAGAGTGGCATATAGGGGTAAAAACAAATCTGGGGGTATAAGGCATATCAGGGAGGCAGAGTGGCAAATAGTGGATAAAAGGCATATCTGGGGGCAGAGTGGCATATAGGGGGGTGTAAGGCATATCTGGGTGCAGAAGTGCATAACTGGGACCAGGTTGGCAAATAAAAGAAAATAAAAACACAAAATGCATTTTACTCAATCATTGTTTTTATTAAATATCAAAAAATAGGTTACATGTGAATTAACAATCATTCTTCAGCATGCAGAAGAGTAAAAACCCCATCTATTGGAGGACATTTTTGGAGAATCATGGGTTGAACTGCCCTTCCCACTGGACTTAGAGATTTACTATGAATAGAACTACATTGGAAAAGAACAAAACAAAATTATTAATTGAAATCATTATTGATATAAGGCCTGGAGTTTAAGATGTCATGTCAACAAATACATTACAGCTTTTATATATTTTGATCTGCAGTCTTCATATATGTTGCTGGAATTTTGAAGCTCTGCCATTTATTATTTTTACATTTGTTTCCCTGGATTTTTATAAATTTAAAAGTCTAATTTTAAAGTGATAACTGAAGCTATGAACACTTACTTTGTTACCTGTTCATTTCAGGCACTTTGGTGTTTGAGATATGAGATCAAGTGAAATGTGGGGAGGGAGAATTCCTAAACAGGTTGGTTGTTTTATGATGTCTCTTTCCAAATGTATACATTTCTACAGTTGTAATGGCATTGAAATATTTTTTTTTATTTTTGGAAGTTGTTTTTTTTTGCACGCTATAAAAAAAATCACCACTGGTTTACAGTATGGGTGGGCTTGCTGGAGGGATAGAGCATACCTATGGGTGGTGCGGCAGGGCAGACACTGTATTGTTTACAAATGTTTCTAATAAGGGGCACTGTAAAAAGCGCTGCTTAAATTGTTGGCAGTATATAAATAAAAGATAATAAAATTTTGGAGGACATTTCCCAGAAAGTGCTAACAACCAGCATTTTGTTCGTTACTCTGTATATGTCAATGTTGTGTGTAGAACAACTTTGGAATTTTGGAAATATGCAGGGGAAATAAAAGGGCAAAAACAAACAGATGAAACCAGATGCTGCAAATGCTGTAAAGCCTATGATGGAATGGGACGCTGGGTTACCTTCACTTTCACAAATCCAATCCTGAAGTGGATTCAGCGGCTTGTCTACCATGGCAGGGCATAACAAAACACAATTTATTCTGGGTATGGTGGGTCATTTAGTTGTGGTCTTGGATGCCTAGGGAAATTGATAATGCAGGTGGCGCAGAGGCTGAAGTGCCCCGCAGCCAGAGGTTTATCTTTTTAGCAATATTTTTATTCATTTCCTGGTTACATTTACAATAAAAGCATGTAGATGAAAAATAAAGGGAAATGTAAGTTCTATATATGAACATATATAACACAAAAAATGTATTGGCAACTCATCTCCCCTTAAATATTACTAAACCTCATCACAAACCATTCACAATGGGCCGAGGGACCCCATAGGGTGGATAAAGCGGTGAAATACCTTGGGATCTCCACTCCAAAAACAATTATATTTCCCCAACTTAAAACAAAAATAAGATAGTAAATAGAATAATAAAAGGCATGTCGCAGGTCACTGAAAAAGTCACTCAGTACAGGTATCACCCTGCTGTCACCTTTCCACTGGACACTTGAGGGACACTTGTCCTTCACCAGGGACAAAAAGTGGGCTTTGGAGATAATATTGAATCAGATCCTGAATGCATGGAAAGGATGGGCCACTGTCACCAAGCTGAAAACGATCTTCTACACATGCCACATTGACATGAATGATGCTTTCACAACCCCTAGTAAACAAAGAGATGTAATTTCATACACCAATATACAATAATTGTTTTTGTATAGCAGAAGTACATAATTCTTAACATTTACAGAACACTGCATTTGTGTTGTATATGACTTGGCGCTATTGTTATTAAACTAAAGGTACAATTTAATACTGAGGTGCGAAAATGCAAATGCATACAAAATGCAACATTAGGAGCATTGTTTCTTGTGCTATTAAATTTCTAAACCCTTACCACAAGTAATACTTTAATTCTGTAAAATAATGCATAATTCATAATATTTCAGGAAATACTGAATATTGCCATTTGATAACTCAAAAGCTGCTTGAAAGGTTCTGTTATTTTTATGTTATAAAACCTTCAGAATAAATTATAGATCTACGTTTACTCAGTTAAAGTAGGTAATTTCAGGTAATGTTTTGTGTACCTGACATCTCCTTTAAAAACCTTTTTTTGCAAATTAAGTGTTTCAGCATGTTTGAATACTACATTAGAGAATTGAGGCTAGTGACCATTACACATTGTTCCAGAATATGATGCCACAATATAAAATAATAAATAAATAAATATTAATGGCTAATAAGTTCCTTCCCTACCTTCCACTCTCTCCCCCCTATCTCCTCTTGTCCCTCCTCATCACGCTCCTTCTTAATCTATTTCTCTTCTTTCTTCTTCCTCTTCTGTCCTTTCTATCTTCTTCCACTTGCCTCCCTCTCTTCTGTCATGTCTCTCCCTCTCCTGTTTTGTCCTCTATCTCTCTCATCTCTCTTTTCTCTTCTCTTCTCTTCTCTTTCTTTCCCTTCTTTCTCTCTTCTCTCCTCCCCAAGAATACTCAGGAGCCCCTCAGCCCTGTGCATAATACTATCTGACAGAGTGACATCCACCCCTAGCACACAACACTATCTGGCTGCACCTCATCATTCCAGACAAAACAGTGCATAGCAGCCCTTCTCCTTGCAAACAAAACTATCTGACATCCACTTATCAGTGTGTGAATAATCAGACATGCTGGACAGGGCTTACAGCACGGATTCAGTATTAATGCACTTTATGCCCCATCCAGTGTGTCTCACAATTTCTGGGACGGCTCTTATATATATGTAGAGATGATTTCTGCTGTGTAGTTTGATTACTACCTATATATAATACTGTAATATTGTTATTACTGTATTGTTTGTATACAGTGTAATATTGTTGCACCCACCGCACAGAGAGGTAACAGACACCATCATTTTCAGTGCGCAATAAAAAGCTGCCCAAATCAGTTTCACATAGCAACCTCTCAGCATCTTCTCGGCTTATTTCTCCATGGTACCATCTGCAAGATATGATAGAACTATAAAATATGTTACTTCCAGCTCACAACTGTACTCTGAGCTGTGGCATTGATACTCACTCTTCTCTTTGTAGTGATAGTTTGGTGTCCTGGTTTTCTCCTAATAAGGAATGCAATGTATCTTGTGAGATGGACTCATTTTCTTCCTTAAACTTTGGGTTGAAACATGGGCTGTGAGGTTGTGGGGGGTTGAGACTCCAAGAACTAGGTTGTAGATCTTTATATTTGGGAGAATTGTTTTTCCAACTTGACCCTTCAAACTGCACTAAAGGAAAAAATACATGTGACACAAAAGACCACAGTTTTGTTAGATGTGTCCCTCTCACGTCATGGGGCTTTTGCATGCGCATGTCTAATTTCACATAATTTTTTTCATTTAATGAACTGTTCGTTCTATTTCAATAAGGGTTATGTTTTTCACAAGGAAAAACGGGCAGCTGTCTAGAGCCAACATAGTTGCTAACTGTCCCAGGAAATTAGTAGAGCTAGGTGTGAGGTCTGTGCCGGTTGAGTCTCCCTACCTTCTTGGCTAACCGCTTCTGTGTCCTTGTCCTGTGTCGCTTCTTCTCTTCTTTCTTCTGCCTACTTTCTGTGTCTGCTTATCCTCGGTATCAGCTCAACTGATCATGCCTTTTGGAGTGGTTTCGCAAAAGGACAGTGCCTTTGTGCACACCCTCTACACAACAATAGGAGAAACAGGAAAGAAGCTGTCTACATGGTGTGTGCCTTGGCTCCAGTATTTTTCAAAAGTACTCCAAGAAGCCAGAATATTGCACATGGATTCACAGAGAAAGGTTTCTGCGGATCTCTTTCTCCAGGAATCTGAGAGGGTGTGGTTGGAGGCTCCGCCCTTTTGCAAAAGTGCTTCAGAAGGCCTAGTTAATGCAGCTAATACCAGAGAGAAGTGGATGAAGAAAAAGACAGAAGAAGAATATAAAGAATGCTAAAGTGGCCATCACAAAAGGTAGGGAGATATTTAGAGAGTGAAAGCATGAGTGTGTGAAAGCTGGAGTAAGAGAGAGTGAGTGAGAGGCAAAAAGCAATGAAATGCAAACAAAAATGATGATGGAAGATGGGAATTATGCTTATTGGATTAACCCATTTGCCAGCCTGTTACCTTTTTGACCTGGACTGCCTATTGGATTTACCCCTTTTGTTTGCTATGCATGCAAAACCTTTTGTATTCTTACCTGGAATATTCTAACTTTGTACTCCCCAGCAGTCTGTATACTTGATATGCCTCCTACTCTGCTGCTTATCGTGAGATGTATCTGCTTTAATATACCTATATTCAATATACATATTGTCAGACTCACTATTTGATTATGTTCACTATGTGCTGCACTGTATCATATCTGTCTGACCAACTGCATACTGACGAGGGCTATGCTATAACTACTGCACACGCATAATGCAGCTTGTAGTACGCAACCTCTAGAGTGCCAAAAGTTACTTTACTGTCCCATTGATCCTAATGTCCCACTAAGCTCATGCAATACACTTGCTCAAGCCTTGATCAGCACAAAGTGTGAATAAATCACTGGGTTTACTATTTTTAATTCTCTGCAGCTCTAATGTCATTAATTTCCTTGTTATTTATTTATCTACTTTCCCGAAAATAACTTCTGTAAAGGTAACAAAATTCACCTGCCTGAGATAGATGCTGTGCTACAAATGCATTTACAGCGTACCAAGGATGTATGGTAGTGTTGGTGGAAACCTGGTGATATAATCTGCACAATAATAACTAGACTGAGCTAAATTATGCTAATTACGTGGGTTTGATAGAGTGGGTGGAGCTTTGGGGCAGTGGGTGTTGCAATTTATCAAGTAATAGCTGTTCAGCAAATGTTGTTTTTCAAATGTTGACAACTATGAGCCAGATATAGAACACTGTGCCTTAATCCTTAGAATAACCTGCCTGTGGTAAACAAAAGAATTGCTCAGTGTTAACTATCCAACTGGAAACTCTGATTAATGAAAATCTATAGAGGAATGAGCTTCATTAGTTTAATGAAAATAAATGAGATAAAACCAGGTATTTGTCAATTCTATCCTACAGTACTGTATGCAGCATTATATTTAAGCTCACAGAGAATAATATTTCTTCCATGGGACTTATCCTTAAAGAATATTTTTAGCTGTACCTTTAAAAGCTCTGTTGATATCCTCCTTCTTCCACTCCCAGGGCTGGTCATATTCATCAGCAGGCCTCTCATCATCAGAAGGCTGCCAGCTGTCATGGAAGGTTGGCCAATTTTTCTTCTCATGAGGACAGCGATATAACAGCAATTCTGCCTTCTGTTTTTCTGAGGGAGATACCAGTGAATATGTTTAAATAATATGAACCGTATTCACTGTGTGCTAACCAGTGTTCTCTTATCTAATACGCTACATAAGAGAAGGCTTGACAAATCCCAGACACCCAGTCACCATGGGAACCACAAACCACAAGGGTTTTGCAGGACAAGGGGGTAAAAACTTGCCTGGTCTACCATCTTGAATCTGGCACCTGGGGGGCCCAGGATTCATGATGGCAGAAGATAAGCAGTAGTGCGACAGGTCTCCATAAGGTGAGAGGGGGGAATGAGGTATAGTAGTATATGTGAGTGTGTGTACTGTAGTGTCAGATTCAGTGTGTGTGTAAATGTCTAGTGCCAGAGTCAATGTGTATGTGAGTATGTATTTTATATATGTATAGTGTTAGCTAGTGCGTGTGTGAGCATGTGTATAAGAGTGTGGCGTTAGCGTGTATAGTGTTGTGTATGTTACTGTATGGCATTAGCATGAGTCTGTATGTCAGCATATAGTGTTAGAGCATGTATTAGTATATGGTGTTAGTATGTGTGCACATGAGCATATGATGTTACAGGTTCATGCCCCAATTTATAAAGGATTAAGCAGTAATTTTTATTCATTGTTTTGTGCATGTGTGTTGGTAAGTATTATATGAAATGTCTTGCTTGTCATTTGGTTGGGTTTGGTTTCAGTATGATTTAAATTCAGGTCTAATATTTATTAGCCTTCTGATAAAAAGCGGTGGGGAGGAGGGGTGCCAAACATATTTCACTATTTTACTTTTTATATGTTGGTGCTAATAATATTTATTAACAGGAATGTAGTTTACTATGACTTTAAACATTGGTTAAACATACATGTTTGAGTCTTTCTGTTATAAAATAGCTTTTGTCATGAACCAGATAAGCAGGTCAGGTAGGAGCCCAGTCTCAGGGGATACAAGGGGTTCTGTCTGTACCCCACGATGCATGACGGCTAGAGGGATGATACAGACAGGCGCAAAGAAATAGAGCACAGGCAGAATACTTTGCAATGGACTGTATTGAAGAAGTTGGCAGGACCAAAAATACAGGTGGTAAGTCTCTTGGCAGGAAGCCCACTGGCAGGGCAGGCGGCAGGAACAACACAGGGTCAGGTACAGGGCCAGAGCAAAGCGGCCCAAACACATTAATGGAAAGGCCCTGACTGAAGGGCAGGGCAGGTTTATATAGGCAGGGTTCCACTCAGGTAACCAGGCTCAGCGTTCCCAAGCAATCAATAACGGGTGCTCCAGAGAGGGAAGAGCGGCCACTAGTGAGTGCAGACACACATGACAGCAAATAAATAATGCATGGATCGGGCTAGTAGGGTGGAATCCTGACAGGTTAACTGTGGTTCTGTACAAAGTAGTGCAACACTGAAGAAATGTTTGTCAATCTCTGACATAAGATATAAATTCAACTTTTTAAACCTTATCTGATAACTCTATAAGCAATCTGTCGAATTCTAAAAAATAAATCAATATGCCGGCCCTGCTCATTGAAATTTGCAAGGTGTTTTCAGTTTTAGGACCCTGTCCTGGTAATTCATGGTAAGCGGTGTATAAACACATCTAGGTCACAAGAGTATATATAATTAAGTTCTGTTTAAATATGTGGTAATTTGAAACAAAGCAGTAAGCACATTTTAGATTGAATGCTATGGATTCCACATACCTCCAACCGGTGTCAAATTCTTGTATGGCCCCATGTAACTCTTGTTTTCCGTTTCTTTGTGGTTTGAAATCTCTTTGTTATTAACTTCAAAAGGGTCAGAATATTCATTGCTGACTGCAACCTGGAGCAAAGGTGATGTGGAAAACCAATAAATACAGAGTTACAATTGCATTCACTGCTCAATCTTATCCACATCACATCATAGTAACATAGTAGCATTTCAACATAGTAATCCCTGATGTTGATCCAGAAGATCCACTGAAGGAGTTCCCAATCGTGCCTCTAAAATATGAACAATTCCTTCCTGACTCCAAAATGGCAATATGATTCCTCTCGATAAGCTATGGTTCAGCATGTGCTACTCAGCCTTTATATAACTGTATTTTCTTATTTTGCTTAAAACCCATCAAGTGCCCAGAAGTGCGCGGCATATTCAAGGTGAGGTCTTACCATTGACTTATTACAAGGCAAAATAATACTTGCTTAGGAGTAAATACTCCTTTTTATACATTGCAATTATCTTACAACTGTGCCTTGCAGTGGCTGACTGATTTTTAACACTGTTGCTAAGTCTATTTTCTACAATTATTTATAAACCCTTCTTGTTTAATGATTTCCCTAAAGTAAGCAAAATAAATTTTTCCCAAGTTGCATATCTTTTGTCATTTACAAGTGTTAAATCTTATCTGTCCAGTCCTTCCAGTTCATAAAACCCTTTATTTTTGTCATCTGCATATACTGAGACATGCCTTTTAATTCTCACTACAAGATCAATAAAAAACACATTTAATAGATGTGGACCTAGGATGGAACCCTCAAGGTACAACATCTTGGAACAAGTTTTAAATCCAATTGGCAGTAGTATGTTGCCTAAGCCTCTCCTTTGATTAGTCCACTAACCTTTTATGCAGAACTGTATCAAATGCTTTAACAAAATCGAAATAAATCACATTCACTGAAACACCCTGATCATTATTTACTCAACTATTCACAGAAAGCGATATCCAGCTCACGGGTCTGATTACCAGGCTAAGGTTTTGATCCCTTAATATTGGTATCAATTATTCAGATGGACCAACAGTTTCTTAAATTTTTTGTGATTATTAATGGAACACTTTAACATATATAATAGCTGAATGATTCCTTAATATTTTTCTGTGACCCCCCTTGGAAATACATTCAGCAGAATGTGTTTACATCCCAGCCCTCCAAATTACTTAACTTGGGGTGGAAATAACTCCTATAAGCAGCTACACAAAGTGATTGGTAAATCTAGTCTACCTGATATATACATATATGCATGTTTAAATTATGGTTATGGATTTAAATGATTGTTCCGTATTTTGTGATGTTCACATTGCAAAGGCATTAAGGGATTTTTTGCAGAATGGCATTATGAATTAGCCCCTTCTGCCGCCCCCTAGCTTTTTGTCATGCAAGAGATGTGTTTGGCCGAGCACATCTTCTGGCATGTGATATGCTTACCACTAGTCAGCTTCAATGTATCTCTGCAAATGTCACAGAGGGCGTCTTACAAGGATTTCAATGTACTTTCCTGCCACTAATTGCCAGCTTCAAGCAGCCAAAAAGTGGTGAGGTTCATTCCTTAAGCTTCTCCCCAAGCTAAGCTTTTCTCCAAGGAAAGTATTTTTAAGAAAACCTTTTCAAGAATGCATATTAAAGTACTCTGAAAGTACTTTACAATGTATTATTATTTGTGATAGCTCCCCTTGAGTTGTCCATTTAATGTTGCATATAAAAAAAACCCCACCACTTCTGTGTTTTTCCCCCCCTGAGAACAGTTAATCTCCATCAATGAGCTCAAGGAATGTCCTTAGAAAGCTGAAGTTGGCCTTTCAAAAAATTAGCATTTTACCAGAGCCTCCACTAATCTGCTTTTGTGAATTCATCTTAAATTTCACCATGTTAGTGTCGGTAGTCCCCAAATGCTCCCTTACTTCAATATTTGACAAAACTTCTACAATGTTAGTTATTCTCTGGTATCTCATTTGTGCCGTTATTTAGCAGGGTCATAAACTTGCTCCGATTTGCCGAGCTACTTATTCCAGCATTCCAGTCAATGTCCAGGTAGTTAAATAAAATCATCGATGCGCATTCAAGTAACTAACAGCTTTCATGGAATAATTAAAATAAATGAGACACCCTCATGAGACACCTTTAACTGATGCAGCTTTGGACACAATTCCGCCTTTGGGAGGCCAATCTTTATTGTTTTTTTTACACTTATATTTAAGCGACATCTTTATAAATAACTAACACTTTGCCTAGAAAGAAAAAAAATTCAGGACAAGTTAAGCTATTCATAAATTACCAGTTAGGTCAAACCATATATCACATAATATAGTTGTAGAAATACAAAATCAATTAAGCAACAAAGAATAACACAAGGCCCAAACATCCCCTAGTAATTGTATGGAATTCATAAACACATTGCAATTACAATCACAAAATTTAATAATGTGCCATCAGTTAAATTTAATAAAAAGTGATTCTGTAACAAAGTTTTAAAAGTTTTTTTGGACTGTTAGCTGGTAAATTGGTTTCTAACCCAGTTTTCAATGTGCAACAACCAAAATTTCATTATTATTCCCATTGTTTTTTGTTTGTGAAAAAAGAAGAAAAGTTGCTGTAGAGAAAAATGCAGTTGACTGAGTTCTAGTTTTATATAAATAATTTTGGAGGCTTTATATTTAACAGCGTATCATTTGTGTGGTATTTAGCACTTATGTTTTATTGTGTTCTATTTTGTCAAATACTAAAAAGGCAATGGTGCACAGATCCCTGATATACTCTAACAGGAAACCTTTGGATAGAGGCATGGCTTGGGAATTGGGGATAGATAGAATGATAGAAAACAGCCACAGTCTATGCGACTACATAAATAATATGACTTAAAAAAACATAAAATTAAAAAGTTATCTAATTGTCAAATCAATTAAATATGGTTATATTTTATGGCATCAAATTCAATGGAGTTTTAAAAATGGATATCCAAATGTTCAAATTGATCTGGTCACATTATAAGCAAAATACTTACTCCTACCTATCAACTTCTGATACTCAGTATCAAAATAATATGTTTGGCCTAAGAACTTTTTCCTCTCTTGAACCATCCATTACTGACCTCACTAGTCATGTCATCATCTTCTGCCTGTCCAGTGTGCCTGTGCCGGTCATTTTCTGTCTGCTCCACCTTTATAAGACGCTGTCTTTGAGACATGGTGGTCCCTTGAAGCCTATCAGTTACAGCTATGGATTCATGAAATACCGACTCATTGTGTTTTCCCTCATATGGATCTTCAAAATCCAGGCTCTTCTGTTCTCTGTATGCACGTACAATTTCACTTTCAGTGTAATCTGGTTTAGGAGGTTGTGGTGGGGTCCTCCTATTCCAAAAACTGAGGTACTCTTTAAACCACTTTGCCATGGAAGTTTTGGATATAATACGCCTGGTTACAGTTTTTTCTTAACCTAAAAAATACATGGCGTGTATCAATCCATAATCCTCTAGACTGTAAGATCACTATTGTATATACATGCATACACATACTGTATATATAATATATATTATATTATATATATAGTTACAGCACTGAGCAGCCTGTATGGGGTCACTTAGCAATGTTAAGTTTAATTGTAAAAGGCCCTAGGAAACCATTTTGCAATTATGTTAGCACAGCTAGAACAAATGTTCTTGTTTTGCATGAAGACAGCTAAGTGACCCCATCATTTTAAATGGCAGTATATATATAT
>VKOC01000001.1:21779159-21799288 GCA_009364415.1 Spea multiplicata | reverse complement strand
TAGCCCGCTGTCAGGACCCGGGAAAGCAGGTCAGGTAGGAGCCCAGTTGCAGGGTATACCAAGGGCTCTGTATGTAGCCCTTGATGCATTATGACTGGTAGGTAGGTACAGACAGGCACACAACAGACAGAACAGCAGGACTCGAGTTGAAAATAAATGGGTAGCGATGACAGGGGAAACCAGAGTGGCAGGTCACACGCCTTGGTAGCCCTCAGGCAGGACACACAGCTTCCGCATAGTCCAGGCTGGTAGGGTGGAACCCTGACACCCGCTCAATGTATGCATCTCGTTTTGAACCTGAGACGTCTGTCCCAGAATACATCAATGCCGAACCATAAATCACTAACATACAACATATTTTCTACTTAAGTACGACAGGGCAAGGCCAGAAACTGATAAAGCAAACTATGTTTAGGATATCTGTGTTTTACTTCACCAGTTGGTCCTAAATGGAAAGTTCAGTACAAGAGCTCCCAGTGTATTCGTAAAGCTTAATTTTTCATTCATTGATCAGTTTTTCTTCTAAACAAATTTCTCACCAAAGCAAGAAAACCTTAGTGGTCATAAATTTCTTACAATAAAAGAATCTACAAATCTGCAAGAAATTCACACTCCTCTGAATTCATGCATCCCACCACTGACAAGGAAAAGGGTGAAAAAAAATCAAAATACTGTTTCTGTTTTTTCATATTTCACATCTTCTTCAACTAAATGTTCTATATGTGAAACGCTTGTTAATCAGTTTCAAAATCAGAAGCCATCCTTTGGTCCTGAAAACACAAGATTATTTTGCCCTCTAGTGGCCAAAAGTAAAACAACAACCTTGTTCTTGTATTGCATATTCTACCGAAACCTAGTTCTCACATCACAATACATTATTCGGCAGACAAGATGGGGCGAGTGGTTCTTATCTGCCATCACGTTCTAATGTTATATATATTTGCCTATATTTCCCTTTGTCCAAACTAAGAGTAGTCCAAATACTTTGCTGAAGGCCTGCACTCTGTAGGTTAGGTGCCTAGCAGAAGCCTTCACCCCTTCCTCTGTATAGTATACTCTTCAAATAAATGCTCAGCACTTACAGGAGTCTTTACTCACAGGAGTGCTATAGTAGCAGTGTGGCTTAATAGGGGCAGAGTCTGTCCAGTCCACCAATCAATTTACGCGACAATGTTTTATAATAATACATACCATTAGCATCTCATAATAATACATTATACAAATTGCAACAATGTGTGAAATATTACAAAAAAATCAATTGAACATTCCATACTAATACACTTTACGGACAATAAACATCTGGTGCATAAATACATTATCATAGCATCCAGGTCCAGAGGCTCACACCTAGCCGCAATGACGGCTCGCCCATTTTCCTAATGGCATGACTATTGGCCGCATCCCCCCACGGCTCGTGATAGCTTTGCTATGCCGAGTTCCAGCCAGGGTCGCACCTATGACATCTAGCTCAGTTTGTGGCGGTCATGAGTGGTAGAGCTTTATATAATATATATATATATTATATTTATATTACTATTATATATATATATAATTATACTATTATATACATATATATACCCCTGCTCTCACCTCAGTGAATGCTTGTGGGAATGCTGAGGTGTCTGACTAGCTTGACCCAGTTTGAATTCCCGACTTTTGACCTTGGCTTGACTTTGGACAACCCTAGCTTTCTCCCATCCCTTGGCTTTTTTGGTATTTTTGCACCGAATTTTGTGTTTTTAAAATTTTGTACCCTTCGTGACCAAGGCTGTTGTAAAGCTTCTGCTGTGTTTGTGTTTAGCTGTCATTTTCTTCTTTCACATTTACTGTACCCACACAAACTACATATTTTTTCAGGACAAGAAATACTTTCTTTAGATACCATTATTGTTATTACAAGATTTTTTTTTCCAATAAAATGTATCCCATTATTATTATTACTATAAAAAGTAGCATTTTGCTATTTCAAAACTGTTTTTTTACAAATCTGGTAATTCTGCCCCTATGTGCTTTTTGGGACATCTCTGAAGCTGATATAATTTACGCCATAAAGCCATATATTTTTGATAGACACCTCAGCTATTTCAGTTGCTGGTATTTTAAGGTTTTCCCTGCACTAATGTAAAACAATTGTCAAAATGTCAAAAATTGTCAGCCTGTCAAAATTCGTGGAAGTCATTTTTTGTGCTTTTTTCACACACATTCTCTACACCCCAATATGTGCTCAGCAACATCTCAGTACAGTGATATTATGCAAAGGATTGTTGCATTGTCTCTTGGGTAAAAGGCCACATTTGGGAAATGTGCATCTTTCAACTTTATATTTTGACAACTGGTCATCCGTGTCCCATTTAGAAAATCTTTGATGCCAGCCAATTCAATTTACCCCCATCAAACCATATATTTTTGAAAACTAGACAACCCAGTGTATTTCAAATGGTGATATTTTAAGACTTTCCACGCTAGGATTTTGGGGAAGATACAGATCCAATTTTAGGACTTACTCATATAAAAAAAAATTCGTTTTGGTTTTTTTTTCACAATTTCCTGGAGCTGCATGGCTCCCCTTATGGTGTCATGGCAACATCACTGGGGTCTATTCTTCATCGGTCGATGGGGCTTCAAAATTAATCCTTTGTTTAGGGGGCAGAAATGGCACAGGCAGGCTGATTAGGGGGGCAGTGGTGGCACAGGCAGGCTAATTAGGGGCAGAGGTGGTGCAAGCAAGGTGCTAGAGGCAGAGGTGGGACAGACAGGCTGCTAAAGGGGCAGAGGTGGCACTGGCAGGCTGTTTCAGGTGTAGAGGTAGCACAGGCAGGTTGCTTAAGGATCAGAACTGGCACAGGCAGCTTGCTAAAGGGGCAGAGTTAGCACGGGCAGGCTATTTCCGGGGCAGGGATAGCACAGGCAGGCTATTTCCGGGGCAGGGATAGCACAGGCAGGCTGCTTCAGGGGCAGAGTTGGCACAGGCAGGCTGCTTCAGGGGCCAGAGTTGGCCAGCATGCAGGATGCTTTCCAGGGGCAGGAGTTGGCACAGGCCCAGGATGCTTCACTTCAGGGGGCAGAGTTGGCCACAGGCCAGGCTGCGTCAGGGACAGAGTTGCGCAACAGGCAGCGCTGTTTCAGTGACAAGAGTTGGCACAGGTAGGCTGTTTCAGTGACAGAGTTGGCACAGGCAGGCTGTTTCAGTGACAGAGTTGGCACAGGCAGGGGGGTGCCACATTCAGGATTCAATGCCAAATACTCTAGGTACACCCCTGATGAAAAAACATTTGCCTTTTTCTTGATAAAGACTCCTGGTAAGTTGTGCCACTTGTGTTGAAATAAACACCTCCACTCTGCATAACTTGTACTGCTGGGCCTTTATTTGGAGGGCAAACTAAGAGTAGGTCATTTACAGCACTCGTCAATATGTGTTGTCATCTTCCGACGGTGGCACCACCTACCTTGACAAGTTAACGCCGTCGTGGATCTACACGTCTGAGGTTGTTATACTCTAGAACATACCATCTGCAAAGGACAAGATCAATAGACATTGCACTCCTTTGCATTGTTCTTTCCTGTCCGCCTATAAACAATATAATCCAATAATCTAACACAGAACAAAGTAAACTAGCCATATGTACACAACACAAGAAACTTTCCTCTACAAAATACTCGATTCATCTTCTAGAACGAATGTTTACATCAGGACGACACGCCCCCGTCGCCAGATTAATCGACGCGCTATTACGCCGGTCACGTGAGGTCATACTTGGCCACATGGCCTCGAAGACCATCCCCCCTGAATGCCGCAAATAATGAGCGACTGTGTGCTGGAAGAGGGCTGTTTTTTGGACCAATCGAAAGCTGGGGGTGGGACTTCCGGTGGAGCTAGCTATCTGACCAGATAGTGTGTACCGGGAAACGGTCGACGAAGCTGAGTGTCAGTCATGCCGCACAACTTCAAACCGGGAGACCTGGTTTTCGCCAAGATGAAGGGATACCCTCACTGGCCGGCACGGGTCAGTAAGTCTAGTCCCGGAAACGAAACGAAACGAAACGGACCCGGTGGGGGAGGGAATGATGGGCATTAAAAAAGTAAGCCGTTTACCACTGAAAAACTAAGCGAAAAAAAGTGATAGAGAACCGCAATGGGCAAAGGAGTCTTATCCTTCCGCCTCGGGGGTTATTGAGAGGTGTAACGGATAAGTGTTGAGATGGCATACGGGTTCAGTCGTTGGTATCAAAATATGAGGGCAAAACGGGGTGTCGATAAAAGTTCTCCAGCACCGGAGAGGACGTCTTTCATATTTTCCCCCTGCTCAGATCTTGTAGATATGAACCGTCAGTAAAATGACTCCATTACCTTTCACAGAGAACTGTAGCCTATTACCCCTTTTTACAATGAAAGGTCACGAGCGGGGCCCTCATAAGACCACCGTTCTTGCAGTGAACTTTGTATGAAAAAGTATGCGAGCTTGCGGATGGGGTCCTCCGGTCCCCTTGAATCTCTTTTTTTTTTTTTTTTTTTTTTTAAATTGTACAGCGCTGCGGAGTATGTTGGCGCTATACAGATTTTGACCGCGTGTGATGTAACTGCTGATCTGGAATATGACCTTTCCCATCTAAAAAAAGGTCTTAAATGTTTCTTTGACCTTCTGTCCTTAGATTGACGATGTTGCTGATGGGGCAGTCAAACCCCCACCCAACAAGTACCCTATTTTCTTCTATGGTACCCACGAGACGTAAGTATGCATGGTTTCATAGCGCGTTTCTAGCCGATGGTGAATTGGAGCTGAAGAATCGTAGGTGCTATTGATAAAGTTTAGACAAATTTGCTTTTGGGATGTTTTGCTACTTTTAGACACAGCACAGTCATTCTTCTTTAATTTATGAAGCATCGTGGGCAGTTTATTAAGTCATTTTGCTTATTTATAAGGCTGGATTATAAATCTTTGTTTTTAAAATCTGAAATGCATAAAGGTTAATATTTTTAAATACAAAGCTGTTTTTGAACAGTATAATGCACCTACAGTGCTAAAGGTTGTACATTTCCACATGAATGCTAGATAGCTATACTAGTATATCCGCACACTATATATATATATACGGTATATAATATTATTTCCAATATCCTCACACCCAATTCTGTATTTGCTTGTTTGTTAGAGCATTTCTTGGCCCCAAGGATCTTTTTTTGTATGAAAAATACAAGGATAAATATGGGAAACCAAACAAGAGGAAGGGATTCAATGAAGGACTATGGGAAATACAGAGTAATCCTCACGCCAGCTACAGCATGCCCCGTCCGGTGAGTGTTTTTCCTGCATTATGTGTTTATTTTCCATCCCTTAAGCATCCTTAGGCTTTGTCTTAGTCTGTCGACTCTGGTATTGTCATGTTTTTGACTGTGTGTACTGTAGGAGGTGCTCTGTAAATTGTGTGCTGTATATAAATAACAGGTGATAAAATATACTGGCAACTCACCTTCATATTCTCCGCGTGATTTCAGTTAGTTAGCTCATCCGATAGTGATGTGCCAGATGAGCAGGCAACAGCTGGGACAGAGTCTGGATTAGAGGAATCCGTGCCGGCCCTCCCTCCACCTAACGAGGCAACATCTAGTGAGGAAGAAGGTAGCGATTTTGGGGGAGTAAAAAGAAAAGGACCAATTGCCAAGGTAATCCTGGAAAATATTGCATCTATCCATATGCTAGTTTGTGGAAACATTCTCGCTACCTTCGCATAGTCGCGTGGCATTGCTTTGACCCCCTCCCACCCATCATGCCCACTTTCTTGCTCTTCTTTTTGTCTCATACTCTGCAGGATCCCAAAGCAAAGCGTGTAAAACATTCATCCAGTGAACAGGATCCAGACAGTGCTTCCACCTCTGAAGAAGAGAACTCTGACAGTGACCAGGTGAGATTTTCCATGTGAAAGTGGTGGATACAGTCGCATTCATAACATACACTGAAGCGGATATTCTGTAACCCTTGCAGTGCTGCATATTGTTTTTCGTACCTATTATTACAAAGTATAAGAGATCGAAATACTAAGAAATTTTACTTATATAAATATATAGCTTAAGTATGTCCATTAGAGTCCAAACAGGGCAAGTAACTAGATAGCTATGAATAGGTTAAAAGTGCAGATCAATATTAACAAAAGTGTTACCCAAGATTATTAATGTTCTCTACATGGTGGTTACAGTCTGGTAACTAAATCCATTGTATTATATCAACCTGGAACATTCTTCATGAGATCTGAGCTATAGATATATATATATATCTATCTGAGGGGCACTAAAAAAAGGGAATTATGCTCCAATTTAGATACGCTTTGCTAACCTACTGTTCTCTTCATTAGTAATTTGGATTAAAAAAAGCCAAAAACAGCCAACTTTTTTTTTTAATATACGAATTCCTGCTATCTCTTATACTTTAGCCCCCCTTACAAACACAGGAACTAAGTCCTCCAACAAAAGTCTTACAATTTGAAATATATCTTTGCTCCATAGCTCTGTAAGTCTCGCTTATGTAACACAGTTTGAAAATATTTTTTTCACTGGTATCTGAAATTACAGTGCCACAGAGTGTGTGTGTGTTTTAATTTTCTCCTTGAGACATTATTAATCAAATCTAACTTATTAAAAGTAAGGATTTGTCCAATTTTTGCTTTAACACACACATGTGATGAAGGTAAAAGTCCCCTCTAAGAAAATATACAATATCTGTTGTATTACCCGCAAGCTACAAACCAAAATGTCAAGAACTTTCAGAGTTTCAGTATATCAACAAACAAAAGCTCAAAAGCTTTAACTTACCCACAAATTGTATTTTTGTATTATAAAGAGAATGTCCACCTGGCTCCTGTTTGTGTGAAACAGGCAAACCTGCTTGTTTCCTCCCCCTTAGAAGCAGCATCTCGCTGGTTGCATCTAGGTAAAATTTTTGATGTAACTGATAGGTGACAGTAAATTAAGAGAATGTGAACATATTGTGTCTGCCTGGGCACACAGTCTAGCTGTGCCCACTCTCTGTAATAAGGAAACACCCAAATAGATTAGTATTTCTAAACAGTTTGCTTAACTGAACCGTATATAATATGTATACATAAAAAAAGCGTTTATATTGTTGCAAGCAAAGTGCCAAACCTGCGTATAGCAACATGAGCTGTTAAATTGTAACCTGCCAACCCCACCTTTTGCATATTGTATGGGTAAAAGCAATATTTGGATGTGATTTTATAAATTTGGCGGTGCTTAGACCTGGCACACCTTTTGGTCAGGGTTGACATGCCTCTCAACTGCTGTGTACGCATCAGAAACACTAATTAGATATTTCTCCTCAGGACTTTAACCCAGAAAAAAACAAAACCCAGAAGAAGGCAGGACCCGGAGGAAGAAAAAGCAAGGTTTGAACTCATATGAGCGTTTGTTGGGGTGCATTGGGTCCTTTCTATTATTTTTTTTTTCTTGCTAACACAAAGATATATTTACCCAGGCAGCAGTAAATTCTGGGTCTGACTCAAAATCTGACTCAAAATCTGACTCTGAAGATGAAGGGAAGGATGATGTGAAAATGCCATCATCAGCGTCGTCTTCTGATTCTGAAAAACCTGTGAAGAAGGCGCCAAGAGGCCGTAAACCAGGTAGGTGCAGGAAGACTTTATTTGCTCAATTATAAGACAAGGTTTTTTCAGAGCAAATGCTCTGAAAAATACCCCTATCTTATATTAGAGGTTGTCTTATAATCAGACCTCAAATAGAGGTCTGACTACAAGACTAAGATCCAGATCCTCCGCAGAACTGCCGGGGACCTGGATCCTACTTTCTGGCAACCGGTTAACGTCTGCGCGATGCACACAGACAACCTCCACTTCTACCTGACACTTCCGCCGGGGCTTCTGTGACAGAGCACCGTCGTGACATGACCTTCTGATGCTCAGTCATAGAATCCTTGGCATGAGGCCCAGATAGCAGCGGAGGTTGTCATCGCGCAGACGTCCACCTGCTGCCACATTTGACACCAGGGAGGGAGTCTGGAGCACAGGAGACAAGTCTAGGGTACGTCAGGGGACATATAGGGTTGTATAAGGCATATCAGAGGAGCAGTCTGGCAAATAAAGAAGAATAAGGCATATCCGGGGGTATAGGACATATCAGGGAGGCAGAGTGGCATATTGGGGGTTATAAGGCATATCTTGGGGCAGAGTGGCATATAGGAGGTATAAGGCATATCTGGGGATGCAGTGGCATATGGGGGTATAAGACATATCTGGGGGACAGAGTAGCAAGCCATCAGGCAGATGTGCGTAACTGGGGGGCAGTTTGGCAAATAAAAGGAAATAAAAACAAAAAAGTAGTTTGCATGTGAATTAATATTTACCAGTAAAACTTTTTTCCTATAGGGTAGTCTTTTATTCTGGCTTTTTCTCCTATTTTTTTAAATTAATATTCAAATGTTGGGGGGTCATCTTATAATCAGGGTCGAGCAAATACAGTATATAAGGTACGTTTTTCCAAAAATTAGAATACGTTTTTGTTATGTTTTTTTTGTGATAGTTGAAAAATCTGCATCAAAGCCTCGTGGCAGAGTCCGAAAAACAGAGACTCCCCCAGACAGCTCTAGCAGTGACAGGTAAAATCCTCAGCTTCTGTGTTGCTTAAGTCACTCGTAAGCCAGTGTGTTTTTTGTTTTTTTTTATGATTTCTATCATACTTGTGCATCAGTGCATGTTAATCTCTGATATTATGAATCAAGGGACTTCTGCAAAATCATCAAATCAAGCACAGTTAAGTCATTTATACCTAATTGAAAGAGTTGGTGGTATACCTCCCCTTTCCTACAGAGACCATATGTACCGTTCATGTTGTGCTCAGTTTGGAAATAAGCTGCTGGTGACCTGACCTCACTGTCCTATATTTATAGTGACAGTTCCCCAGACCGGGTTAGTGAGTGGAAGAAGCGAGATGAGGAAAGGCGGAGTGCGCTGGAAGAGCGTAGGAGAAAGGAACAAGAGGAACAATTGCGCCGACTACGTGAGGAGGAAAAGGAGGAGGATGAGAGAAAAAAGAGAGAGAAGATAGAAAAGGGGGACAAAGGTAAAACTGACAGTGACAGCAGCCAAAGCGATGATGAAGATCTTAAGCAAGAAAAGAGGTTTACATCTTCTGACTCTGAAAATGAGAAAAAATCCACAAAGGAATCGAAAACTAGTCCAGGAGATGGGAAGAAAGCCCCAAAGAAGGAAAAAGACAGAATGGCCTCCGATTCAGACAGTGACAAGAAGGTGAGTGAAGTTATGTCTATCACGCATGCTTGCAAATTTGTGGTGTAACTGTGGGTAGGTTTGGGCACCCTGGCAAATCTCAAGAAATTATGTAAACGCACACAAATTTGGGGAAAAGTTTTGTTGCACAAATTTTAACTTGTTAATATTTAACATTTAATGCACAGTTCCTATATATTTGTTCAGTATGATTTAACAGATTTTTTTGTTGGGACTAAAAGAATTTAAAAGAAAATCTTATTCTCTGAGCCTCTTAAACTGTTGGGATTATTCTCAATATCCGTGTGCTCCTTTAACCCTTTAATGACAATCCACATACGATACAGTGTGTTAGTGACCATGCCCGTACATGTCTATAGTAGCATTATTTGCCGTTCATCGGTCAGCGGCATCACAGTTTTCCTGGAAGCCTCACAAGTGAGGCTATCCAGGCAAACAACAAAAAAAATTTGTTTTTCTGACCTTCCGCACACCCCTGAGCCAGATGCAAATCTAGTGAGGGGCATTCCAGGATGCCTCTTCATTGAAGTAGTAGAATCTGTTTAGCAGTTTTTTCATTTAGTTTTTGCAGATTTTAGCAAAAAAAATCACCATTTTTTTTCTAGTAAATTAGATATGATAAAAATAATATCTAAAGAAAGCCCTGTTTGTCCGGAAAAAAACTATATATAATGTGCTTGGGTGCACAAAATGAGAAAGGAAGAAGAAAATTACAGCTAAGCAGCGACACTGAAAAATGTTAAGAGCCTTTTGTCCCAAAATGTAAGAGTCTTGTCATTAAGGGGTTAAGTAGCTGAGGGTACAAAATTAAAGACCCTTAATACGCTATATAAAAGCCTCCTGCCTGCAAGGTTCAACATGTAATTTAGGAAATTCAAAGGGGAACTTTTGAAAGACCTCAGGACTGTTTGTGGCCTTGTTGAGAATGCAGAACAAAACTGTTATCCTTAAAGAAGGATGGTTAGGCGAGTATTAGGAGTAGTGGTGCACCAGTCCACCTCTGAAGTATATATGACAACAGTTAAATAAGCCAGAGGTGATTAAACATAACCAAAGGAAAGGAAATTGAGAAGTAGTTAGGGATGGATCTGTCATGCTTTTGGGGTCGTTTGGCAGGTAGTAGAAACTCAGAAACCTAATGTCCCACAGTAAGGCTGGAGACCTAGCAATTGCCTTTGCAGTCCCTGAAATTGAAAAAATATTCAAAATCGCAAACATATTGTGTCTGTAAGATGACCTAGGGATGTGTCTCAAAAGAAATACATTTAGCCGACAACAGATGCTGTGACTTCTGCATACAAATATTATTTGTAAAGCAAATGTTTCACTGTGTAGCGTTATTACACACAAATAGACTGACATGCTATTATTATGCTATTAATATTTTAAGATTAAGAAGACTGTTAAAAAGCCAGCAGCTTCACAGTCTGCCAAAAAAAATGAGAAGGAAAAACGTGGAGACCGACCAAGAGGAAGGTAAGAAGAGAGTGACAGTGGTTGATAGAATGAACTTTTTGTGGATGTAGGAACAGTTATTACATTGTAAAACTCAATTTTCCAGACCTCCCAAGACTGAAAAGGGAAGAAAGAAACCAGAAGCAATAAATGACCGGAAAACACAGAAGAAAGGTAAGTAATTCATAGGCTGCACGTAATATGTCTGAATATCATGAAAAGGCAAACGAGGTGTCATGGTATAATCTTTCTACAGAGCCTACAGTAGAAGAAAAACTCCAGAAGCTCCACAGCGAGATCAAGTTTGCATTGAAAGTGGACAGTCCTGTAAGTGAAACATTTACTCCGTACGCTGATAATTTCACTTGGACGGCATTTGCTCCCGATGTCTCATTCTGACAGCCCATTTAAAAACAAAAATGTTGTGCCATGTACTTAAAACAGAGGCTGGTTATTGCAGCAACATGTTTGTGAAGACATGTATATTATGATCTATATGTTACCCACTATTCTACATGTATGGGTTTAGGTCACTTTCAACTACATAATGTTTGAGGCATGTACTATAGGTGTAAGTTAGTCTCAGATAATGAGCAGCCACTACTAGGTCCTAGAGTTTCCCCACGGACCCAAAGGGATTGGCCTAGCACTTAAAATGCAGACAGCATAGGTGTATACTCTGACTCACCTCGTACAAGGTGTGCCGGGGTGCTTCTCCTGCTCTACACTCCAGTGCAAGATTTTCATACAAGAATTATGCCCACTTCTACTTTTTCATTGTACTGTGAAAATCACACTATATGACCAAAAGTATGTGGCCACCCTCCTGATTGAGCCTAGGTGTTTCAATCGCACTCCTTGTTCACAGCTGTTTAAAATCAAAGGCATACATTGAAAGTAGAATAGCCCTGTTAGGTCTGCCCTGATCCACTGCAAGTGCTGTTATTGTGAGAATGGAAAATTGTGCCCCAGAGTTATATATAACCATATACACACACACCTCCCCACGCATATATACATACACACACACGCCTCCCCATACACACACCTCCCCATGCATATACACACACCTGCCCATACACACACGCAAACATACATTGCACTCAAGTCCCTACTGTTCCAAACTGCCTCTGGAAGCAACATCAGTACAAGCACTGTGTGTCAAGAGCTTCATAAAATGGGTTTCCATGGCCCAGTGGCTGCATGCATGCCAAAGATCACTATGTCCACATTATTTTTGTCGTATAGTGTTTCCTTTGTGAATATTTATGTGTAGCACAGTGATAGTGATAAAAATAGCTTTCATTAATACATCTCTTGTAAAAAACAAAAAACAAATGTGTTTTACCTAGGACATACAGAAATGTCTGAATGCTCTGGAGGAGCTTGGTGGTCTCCAGGTGACTTCTCATATATTGCAGAAGAATACAGATTTGGTTGCCACGCTCAAAAAGGTGAGTTGCATATCTCTGCACCAGAGAGGACATCTGCACTTGCATCATGATTTTTTTTTTCTATTCACTCCAATTCCACATTCTCGCTACCTCCTTCTCAGATACGCCGGTACAAGGCCAATCAATCTGTAATGGACAAGGCTACTGAGGTATACAGTCGAATCAAGGCTCGTATTCTGGGTCCCAAATCTGAGTCTCAACTGAAAGATGGCCAGAAAGATAGCATCGGGGAAAAAGATAAAGGTGAGGGAACGCATAGCAAGGGACCTATAATCAGTAAGCTCCCACAGGATAGTATGTGTACTAGTTGAGCTCAGAAATTTCAAAACCTATTATATTTGAATCTTTAATAGTATTTTGCAGCAGACTGTTATAATGATGGCAACCTTCATTAAGAAACGTTTACTCTAAGGGTAAATTAATAATATTGGGTGCTGTGGGCACTTAATGGGAAAGAAAATGTTTGAGAAACAGGATTGTAGATATCTGTGTGCTATTTATTGGTCTCATGGATTTTGTTGTGTCTAACATTCATAGATTGGGCTTCAGATATGTATAGTATACATAGAAATACCTTTTATTATCCTAATTACCAAATTTTAGAAACACCAGTGAATGGAGACTCTACATCCCAAGCAAATGAGGGCAGTGTTGAGAAGGAAAGTGAAGAACGTAACCAAGAGTGTGAAACAAGTGATCATGGAAAGGAAGAAGATGGGTGAGTGTGTGCAAAGCTGTGTTTGCAGCAGAGAAGGATACCACTATTCCTAGGCTTTTATGTTTACAACTAGTACTATTTTACATTAAATTCTTGTTGTAGCTCATACAAAAATGTTGCTTTACATACATTCAGACGCCTTACGGTACATGATTTCTTGCTTTAAAATCTAAGCACCAGCATGCAGTAAGATGTGTACCACAAAGTCCTTTGATTTCAAGATCTGTTATGTCAGATTAAGCCTAATCGGCTGTAAGACTGTTCCTTGCTATTGAATGTTGTCTGCTTTCGTGACTGATGCACACCATTACTACTACTACTCTAAATTCACACTGGCAGTAGTTTTGGGCGTTCTGCCCGGTGAGTTTATACCAGACACAATTACAAGGAGCCTAATGATATTGATGTGCAGATTTTGTTCTATTGTAAACCACGTGCAGTGGTAATGGTGAGGTTCTGGTGTATCCAACAGCAAGAGTATCCATTTTTTAGCGTAGGTGACTCCTTATCAGGACACTGAATTCCATTACAAGGATGAACAATGTTGAGGGAGATTGTAGACTCTGCCTGCTTTGAAAGAGGTTGGGATGTCTATTCTAATCTGCACAATGGAACCTGTGGGCTTCAGAGAGTGACTGATGTCTGGAGGCTAGATTGGGTCAACACTGACAAATATCCAACTGCAGGAGTATGTGGCACAAATTGTAGACCCCTTAGGGAAGAGCACATCTACAAATGTTCCACTCTCTTGAAGCTCTAGTGGCTACTACAGAAGACTACAGAAGAAGTTGGGGATGTAACCACATCCTCTGGAGTTTTTTTTGGCGTAGTTAGGACTGTAGCTTTCTTGTCTGGTACCACAATGGTTTTAGTGGACTGTAGAGGCCGTGTTATGTCAGTTTTGACTCTGGTTACTAAAATATAGTCTATTTCTTGGCCACCATTACACATCAGGTAAACCTTTCTTATCACACGCACCACAAACTCTGGAGTCACTTCTTACGTTATCTTTCAATGTAATGTATTATTTCTTGCGCCTCCTTTAAAATAATGCTGTTTTCTCAACTGGTGAAAATAAATTAGCTGTTCATTTTTGACAGTATGTTTTGTCTTTAACAGTACTAATCTCGCAGACGAAACTAGTAATACTGGCCTGATCCCTGCTGAGACTTCTGGAAGTTGAGGGGCTGTGACACCTAGGATTCTACTCCATTATTGCTGAAGACTGTCTTTGTCAGAAGTCCATTTCAAGGGTTGCATCTACTGTGTCCCCCTATGCTCTTAGTGATATTTGGTTATTTTTTTGTTTTGTTTTTCCTAGTTTATTTCTTGTGACATGAAATGAGTATAAAAAGTTTTTATAGATAATCTGTGTATTTTGTCGTCTTTGGGGGGAGGGGTATCTTAATGCTGGGTTGTTTCTGTCCAAAGAACTGTATCTAGCCACATTCTCTAAAAATCAAATTGATTTAAGAAATCTGTATTCTGTTGGTGGGAATTTGAAATGGTTAAAACCAGATAGAGACTCAGAGCTTGGTGTTTCTTACAGCTCTTTTTGTTTGTTTAGAGTGGTCCGAAACATTAACGTCCATTTTATCTAGAGTTTAAAAATTGTTTATATATTGTGGTATCTTTTAACACCCTACTTTTAGATTTTAGGATATTTGTAATAAAAAAAGTGTATGCCTATTTGTTGTGAACCCTACTAGTGTGGGTTATTTATGTAATTTTCTAGTTGGCAGACCCGGCTTCAACTTCTGTTCATTTAAATATAGTTTTTACTTATATAAAGCCCTATTGTAAACTGTTGTGGAATGTGTTTTGGCGCTATGCTATGTAAATAAAAGATGCCGTCGTAGCGCAAAACGTGGTGGCCCATCTCTCACTTATGTTAGACGGGTATACGTTGGACGTAAAACCAAACCTTGGAAGCTCAGAAATGGGAAGCGTTACGGAACAGCTGAAAGAAGCAGAATAAAGAATTAGACGACTTCTCCACCAAATCTACACAATGATATTCCAAGTGAAACGGGAATAAACCTACAACATAATGACAAAATGAAAGATCTGGGAACGAGAAACTAATGCACGTTATAGGCCTCTCACGAACCCACTGTAAAAGATATCTGTGTATGTATAAGTGTGTATATTTATTTATATATACATGTTTATTAGGAAGCCTGTGTGTATATATCACATTAAATATATAGGCATAAAAGGGCATACTAAAAAATGTTTACAATGCTACCTGACCCACATAGAGACAACTCAGTAGTTTATTAGCTCTACAGGGGTGTGGAGATTTTTTTTTTTTAAAAATCTACTTGTCGAAGGGACTAAAATGGTAGTCCAATCTACCTGTCCTGTATGACAATCTATTTGTACTGAATTTAAAAAAGGGTCTATGTATTAAATAAATAAAGCATATGTGTTAACAGTGAAATAATGTTATTTATTTTCATAACACCATCTCGGCAGACAGCAACCAGCATAACGGCACTTCTCATACAGTACCCACCGCCCTGGGGACGTCTCCTCGTGAGCTTCTCCTCACATCCACAAAAATGCGGAAGAATGCGGCTTGGACATCGCGCCGGATATGAAATGACATTGTATCCGACGCAGCCACAACACAGCGTGGGGGAAGAGGCTTCAGTGGCGACCTGCCGCTAATTGGAGGACATCCGTAGGGCTTCAGCTATGTAGTATTTTCATAATCAATTAGTTGGCAGATTGTTTTTTTTTTTTTCTTCAATTAATTGGATAAAAAATATGATTTTTTTTTGTTTAGAATAATTTAATGAACTAACTGGGTGTTAAAAACAAACGGCAGAGTAAAAAACTTAATGTGTGTCATTGTACTCTCTGCATACAACATTTTCCCTCAATTCTCTGTTTATTAACATAGTAATGTTCAGGAACACGTGTACAATACAAGTGTAGCAAGAAGTTCCCACGTATATGTCCGTCGTAGAGCACACGTTCAACGGCTGCCAGAGAGGAGGATCCTGGTCCCCTGCAGCGCTGCAGGGGGACCTTGATCCTAGCCCTGCTGCTTGCCCACAGCACGGCTTAATGGGAAGAAAAAAAAAACACCTGCCCAGGGCCCGGAACTGCATGTCGGGCGATACAGGTTGCGCATCCCTGCATTACATTTTTAGGATACATAGGTAAAAAAACTCCTGTTTATTTAACATCAATATTTGTTGTACTATTTGTTGCATTAATTCTAATTTATTGCAATATTACTAAATTCAAAATTTGTTAAGCTATTATAATCAGGTCTCTTCTATCGTGGTTCTTAAATGTAACTATGTTTCTTAGATTACTAATTAATTCTAATTAGTCATGTTCACTGCCTTACTTAAACTTTTCCTCCATAGATTTATACTTTCTTTGCTAATCTGTTTTTAACATATTTGTCATTCTCTTGTTTTGTCTGTTTATCTCCATCTGTATTATGAATTGAGCTTATTTATTTAATTAGTAACTAATAGGTGAGCTTATACTGTTAAATGCCTATATAAATTATAGTTAGTGACACAAATGGTTGATTGATCTTTTTATTAGCACTTTAAATACTGAGTCATTTAAAGGATGACGTTTGAATTTTGTGCCATACTCCTGAGGAAGCCCTATTGGCGAAATGCATTGGGTGGACGGAGTTACGCCCCATACGTTGTGACATATAGACTGAGACCTGCCATTGCTTGCGTGACCTGGTCTTGCTGAGAGCCTGCTTGTTGGTTGGATGTGCCAGCCAGGGTGAATTGCTCTGCATCCTCTAGCCAGCAAACGCAGAAACACACATGCATGTACCATCCTGGAGGTCAATTACACTCTCATGAGCGCAGATCTATACATCCAAAGTGGGACCACACACCAGAAAGGAGTCTCATATGCAAGATATTTGCTCCATACATATTGAAACGGAGCCGGCCTTGTGAGGAATTTTTAATAATTCAATAAATTAAATCTTTACCCTAAAGATTTACACTTGCATCTTCATTTTTTTCTCTTTTGTTACTCTCTTCGTAGAGCCATAAACCTTTGGAGGCAAACATCAATTGAATCTCCCTAAGAACCTTTTTGGGGACCAATTCTCTTGGACAATTCCTATGAACTGTGTTAATATTAGATTGGACTTTGCTGAACTTAAGTATCATTGTATCTATTAATCAGTAATTTATATATTATCTTCTTTATTAAACCTTTGTATATATTGCATATTTTGCACACAGTCACTTTTGATATGATACATATAACTTATTTGCACACCTTATTTATTGCCATATATTTATATTATATTGATTGCATATTGCACTTTAAAATAGAGCAGGACATATTTCTTTATCACGGTATATACATTTAAGAGTTAGACTTTTGGTGGATCTCCTGTCTTTGCTACCTACACAAGGAGCTCATTACTATATTTTTCTTTTTTTTCTGCATTTGCCAGAACCCATCACTAACATGTCATTTGAAATTTAAAGAACAGGTATGGAGTAACAGATCGTTTTGGTAACATACAATAGTAATGTAACGTGTTTAACCCAAGCCCGTTACACACTAGCCTGCTGAACAGAGCACTTGGACATAAATGAAGAAGAAGGTAATGTATTACAGGAGGTGTGGGGAGGCAAACGACAGTTACATAGAGAGTAAAACTTCAGTTATACCCAGAAACTGACTCGGGTAATTGAAGGAAACTGTCATATTTGTGGAAAAAATACCATATGTCTGTTTCTATTATGAAGCACATGGTGCTCAGTTAATGTTCAATACATTTTTGTGTATAGATAAAATGTCTATACAGGTCTATCTAAATGGATCTAAGCCTTTTACCTTCTGAGACACCAATCCTGTGCACTACACAAGTAAAGAAGAATGCATATTAAAAGCACTTTCATTGATTTTTCAAGACTCA
Organism: Spea multiplicata; assembly: GCA_009364415.1. NCBI lineage: Eukaryota > Metazoa > Chordata > Amphibia > Anura > Pelobatidae > Spea > Spea multiplicata. Next base: position 21,781,461 of record VKOC01000001.1, on the reverse strand, counting down.
TTTTTTTTATTCTACTCATACAAAATAATGTCCCACATTTATGACTATGGTTCCCAAAAGAAAGACCTACTTGTGATGAAGAAAACAGTATACAATTTGTGTGGGTTTATAAATCACATATTAAGAGGGACAGGTGAAGAGAGACATAATAAAAACATGAAACTTGTTCTGGTCCTAATGAGGTTAAACTGTTTTACTTGGCTGGTTGAAAAACAACAGTTTATGTAGTGATCTTTTAAAGCTTTAGAAATAAACAATTTGGGAAGTAACGGCAGAAAATATGAGACTACACCTTTAAAATCATCTAGGACAGTTAGCATCAGTATTGAGGCAATGCTGTTATGTCACAATGGCATGCACTGGTAACTGATGCAACATTTCATCAACCCCAAGACACATCTGAGACGTCACCAGCATGAAGACCTGGAGCTTTAATGCAGCCTCTCAATCCAGAAGTTAAAGGTAAGTTATACTTAAAAACTCTGTGTTTGCCTCTTAACCCCTTAATGACAAGACTGTTTGTAACCCCTAGTACACTTTGGGACACAGGCTTTTTAAACATTTTTCCAGTGTTGCTGTTTAGCTGTACTTTTATTCTTTCTCATTTAGTGCTGCCACACACATTATATATTGCAATTCTTTTTCAGGACAAGCAGGGCTTTCTTCAGATACCATTTTTTTATCATATCATCTAATTTACTATAAAAATATATATGAAAATGGTTTTCTAAGTCTATTTGAAAATACTCTTTTACTCATCTGCAAAAACTAATGAAACAACCTGCTAAATAGATTCTACTATTTGCCCTGAGTTTAGAAATACCCAATGTTTTTATGTTTTTTTATGTTATTGGACCATAATTGCAAGTAGCCTTTTGCTATTTCAAAACCATTTTTTCCCCAAATCTGGTAATTCTGCAGTGCTTGGGGCATCTTTGAAGCCGGCCAATGCAATTTACCCATCGAAATCATGTATTTTTGAAACCTGGCCACCTCAGGGTATTTGAAATGCTGATATTTTAACTCTTTCCATGCACTAATTCTACCACCATCCTTTTTCAAACTTTATGGTAGTCATTTTTTTTCTCACACCCATTGTACTTCATGTATGAATTTACCGCTCCTAGTATATGCCGCAGCCAAACCAGCCCCAATATGTGTTCAGCAACATCTCCTGAGCTCAGTGCATGTGTTTGTTGGTGTGACTAAAAGGCCACATTTGAGAGGTATGCATTTTTCAAATTCGAATTTTCACATGTTAACAATTCTGCCCTCATATCCTATTTGGGATATCTTTGAACCCGGCCAATTCAAATTACCCATCAAATCATATATTTTTGAAAAATATGCACCCCTGACAATTTCAAATGCTGGTATTTCACTGGTAATAGAGGGAAATGGAAGAAGATGGAATAGGAGCAGGAATGGAAAAAGAGGAAATAGGAGCTAACTAAAATGGAAGGGAAATGGGAAAAGGGAGAAGGGAATAGGAAGAAGAAGAAGAAAATGAGGGAGTGCAAGAAAATGGGAAAAGGGAAATGAGGAGAGGGAATGCAAGAAGAGGGAAATGGAGGGAATAGGAGAATGAAATGGAAGTGAAATGGAGGGAAAAGGAGCTGAATAATATATAAATAGGGAGAGTGAATATAAGAAGAGTAAACTGGGAAAGAGAATGCAAGAAGAGAGAAACGGGAAGAAGAATGGTAGAAGAAGAAGAAGAAGAAAATGGGGGGGTGCAAGAAGAAGGAAATAGGGAAATAAGAAGAGCAGGATAAAATGTAGGAAGGAATACCACAAGAGGGAAATTGGGCAAGGGAATGACACAAGATGGAAAAAAATAAGTGACTGAAAGGGAAGAAGAGGAACATACCTGAAGAAGATGGAAATGTAAGAATAAGGATGTGAGGGGAGGTAATAGAAGAAGAGGGAAATGGGAGGACTGAATTAAAGAAGAGAAAAATAAAAGAAGATGGAATGGAAGAGAAAATGAGGAAGAGGGAAAGGGGGGGTATGAACTAAAAAAGATGAAAATGGGAGAATGCAAGAAGAAGGATATTAGAGTATAAGAAGAGGGTAATGGGAAGGGAATGGGAAGGGAGAGAAATGGAAGAAGTGGGAATAGGAGCCTGAAAAGAAGAAGAGGGAATAGGGGTAGGAACTGGAATAAAAGAGAAATGGGGAGAGGAATAGAAGAGGAGGGAAATTGGGGAAGGAATGCATGAAGAGGAAAAGGGGAGATGCAAGTAGAGAAAATGGCCTAAAGAAGATTAAAATAAGGGGGGGATGCAAGAAAACATAAATG
>VKOC01000001.1:21767776-21779059 GCA_009364415.1 Spea multiplicata | reverse complement strand
GTAAATGGGGGTGCAAGAAGAGGGAAATGGGGAGGGAATGAAAGGGAAATGTAAAAAGGGACATATGGGTGGGAATGGGAAGAATATTGAAATGGGGGGAAATACAAAAAGAGGGAAATTGGGCAAAGGAATGCCAGAAGAGGGAAGATGGGGTGTAAATGAAAGGAAAGAAGAAATTGGGGGAGTTACTTGAAGAAGATGAAAATGAAGGATGCAAGGAGAGGGAAAAGGCATTCAAGAAGAGGGAATGGAAAGAGAAGAAAATGGAAAAAGAGGGAATAGAAGCTGGAAAGGAAGAAAAAGAAAATAGGAGATATCTGAAATGTAAGAGAAAGTGGGGCAGGAATTAGAAGAAAGTGGAAATTGGGAGGGAAATGGGAGAGGAAATGCAAGAAGCAGAAAGGGGGATTCAAGAAAAGAAAACGGAGAAGGGAATGCAAGAGGAATATGGGTAAAATACAAGAAGGGGGAATGGGGAGGGAATGCAAGAAGTGGGAAATTCAAGAAGATAAAATGGAAGGGAAATGGAAGAAGAGAAATGGGTGGAAGGTTCTGAAGAAGATGAAAATTAGGGGAGGGAATGCAAGAAGAGAAAATAAAAGTAAAGCGGTAATGCAAGAAAGGAAAATGCGTGGAAGCAAGAAGGAAGAAACAAGGGGAGGGAATGGAAGAAGATAAGATTAACTGGGCTTGCAAAAAATGGGAAAATTGACGGGAATAGAAAGAGAGGCAAAAACGGAAAAAGAGTAAATTAGCGCACGATACCTGAAATGGAAAAAGGGACATTAGCGGTGGGAATTGAAGAAGAGCAAAAATGCGGGAGGAGGAAATGCAAGGAGGGAGAAATTGGGCAAGGACAGATGGGGTGCTAAAATGAAAGGAAGAAGAGGTAATAAGGAAAGACCTGAAAGAAGATGAAATAGCGACGAGGAATACAAGAAGGGGGAAATAGAGGGAGAAAAAAGAAAATGGGGATGGGAGAAAAGAAGGGGGAAAGAAAATGGAATGGAAGGGAAATGAAAGAAGAGGGAAAGTGGGAATGAACTGAAGAAGATGAAAATGGGGGAATATTAGAGGGAAAGGAAGAAAAGAACAAGGAAGATAACTGAAATGGATGACAAATGCATGAGAAATGGAACAAGGGGAAAATAGGGGTAGGAGATGGAAGGAAAGGGAAATGTATAAGGGAATGCAAGAAGAGGAAAATAGGGAGAATGCAAGGCGAGGGAAATGCAAAAAGACAGAATGAAAGGAAAAACAGATGAAGAGGGAAATAGATAACTGAAATGGAAGGGAAATGAAAACGGGCAAAATAGGGGTGGGAATTGGAAGAAGATGGAAATGGAGAAAGGAAGAAGAGAAAATTGGGGGAGTGGAAGAAAAGGGAACAAGGAGGAGGAGGTAATGCAAGAAGCGGGGATGCAAGAAGAGGGCAATGAAAGGAGATGGGATGTAAATGAAAGCAAAGAAGAGATGGAAAGGAGGAAACGAGCGGAATGCAAAAACAGGAAAATGGGGAGGGGGTGAAAGAAGAAGGAAATGAAAAATATGAAATGGAAGGGAAATGGAAGAAGATGAAAATTGGGAAATGCCAAAAGAGGGAAATGAGGGTGGGAATGCAAGAAGATGGGAATAGGGGAACGAATGCAGGAAGAGGAAAATTAAAGATAGAATGGAAGGGAAATGGGTGGAGGGAATGCAAAAGGAGGCAAATGGGGGAGGAAAGACAGAAGAGGGAAATAAAATAAGATGAAAATGGAGGAAGAGGGAAATTGGGGTAGGATCTGAAGAAGATGAAAAGGAGGGGAGGGAATGCAAGAAAAGGGAAATGGGTGGGCGGTGACAGAGGAGGGGTGACAAAGAGGGAATAAAAGAAATGAAAATAAAAATGGAAGAAGAGTGAAATTGGGGGAAGGAATGTAGGCCAGAAGAAAAATGGGGAAGGGAATGAGAAGCATGAAAATGTAGGGGGGATGACAACGACGAGGGAAATACAAAGAAATATGGATCGAAGGGAATGGGGGAGGAATGCAAGAAGAAGGAAAAAAGAAAGATGTAATGGAAAGAAATGGAAGACTGGAGAACTGGGGGAAGGATCTGAAGAAGATATGAATGTTGAGAGTGAATACAAGAAGAGAAAATTGGGGAAGGCAATGAAAGAGGAGAGAAATGGGAAGGGAAATGGAAGAAGATGAAAATTGGGAAATGCCAAAAGAGGGAAAATGGGGGATAGAATGCAAGAAGAGGGAAATGGGGAGAGCGAATGACAGAAGAGAAAAATGAAAGAAGTTGAATGGAAGTAAAATGGAAGATGAGAGAAGTGGGGGAAGGATATGAAGAAGATGGAAATGAGGGGAGGGAATGCAAGAAAAGGGAAATGGCGGGAAAAAGATTTGAATAAGATGGGAAATGAGGGCGGGAAAATGCAAGACGACTGGGAAATAAAAGAATATGGAATCGAAGGGAATGGGGGGAGGGAATGCAAGAAGTAGGGAAAAAAAGAAAATAGGCTTGAAGGGGAATGGAAGAAGAGGAAAATAAAGGAAGAAGATAGAAATGGGGAGGAGGATGAAAAAAGAAAAATGAGTGGAATGTAAAAACAGGAAAATGGAGGAGTGAAAGAAGAGGGAAATAAAAGAAAATGAAATGGAAGAGAATGGAAAAGAGGAAAATTGGGGAATGCCAAAAGAGGGAAATTAGGGGTGTGAATGTAAGAAGAGGAGGATGAAGTGGCAATGCAAGAAGAGGAAAACGAAAGAAGATAGAATGGAGGGGAATGCAAGAAGAGAGAAACAAAAGCAGATAGAATGCAAGGAAAGTAGAAGAAGAGGGAAATGGAGGTAGGCCTGAAAATGGGAATGCAAGAAGAGGAAAATAGGATAAGGAATGCCAAATGAGAAAAGGAGAAAAAATGGAAAGAGAGGGAACTAGAAGAAGAGGAAATAGTATATGATTGACATGGAAGGGAAATGGAAAAGTGGCAAATATGGGTGGGAATTAGAAGAAGAGTGAAAAGGGGAGGGGAATCGAAGAACAGGGAAATGTAGGGAGGGAATGCAAGACAAGGAAAATGGAGGAGGAAATGTCAGAAGAGGGAAATGGGGCAAGGCAATAACAGAAGAGGGATATAAAAGAAGGTGGAATGTAAATGATGATGAGGGGAAAACAGGGGAAGGGAAGAAGAGAGAGATGTGGCAATCTTAGTAAAGGAAAATGTGAGAATAGAAGAAGAGAGAATGGGGGAATGGAAAAAGGAGAAATGGAAAAAAGAGAAATGGAGGGGTAAAATAAGAGCAAAATGGGAGAAATGGAAGGAGACAGAAGTGGGGGTGATAGGAGAAGAGGGAAATGGGGAAAATTGAAGCAGACATTAATGGTGAGGAATAGAAGTAGAGGAAAACTGTAGGGTGGAAGGATATAGAAATAAGAGGATAAAAGAAGAAGGGCATGGGGCAGAAGAAATGGAGGAGAATGGAAGAAGACATAAAGGGGTACAAATGTGAGAATAGAAAAGTCAGGGTGGAAGAAGAGGGATATGGGAGAGGAATACAAGAAGAGAGAAATGACGGGATGGAGGGGGCATATGGGTGGGAATGGAGGAAGGCGATCAGGGTGAAGCCCAGAGGGAGGGCAGTTCTTCAAGCCATTGTCCTTTAGAGGTTTCCCCCACAGGTAATTTTTTCTCTCCTGTGTGCTGAAGACTAACTCTTTTAATCCAGAGGCACCCTTTATTTTGGTTGAATTTATAGAATCATTAACCCTAGAGTTGGTGTATAAATATTTTCCTGAAAAAATATCTGAAATGTTGTAATATAATAAAGTATTAATATATTTATGCATGTTGTCTTATGGCTTTATTACCTGAAACAACATTAAGAAAGGCAGGATGATGGGTGCAAATGTGAAATAGTGTATGATGATTGTGGGGGCCAATTAATATTATAAGGGACTATTTTTATGGAGAATGAATGTACATGTGTATTTGTGTGTGATAAAGTTTGTATGTATGTTTGTGCTTTACTGAAATGGAATAATAACCCGGTCAACGCATAGATAAATACATTTAACCCCTTAAGGACAATGGGCGGTCCCTAAACCCATTGAAAACAATGCATTTTGAGCCCGTACATGTACAGGCTTTGTCATTAAGGAGTTAGAATAGACTATTCAGAAATAATAAAGACAGATAATGAATATGATGAATAAAAGCAACACACAATATATGTTAAAGTGCATATGATGAGTGGGATATCCCTTTAACAGCACGTCTAGGTTGTTTATTGATAACAGCACTTCTGGTGCGAAAAGTGTGGGCACATTCCATTTATTGCTACAGTTATAAGACCACTTTTCCATTTCTGTTTCTCTGGCTTTTGACTAAGATCATGTGGAATTGATTTGAGTCACAGATTTTGTATTTTGTGTCATGTTGAAAATGCAACAGTAGAAGCTGGTCCCTAAAGACTCTGCTTTCTGTGAGTTAAATGGTTGAGCCTTTGGCCACCATCCTCCCATGAATTTCTTCATTTCTAGGAGGGGATGCTAGAATGCTAGACCCTCGCTTGGAAGTAAGGGGCTACAACAGCAAATTTACACTGTTTTACAGGCTGTGCACTCACTACTTTAAATTGCTGGTGCGTAGTGATTAGGAAGCACGGAAGCCAAGGTCTGAAGTGACAGACTGTTGTGTGATCTGTCCCAATGTAGCAACATTACTTTCCTCAAAGGCCTTATACGGAGATGAGCCCAGGGAACAGCTGGGATGGTGGAGGTGATATAGCCCAGGATCCCTTATTTAAGTGTCCCACCTTTCCTTGGAGTGCACATGCTTTGGTCCTTGGTAAACATATTTTTATACTTTAGGAATTGATACACATTACTGCATTCGCAGGAAATGAAGTTCTCTGGTGGGACAGAGGTGGGATTTGGCATAGTTTTTTTTATACAGCCATGACATTGTAGTAAACTTATGACTCTTGCAATATGCTTCTGTAATCTTTCTTTGCAATCTGTCTTAAGAAACCAATAATAAAAAAAAATTCCTGACAAAGCAGAGAGGCCAAGGCCAAGATTAGTTTGATGAAAACTTGTGGTGCAGAGGAGAGGCCAAAAGATAGGGCCTTGAACTGATAGTGTTGCACTCCACCTTCTTTCTGAATTGCCAGACATAGGAATCTGTTGTACACTCATTGGTATGTGTAGATAAATTTCTAAAAGTGCCATCCAATCTCAACCACAGATTAGATGGGTTCCTTTTGAAAATGTCCCATTGTCAATAGAAATTGGGGATTGAACACAGGTCTGACATTCCCATCTGTTTTGGGAACCATGAATAGAAGAGAATAACTTTGTGCAGAAGATCTTAAACTACAGTGAGTATCCTGCTGTCTTTGACGCTAGCTCCACCTGACGATTGAAGTCTTCTATTCCTGGTGGCTATAAGTAGAATGAAGCAGCGTCTGGCAGGTATACCCAGTCAGGGTACGGGTTAGTCTTATCACACAACCTATGGGATATTTTAAGCCAGGGATCTTCTACAGATATTGCTTGCCTAGTCAGGCAATAGCTACAGCATACCAACCATTGGCATTCAATTCATCCTTCTCAGTTTTTCCAAGTGGAAAAGGCACAGGATACCTTTGAGACAAACACGATCTTTTTTTTCAATTTCCTTCCAGTCCTCACTCTTTTGATCAGCAGGTGGACTACTAAAGCCGTTGGGGACAGGACCAGAATTAAAATTGCCCTAGGGCACCCCAACTTCACAAGCAACATGCCATCTTTGTCCTCAACTTATCTATGTCCCCAAAACAGCCTGCCTGTGCCATTTCTGCTCCATAAACAACCTGTGTCTGTGCCACCTCTGCCCCAAACACTTATACATACATTTACTCACGCATCCATTCACACATTCAAAGTATGTGCCAATCAGAGGTGAATGAGCAGCATATCCAACTAAGATGCACATATCTGTACCTGGACCTGCAACAATATGACCCAGCAATACTGATCAGATAAGAACCATTTGGCTCATCTGCTGTCCCTTCATATATATATATATATATATTTTATCACAGGGCCTTACTCTCTTCTTTCCTCCAAATTATCCATATTACAATCACTTAAGTCTTTCCTGATAATTTATATCCCGAAAACCATTTACCATGTCAATATCCTTCTGGAAATTGGGTCTACAAAATGGTGCACAATACTCTAGCTGAGAGCTGTACCATGGCAGAGCCAGCTCTCTCTTATTTCTACTAATGCCTCCAGCTATACAACCCAGTAACCTACTTGTGTTTTCCAACCCTTTATTGCATTGTCTGGTTACCTTTAAGACCTCAGGAATAAATACTCCCAGGTGCCTTCTCTTCTGTTGTCACGGAAACAGTGTCCCCAATGTTATATTCTGCCATGGAATTTGTATGTTCCAAGAGTGTTGATTTTATTTGTTCATCTGTGGTGAATCAATGTTCATTTTCCTATTTTTTTATTCCGATGAGCCAACCTTTTATAATTTGTTCTGCATTCATTGTATAGCTGGTCCTTTTATACATTTAAATTTGCCCCTCACAATGTATGGTTATTGCACGTTTACCTTAAAATACTTGGAAAAAATAGGAATACTATCACCAATGGCCTAGCAAATAAAAAAAGTGATTCATATACCGATGTGATATTGGGAGTTATACTGTACCCTTGTCTATGAACCTGTAGACCTACAAATGACTACAAAGCTGTAAGCCTTTTCAAAGCAGAATTGTTGGAGCTACATATTTAAGTGTTTTTTTGTAAGTTTTTTGACTGATTACCTCTTTTCAGCATAATAGTTTAAAGGTATTTAGTTTCAAATTAACCTCATATGCATTTTCTAACCCCCCCCCCCACAAAAGGAAAAAAAAAAACTGCCTTGCAGGAGATGATCTGAACGCATGTATTGCTTGCTACAGCACACGCGCTACCGTGGTGTAAAAATGTTAATTTTGTTTACTCATGTACATATTAAAACCCACTTACAAAGTACTTTGCATTCTTTATTGGTGGGGCTGAATGGGACACTAGACAGGACAAAAAAAACCTATAACTTAATTGAGAGGCACAAATGATACAGATCCAAAGAGCAGGAAGTTAATATAATGCGACTATTGGCATGAAATTATTTGATACATAGACTCAATTCATTTAGAGGGGAAAATTTTTTTTTTAAAACATCACATATACAAAGTACAAATTTGCTTTAACCCCAAGACAAATCCTGTACATGTACGGGCTGACAATGCATCGTTTTTAATGGGTTTAACGACAACCCATTATCCTTAAGGGGTTAAGTGTCCAAAAATACCATACACAAGGTAAACAAAAGTTTAAGAAAGAACAAACACAATCAATTAAATGCAGGGTATTAGTTTATTGACACGGAAATGAATACACCCTTTTATACACTCAGTCAATGAAAAATGTCAGTTAAACTGTTATATTTTTTACTTTTACTCTTTATTCTCTAGTTCAGGTGTTTCTGGGCGCTCCACAAGCTGAGGGGCAAAAGGTCCCACCAACCATGTCAGAGGAGTGTTGGCAGCCACATAAGTGAAGAGCTCATCAACATGATCCCACACTTTTGCTGCACGTTCCTTGCTCTGTGACAGAACGCTTGCTGAAAGTTCCCCAAAGGACCCAGCTGTAGCAAAAGACGAATGGAGGTCCTGGGCATTTTGACGTAGTTGCTGCATGCGTTCTTGAATATGAGCTGGAAGACCTTGGGCCCCAGATGCTAAGCTAAAGCAAGTAGTCTGAAGCTGCTGGGTCAGGCTCCGTGTCATTTTGAGTGCTCGAGACTCCAGAGGCTGCAAGAAGTAAAAACCAAAATGAAGTTGGCAGATTTTGTTTTAGTAGAATTTAGCAGTCATTCATAGGAATAAACACACTACAATATTTTGTCATTCACTCAAATCACTTACCTCTACGTCTTGGTCACCACTAGCAGACCCCTCTCCTGATTGCTTAAGTTTCCAGTCTAGCCACAGCTGGTGCAATTTCTCTTGTCCACCCTGTACGCTCAGCCTTACAGACTCCATCTGTAAAGAGATGAACGCTATTACTAGCTATACAACTAGTCATTGTGTGTGTGTTGACTGGGGTCACATTATTGAAATGTTTAGTACATTTAATAGATGTTTGTTTTGGCAAGATACCATGCCCCATATGAGTAAGTAAACTTTATGGTCTACCTAAGCACCAGGGGCTGAAAGAACGCTATTTATACATGCCATACATTTGTAACTTGGGATGCCTGAGGAAAGCAGATTGGTGTCAAATGTCAAGCCCCATTCAACAACAGCATCTGAGCATTAATGTACCACTTTGTTTTAATAAACTTGCAGACAAGATGGGATTGCCCCTTTAAGTAGGATCGTTTTTAGCACACAACAGTCAGGAACATCTGTCATTAACAAAGAAAATGTTAACATACTACACATTTGTTACTTGTGTTGAAATGGTTGATGAACAAGGTCATGCAGCATTATGGGATGCCAATTTCTTCGGGATAATGCTGATAAAAGTATAGGAGAATGGCATAAAAAAAAAAGGAAGAGGTCATAGTCTAGATTTAAGAGTGTTATGAAATTATAAGACAGCATGGCAGGAGGTATATTGGCCTTTCATCAAATGTTTTAAAGGTTAAGATAGTCAGGGGTATAAAGGTTATTTCCAAGAAGGTATTAATGTTTAGATAAGGAGGTAGGGGAAGAAAAAGAAAGAACATAAATGAAACCTCCTCCTTTTATACAAATGTGATACACCAAATTTGATGGTACTTTTCAAAAAAGGTACAAACGCCTAGCCAGAGACATTTTAAGTTTTGCTAAAGAAAAATGCTTCACTTAAAAAAGAGCAGTACTCTACACCGAGAATCTGGGACACGGGGGAGCGGATGTATGGTTCCTACCAGGTCAATGGTTTGGTTCAGTTCAGCTAGAACTTCCTGAGTGCTGATTCGGGCACGCCTCACCTTCCCTAAGGAGTGTTGGTATGCACGGTGACGGAGTCGAGAAGACAGTGAGCCCAAACGAACAAAGTAACTCTGCTGTGATCTCTGTTCCGGTAGAGGGGCCACCTCAAAACCTTCTACAGATGAAGCAAGCTGGGCTGCAGAGAGAAAGAAAAGTTATTTAAAACACTTATATCGCAGAAAGTTAAACTTAAAGCCTGTAGTAGTCATGGCACAGGTAACAAGACAGAACAGGGGCAGTAATGGCTCAATTCGTTCCCTTTTCAACTAAAGCAGTGTGTCACTCACAAAACACTTGTGTACTAGATACATTGATAACCCTTTCAGTCCCCTTAGGACATACCTGCACATCATTAAAGCATGTGGCAAGAAGCCCATTAGAACATACATGCTACATGGGACATAGCTGGCTTCCTGCCAACCGTTCATTCGCAAGAAGTGCTGTACACTGTCATTAAGGGAATAGCCCATCACAAGATCAGGCATTCCCTTCCAGTAGGTGTCACTGCTTGAGGACAGGAAAGCCTCAGTTCGGTCCTTCTAGACCTTGTTGGGCTCTCCCATTGCTGCCCATGCTGGCTGATTACAAACAGATCAGGAGGGGGAGAAGGATAGATATATAGATTTATCTATATTATATGGGGCAATATTTAAAAACATGGATGCAGCCCTCTAGAACATAAATATGTATATAGGGTATGACCGATCGGGAGCTGTTGCTGAATACAAAAATCGTGTCAATGTTCAGCTATTGCATTTACAGGATAATTGAAAATGTAAGCAAAGTTTCAAAAATGTGATTGTTTCTATTTCCATCATAAATTATGTTTTATTTATTCTATGAATTAAATAAAAAAAGGTCCTACTTCTCCTGAATTAAATGATGTATAATTTGTGCAGGTTCATACATATATAATATATATACACACATTACGAAAAGCCGAGACTGAAAGGGTTAGCAGACTGATGGCCTCTCGAGCAAGAGGTGCCAACTAGCTCTTCAGAGTGTTCCACACAAACACTGTGCAACTGAAGACATGGAGAGGGACATCACCTGTAAAAGTTTAAGGACAAAAAAAACAAAGTTGATGATAAGCATCTCACCCAGCTCATCATCAGTCATAGGAAGGTAGTGATCCACCCACTGTTCAGACTTTCCAAGGACAGTTTCAACACCACTTGTGACTAGCTGTCCTACACGAGTATCCATCACGGATAACACTGCTGCTTTTGTCACATCAACACTGCCCTGGACAGCACCCTTTGCCAGACCCACTACACCAGACACTGCTCCAGTCACTGTATCACGAGCTCCAGTGACAGTATTGGTCATTGCGCTTGTCACTGTCCCATGTGCTCCTGTCACCAAATCTTTAGTGTCCGATATAACCTGTGAAGATTTAGCAACAGTAGGTTAGTTAAATAACAGAAAAAGGTAGTTGAATTTCAACAACATTCACATGGAACACTTATATGCAGCCTGTTATTCAATGGCTCCTGTTCTGGAGTTGCCCCTACCTCACTTTCACAGGAAAGCTGAACCAATACAAAAGTGTTAATAAATAAAAGAATGGCTTTAATAGGAGGTAGCTTTAAGTTATTGCGTATGGAATGCAGTGCTTTTAAATCTTTAATTTTGCTTGCATTGATATTTGACCCAAAATGGTCATCTAACCATGATCCTCAGGCACTGCCCTACTTTTGGGACTTGGAGTGTGGAATACCACAGCAATTAAGTCTCTCACAATGTAGTGAGACATCACTATAGTATAGAGGCTGCTAATGTATTACAACATTCCAAGTGGAAGCCAAACATTGGGGCCTTATTTTCTGAAACATGCAGCTTCACTCAAGGGTCAGGGCCTGACATCACACAGGAGAGCTTTGAACCTGGAAGACCCATGACACCTATGGAAAGCTTCAGGTAATTTTCTCCCAACGCACCGCTAACCTACCAACTACAGCACGATACAAAATAATGAGAAGACCTTAATGGGAGGGGCATTTTCCTGGTAGCACATTTCAACTAAGCATTTAACATTATACATACTATAAATCTAGTTTCATACCGGAGGTACACCTTGCCATTGATAAACAGAAGAACACAGGTCAAATGCTCACACCATTAATCATAGTATATTTTCCTATTAACAATCAAAATTAAGATTGCCAAACAGCATGCTAGCAGCCATGCTAATAATGATATTTAAAGTATGTAGCAAAAAAGAAAAAAAAAAAAAGTTACAAGTTCCCTACTCCACCCCCCTTGACAC
>VKOC01000001.1:21686215-21758009 GCA_009364415.1 Spea multiplicata | reverse complement strand
AACAATAGACGATGTCATTTATTTAGACAAATGCTTGCAACACACTTGTCCTAAAACCCTACTTGCTTGTTAAGCTACTATTTTCACAGAAACATAGAATAAAAGTTCTCCCAACAAGGAATTCAAGTCCGTCCCCCCCATTAGTAAGTAAATAATTCCTTTAACATATATATATGGAAATAGCACATTGCTGGGAAAAATACATATCTAGTTTGGTAGTTGCCATGTTGTGCATTACTAATATCTATACGTGATGATGTATATAAATGACATCATGTATTGTTCTGTGTTATAATTTAAAATGAACAATGCAACAAACACAAAGATTTGGGGGAAGAATAATAGACGGTTGCTCACTTCCTCAATTAGGAAGTTGTGGAATTTTGGGAATTCAAGGAATGGTTTTGTCCTACATACCATCCTTAAGTGATATATTTTTTATCCTGATTTTGCAATATTTCCACATTTTCGATCATGAGTTTTCACATTTGTTTTCAGTAAATGGATGCTGGATGTCTATTTTGCTCAAAGCAAATAGTTGTAATGATCAGATAGTTACAAAATCATTGAACTCCTGTTGGTTTTTGGCATACAATGGTGGAGTGTTTGGTTTGCAAAAGATGGCATTCTCTGTACTGGTTTTAAACAAGACTTATTTCAATAGAGTATTGTTTGAAACAGATGTGACAACATTCATGCAGAAATGTCTGTTCAGGAAACTTTAATCAGTATTACTATTAATACTTCAAATATTGTTATCTTTCTATTATCTAATTGAACATTTTGGATGCAACAAAAACAAGTGACATGTATTTTGTGTGAAATACATACATATATATATATATTTATATATATATACACACATATGCTACTGTTCAAAAGTTTGTAGTCAGCTGTATTCATGGAAAACAAGGACATTTCTAGCTGTGTTAACATAATTGCAAAGGTGTTTTCTAATGATCAATTGATTTTTTAAACTTAAGCTTGGATTAGGTAAGACAACATGACATTGGAACACAGGAGTGATGATTGCTGAAAAGGGGCCTCTGTACGCCTGTGAAGATATTCCATTAAAAATCAGCCGTTTCCATGTACAATAGTCATTTACAACATTAACAATGTTTACACTGTATTTCTGAACCCTTTGATGTCATTTTAATGGACACAGTTTGCGTTAATTTCTAAAAATAAAAAAATAAAAAAGACGTTTCTAAGTGACCCCAAACTTTTGAATGGTATTACTGTATTTGCTCGATCCCCAAATCTGAATATTAATTTAGAAAAAAAGAAAAAGCCTGAATATAAGACGACCCTATAGGAAAAAATTTTTACCAGTAAATGTTAATTCATGTAAACTATGTTAAACTTTTTTTTTAAATAACAGCTATGATTGAAAAAAATATTTTGTTTTTTATTTCCTTTTTTCAACCTGCCCCCCCCCCAGTTATGCCACATCTGCCCCCAGGCTTGCCACTCTGCCCCATAAATGCCTTATACCCCCTATATGCCACTGTGCCCCCGTGATATGCCTTTTAACCCTCTGCATTGGGGGTTGTCTGCGTCCATCGCGCAGACCTTCCCCGGCTGTCATAGTTTCCCAGCCGCCCCGGTGCAGGGAACTCTGATCTCTGAGGATCCAGGTCGCTGCGGGGGATCTGGATCTTAGTCTCATAGTCAGGCCTATTTGAGGTCTGATTATAAGACGAGGGGTATTTTTCAGAGCATTTGCTCTGGAAAAAACCTTGTCTTATAATCGAGCAAATACGGTATATAGACATACAGGAACAGGCTGTAAATTGGGGCCAATAGGGCTTTACTTTCCCCTGTTCCAGAAGGTGCCATCCCTCTCCTGCTTATATATATATAGAGAGAGAGACAGACAGACAGACATTTTATCAACAAATTTAAATTCAAATGCTTATTTGTGGAAATAAATATGTGTCCTCTGATTTCATGTGGGTACACAAAAAAATAGGCCTAATGTTGACCAAACAGCAAAAATGAAAAAAAAAAATGAAAATTCTGGCATTTAAAGGGTTGATACACTTATTGCCAACTTTAAGGAACTATTTGACTTAGCTGATTGTAAACCGGATACAGTTAAAGGAAAACAGCACTTATTTGAATAAGAAGAAAGGAAATGGATACAACAACGTGATGATATGCTTTCGTTAATAAGCTTTTAGGGCATCTAATTGTCGTGAAACACATAGCTGTACTGTCTGAAAAAAAAAGATGATTTACATACAATTAAACAATAACAATCACAAAAAGATTAACTAAGGAAGCCAAGGTAATGTTCCCTTTCAGACAGACTTCTAATGAGGACCTAATCATGTTTGTTTTCTGTTAAAAAACTTCCTTACTTTTAAATTTAATCTGATCTCATTTTTATTCTTCTCTGTACTTCTGTCAGTCAGCACTTGTCCTAATGGATGAAAGTTTTAAAATAAAATTATAAGAGTTAAGGCTGGGAAAAAATGCTCTAATTGGTCTAATCAACATTGCAACTTAATTGTACTTTATCGTTCATCTTGTGTCCATTTACTTTTAAATAACCCCCAATGTTGTTGTTCAAAAGTATCATTTAAACAACACATTCAGTACTGGCTGCGTTACAGCATTAGGAACAAAATGTTTTAGTTTTTTACAAGATCTGTGTTTAAATCAGATTTGGTCGTTTCTAGTTGGGTCTCGGGGAGTTTATGCAAGAAGATGTTTAAGTGGAAGCTCTTTTTGTTTTACTTGACGGTCCACATATACCCAGCAGTTACTGAAACAAGTACTTTCGACAGGGTTACCATGACAGGATCCTTTCTGTGTTCCTTGTATGAGTTATCAAATGCTTTCCAATTCATGTGCAGTGCACGTTGAGTGGGTTATTTACTAATTTTTGGGCAGCTAGTCAAATGGATAATTTTGAACTTCATACGGAAAATATTAATGACTGGATGTACTGTATACAATTTTAAAATGTAACCTTTATTAATTGAATTGGTAAAATTATATACATAAACTACTTAAGGTGGGGAAAAAAAAAGAAATACTGTTATTGCGATTGATGCAAGAAATCATTCATTCATTCTAAAAGCAGTTCTCGCTATTAACCTGGGTGAGCACTGTCCTTTACATAGCCCCAATTGTAAGAAATGCCTGCTTACTACACTAATAATTTGTCAGCCTGCTTTTCAAAAGACCCGATGCAAAACCTATGTTTTCCCCTAGGTCAAAGAGTAAATTCCGAGGATCAGTGAAATAGAACCGCCAAACAAGAGACGGAGGAGAAAAATCACAGTAGACAGAGAAACTTATGTACCAAGTAAAGGGAGAATGAACAGAAAGGGTTATACAGTAACACGATGACGCTTTCATAAATGTAGATTGATGAGACTTTAAGAAGGTAACAACCTGTATGGGTAAAAAAACAAGAATGCCAAAGGAAACAAGCTGTGCCAGCAAACTTTAATAAAACATATTTGAAAGAAGAAAAAATAAGCAAACTTTTCTTAATTTCTTCCCCAAGTAGGTCTTTGCATTTATATTTTTTCCTAAAAACTTAATAAAGGTTAGTTTACTGTGCATGCGCATATGATAAGATATATCTGGATAAACTATTTGGAATAGTATAATCTAGGGTGGTATCAAAATTCTCATTCCTAGTTAAACACAATATCTGCTATCACACAACTCATTTTTTGGGCACACAGGTGGCCAGCTAGAGTGACCACAATGACCATTGTTTCTGGCACACACATAATTTCCATTGACCAGAACAGGTGATGTGTTGCTATGAAGTGCGTAAGAGATAATATATTTATATTTTGTTTATAAAGAGTATATTGACATCTAATTATAAAAAATAAAAGTATTGCATATGAACAGAGGAGGGCTGGCATCTCCTTGATGGG
This sequence comes from Spea multiplicata, assembly GCA_009364415.1. NCBI lineage: Eukaryota > Metazoa > Chordata > Amphibia > Anura > Pelobatidae > Spea > Spea multiplicata. The sequence continues at coordinate 21,754,101 of VKOC01000001.1, read as the reverse complement.
GGAGAAGGTAAAGCTAATTGGCCCCATCGGGTGTGTGTTTGGGTATGTTTGTGTGTCACTCTGTGTGTTTCTGAATATGCTAGGGTGTGCCGGGGTACGTAAGTGTAGGTGTCTCTTTCAATGTGTACGTGGTAGGTTAGTATATGAGTTTGTTAGTGTCGGTGCCCGTGTGTTAGTGTCTGAGCCTGTGTGCCCAGTTGTGTTAGTGTGTGGTTATGTGTCCGGATGTCTTGTCAGTGTCTAGATGGGTATGTGTTAGCAAGAGTGTCTGTGTCTCTCAGTATGTTAGTATGTGTGTGTTCATGGTTGCATGTGTCTGGCTGTATGTGTTAGTGTTGAGTGCCTGGTTGTGCTGGTGTGTCTAAGTGGGTGTGTTAGTGTGGGTCTCTGGATGAGCCTGTTTGTTTGAGTGTCTATGTGCATATTAGTGTGAGCGTCTAGGAGTCTATGTTAGTGTGAGTGTCCATCTGTGTCCGCTTGTTCTTATATATGTTAGCGTGTATGGGGGTATGTATTTGTGTGTGTGTCTGTGTGTGTCTGTGCATGTGTGTATGTGGGCATGTTAGTGTGTGTGTTTATGTGCATGTGTGTTAGTGTGTCTGTACACGGTGTCAAAGTAGGGCAAGAGCACCCTTGATGAAGACCCTGAAGGGTTGAATATATTGCCTGTCTTTAATTTAATGGATTTAATGGTCTTAGAGGACGTAGAAGGTTTATTATACATTAAAAAAATCCTAAACAGCAACATGCTTACTTATCTCTACAGCATGTTCATTAATATCTTGTTTTGGCCCTTTAAAAAAGGATAGAGTGATTATATTATAAAATGACGAATTAATGTTTGCATTTCAATTTTATCTCTTTGTACATGCTGCAATGTACTGTGCAATATGTAAGCGAGTATAATGACGTGTCTGTAGATTGCATTTTATTTTAAGTGGGGATGCAGGGATGGCAAAGAGCTGGCAACATTTAGCCCTTGGGCATGCCCAGCTAAGTGACATCTGAAAGATATGAAAACATTTTTGCCAGATATTACATGTGAAGCGTCACTGTGGGATCACGATTATGACCAAAGTGCTTTTCTTAAGTGTTAGACTGGTAAAGAAAATAATTTGGAGATTTAGCATCACGTATGCCCTAGTGTCTTGAATGTTTTCAAATGTTTACATTATATCAATTAATATGCTTATTACATTTATTTGTTTTTTGCCCACAGTTTTGTAGGATGATTGAAGTCCATGAAAGATTGAGATGATGTACAACTCAAGTCTATGAATTCTCCCAGGATCCCCAAAGCACTGATGGATCTACCAAATGACCCATTAAGGGTTGCTAACATGTGCAGTATAAATGGAATAGACGTTTTTTGCCCAACGCTTGACACTAATTCATCTGATGGAACCTGCTTCAGATATATAAATATGACCACTGCCATGGATATGAAAAAGCCAATTACTTCTTCATGGTTTTCCACTATTTTCAGCTTGATTGGCCTGGCTTCTAATCTATTTGCCTTCTGCGTATTGGTCAGCGCGTCCAGGAAGACTTGCAGCCGCTCACGGTCCTCTTTCCTTATTTTCCTTTGCGGTCTAGTGGTTACCGACTTCATGGGACTTTTGGTCACTGGGATTATTGTGGTGTCATATCATATAACGCAATTTGACTGGCAAGTGTTTGACAAGAATTGCCATCTGTGCAATTTTTTAGGACTATCTATGGTCTTTTATGGGCAGTGCCCACTTCTTCTTGGTGCTGCCATGGCAGCTGAACGTTTCTTTGGCATAAACAAACCATTTTCTCGTTCAGCTAATGTGTCCAAAAAGAGAGCCTGGGGAATTGTGGTCATGGTATGGTGCTTTGCTTTCTTCTTGGGACTATTGCCCATAATGGGCTTTGGAAATTATACCCTACAGTATCCACGATCCTGGTGTTTCCTCACATTATTACAAGATTCAAACAACAAGGCGTTTGGATTGATTTTTTCCCTGACTGGCATACTATCCGTCTGTCTCTCTTTTATTCTTAACACCATCAGTGTGGTGACCCTCTGCAAAGTCTATCATGACCGTGAGTCTGTCCAGCGACGGAGAGACAGTGAGGTTGAAATGATGGTCCAGCTAGTCGGGATCATGGTGATTGCCAGTGTCTGTTGGCTTCCATTACTGGTAAGCTAAAAAATAAAAAAAATATTTGAGTCATTATTTTCATAGGATTTCAATGTTTTTGAGCATGAACAATGTTATATGTGATATGATACATGCATAAAAACACATATGTTAGACTTGGGCTGTCAAACCCCGGGCCTCAAGGATTTAGGTAAATTTTTGCTTTGAGCACAAGTTTTAATCTGTTCAAACCATTTGGATTGAGCTGCCAGTGCTTAGGCAGATATATTCATAAAATCTGTCCTGGTTCTGGTCCTCAGGGCCTGGAGTTCAACACTTTGATAAATACCGTATTTGCTTGATTATAAGTTGAGGTTTTTTTCAGAGCAAATGGTATATAGGGAGGTATAAGGCATTTCAGGAGGCAGAGTGGCGTTAAGGGGGCATTTAATAGAACACTCTGCCTCCTGAAATGCCTTATACCTCCCTATATGCCACTCTGCCCCATAATATGCCTTTTAACCCCCTAAATGCCAGAGTGGCATATAGGGGTATAAGGCATTTCTGGAGGCAGAGTGCTCTATACAATGCCTTTTAACTCTTAATGCCACTCTGCCTCCTGGAATGCCTTATACCTCCCTATATGCCACTCTGCCCCATAATATGCATTTTAACCCCCTAAATGCCAGAATGGGATATAGGGGTATAAGGCATTTCTGGAGGCAGAGTGGCACATAGGGGTCAAAAGGCATACCATGGGGCACAGTGGCATATAGAGGGTTAAAAGGCATATCATGGGCCACAGTGCCATATTGGAGTGGCAAGCCTGGGGGCAGATGTGCGTAACTGGGGGACAGGTTGGAAAATACAAGGAAATAAAAACAAAAAATATATTTTTCTCAATCATAGCTTTTATTAAAAAAAATAGTTTACATGAATTAACATTTACTGGTAAAACTTTTTTCCTTTAGGGTCGTCTTATATTCAGGCTTTTTCTTTTTTCCTAATTTAATATTCAGATTTTGGGGGGTCGTCTTATAATCGAGCAAATATGGTAAGTTAATACGTAGAACCAGAAAAGAACCTAGAAGGACTCCACTTACAACGTACATGCAGTTTTAGTATTTGCAACACTCGCAGCACGAGACCTGTACTGTAATTTTTGGGGGCTGCTACACTAGGCATGCCCCATGCTTAACGGGTATAACAATGGTGAGATTTCAGTCACATTTAATGAATTATGTGACAGAGCAAGGTGCCAAAAGCTTTGTATCAATACTATTACTAGGAATTATCCCAATATATAGATGAAAGTCAAAGTGCTTCCAACATCTGGTTTACATTGACCCAGGCGTAGTTCACTTAGCATCACTGTTCTACTTGCCCATCACACATGAATATCTCGTAACTTTAGTACTTTCATATTCATTGAAACATGTAACAAAACCAGATTCCATCTTCATGAAACTATGCAAAACAAAATGTGTTTCTCTTTAAACATTAGCCAGAAAATAAATCTGTGTTTGCATTCTGTCAAAGGAATGTTCTTTAGATATATCTGCCTAATAGTAAGAGATTAATCCCATAATGTCAGTTTTGATTAAATTTTAAGAAGTCCGCCGTGTTTGAAAACAACGTTTTGGGGATTTTTGCTATTTCTTCAGTTATAACGGCTGGTTTAGAAAAAAATCACAATGAATTTCATGTTTAACCCCTTAAGGACAATGGGCGTTCCCTAAACCCCTTGAAAACAATGCATTTTGAGCCCGTACATGTACGGGCTTTGTCATTAAGGGGTTAAAAGAAACAGTCATCGACATATGTTCTTTATTTAAATGTTTTGTTGTAGGCGATTGGTATTATAGCACTACTTCTGCATAGGTTTGCTTTACAGACTTAAGAACTTTAATCTCCCAATGTTTCCGTGTCAATATTAATATGCAGCCACGTAATTTACTAAACTGGCAATATACTATTATGAGAATGCCATTGCTGAGTATGCAAGTGGCACGTTTTAGGAAATCAATTACTATGTAATTGATTGATAGGGATAATTAAATTTACTGATCCCAAATGAAGCAAGCAATAAACACATGAAGCATTGATAAAATTACTTTGGGATTTGTTATTTCAGCTGAAGCATTGATTATGGTTCAATAACTTTATTTTAACAATATGATCTATAAGGTCTAGTTTATGATCCAGCTTTATATCTAGCTTATATATATATAATGTCTGGAACTTTAGGTATATGTAATACCTAAAAACACAAGAATATCAGTAAATTAGGTTCACTGTTGATCCATAGAGGAAAAAAGACAACAGAATCATGATTTTTTAATTACCCATAAATAGATAAATACAGCGCCTTTTTTGTTAATAGTATTTCCATACGTTCGACTTCTCCTATGTCTTTTATTGCCCACTAAGCTCAAATCATAACCACCATGTTTTCTTAATTAAAGTATGCTCCATTAATCATTCCTGAACTTTACTGAATCCTTTTGTGTATTTAATGTTTTTACATGCTTCTATCGCCCTTTTCCCATATGTACTATGCATTTAAGTTTTTAATTGTGAATTTTGTTAGAAACAAAAATAGCCATTTCTCTTTTGCATTAGTTAATCATAGATTGAGACTTTAGTCAACGGTGGTATCTTATTGCATCATCATAGAACACTTTCTTGAGGTAAAGCAGTCCCTAACCCCAAAACTACAAACTTGCTCTTTTGGAAAAATAAAAAGCACCAGATATTATTATTTTTTATTGTTTTATAAAGTGTATATCATATCATATTCCACACTGCTGTACAATGGCTAAACAGGACATAGTAAGTAATGTATTACGTAACAATTTGACTGACATAAACAAGAGCTCAAATAAGCTATTGGTTGTTTTAATTAATTAATTTAGGGGGAAAATGTGAAGATGGTATTTTCCCTTTAAGAAATGTATAGTGGATTACACGTGATTGAGAGACATCTTAAAACTGATGAACACATCTGAGAAAGGAAACTATTACCATGCATGTTCTGGAATTTGACAGATGGCTACATAGCCACAAAAGTAGTGAAGTTGGAAGAAAAACAGACATGCTTCAAGTTGAACTTTTGCAAGATTTTCCCTTTATACTAGTCTGTTGATCATAGACAAACCCTTTTATTGAACTATTTCCAAAATTTTCCCCCAAGCTTTTCAAATTAATCATTGGAAACTGTGTACATGACTGCCTGTCTGTGACAAAATCCATGAAGTCAATGGTTTCAAGACATTCGTTGTATCTATATTTAGGATAAAAAACGTAACTATGAATTATTTTCCAAAACCTTAGAGAGAAGCTGCAGCTCCAGAGCTGCTCCTCCAAGTAGGAGCCAATCACATGTCACTACACTTTAGAACTGCAACCCTCCTGGACCTGCAGCCCTAGGCCTAATTGGCCTGGGGCAAAATATATGGATGCAAAAGCGGGACAGATCCTCCTAAAAAAGGCTTTTTACTGGATGTAAAGACCTTAATCAGTCTGTGGCCTCATTTTATATTCAGTAATGCCTCAAACTATACCAGTCTGCATTGTCTGTTTTTCTTTCAGCCCTCAAAGAGAATTACTCCAAAGTCCCTCTTTTCTGTTTTTTTGCCCCACAGATATATTCCGCCTTGGGATGTTTACATCCAAAGCAGGCCCGGCCCTACCATGCAGCAGAGTGGGGCAATTGCCCAAGGCGGCACTTTTGAAGAGGCGGCACTTTGCCACCCCAAGCGTCCTTTTTTTTCATTTTTTTTTAAACCGGAGAAGAAAGAGGGGCACCCGCTCGGTACTCGCTCGGTGCCCCTCTCTCTCCTCTGCGAGCCCTCTAGCTCGGTCTCGGTGCCGGCTTGTAATGCTGAGCGCCGGAATATGACATCATTTCCGGCGCTCAGCAGTAAAGCAACGCGCACCGTGGGAGACTCGCCGCAGGACTGCTGAAAGGTAAGTGAAGTACAAGGGGGGGGAGAGGAAGGATAGATAATGACCCCCGGCGTTGGGGGCTTCATTTTAAACTTCGCCCCAGGCGGCATTATGTCTTGGCCGGCCCTAAAGAAATGTATTTGATGAAATTATATAATAATTATATTAGAAGAAAATTACTTCTGAAATGTTGTATTTGGTCATTGTTTTGTTACTGTAGCATTGCTGGTGTTAGCACTAATGCTAAAAGGGAGAAACTAATCACATAAGCCTTTCAAGAGAATTTGTTCTACAGTGTAATCAGAGAAAATGCATTTTACTTAGTTCCTTGCCAACACTGTATAACCCCTGTCTTTGGTAGTAATTAATTACATATACAAAAATGATAGTTAATATAACAGTTAGATCGCTGTTTATGTTTGAAATGTTATTACAAACTAGTATGGCTCATTTGAGGCTGTAGAAGTTTATTTTAGTAAATCTGAAGTGCTTGTGTCTAACTTTTTTTTTTTGGTAAAGTTTGGTTCTTCCCTTGTGGTTTTGTGACTCAGTAGTGTTATTTTGATAGTAATAAAGATTATCTAATTAGTTACACCTTTCTTGTTTGTTTAGATCTTCATAACACAGACTGTCCTGCAGCAGCCCAACGTGGGACTGGCTAATGGAGAAATACCTAGAGAAACAGAGAAGTTTCTTCTCATCTATCTCCGTGTGGCCACCTGGAATCAGATTCTGGATCCCTGGGTCTACATTCTCTTTAGAAGAGCAGTATTAAAACGAGTTTATCCTAGCTTGAAATCTCGGCCATCAATTGTGTCCTTGTATCCAACTCTTACCGCTTCCTTACGTCGCAAGTACACTCAAGAATCTGTGATTCATTAAACAGACTGCTGCGGCTTCTTTGTGGGGAAAGAAAACAATAATCTCTAAGTTAGTTACATACATGCATGTGCAATCTGTTTTGGTTCTTGCAGATATTTATAAAGTAATATGCTACTTATATGAAGGAGTTCCAGTTCGCAAAATGCCCAGCAGCTTCTTGCAAGAGCCCTGCCGCATGTCCACATAAAAGTACCTTGTCTGCCTTGTATGTGAGTCACATGAAATAGGTCATTTTATCCTGTGAATTCTGTAAAATAAAGAAGGTATTTACAGTTTGAGGAACAATTATGTGAAATTTCTACATATATTAGTCATTTAATTTGATCCAATCTTCTAACTAAGTTACAAAAATAAGCAAACATAGCCTGGCTCCACTAATAACACACACTTATATATGTTTTTTAATGAACACATCATATAAACATTCACAGTGCAGGGTGAAAAAAGTATGTGAACCCTTGGATTTAATAACTGGTCGACCCTCCTTTGGCAGCAATAACCTTACCTAAATGTTTCCTGCAGTTAGGAGGAATAATTGATCGTTCCTCTTTACAAAACTGTTTCATGTTAACAATAGTCTTGGGATGTCTGGTGTGAATCGTTTTCTTGAGGTCATGCCACAGCATCTTAATTGGGATGAAGTTAGGACTCTGACTGGACCCATTCTCTTGTTGATTTATGTTGTTGCTTGGGGTTGTTGTCTTGTTGCATCAACCAACTTCTGTTGAGCTTCAGTTGGTGGACAGATGACCTTACATTCTTCTCCAAAATGTCTTGATAAACTTGGGAATTCATTTTTCTATCAATTATAATAAGCTTTCCAGGCCATGAGACAGCAAAGCAGCCCCAAAAAGTTAACTTTTTAATGGTGCTGTGTCTTTTTTTTCTCCACGCATATTCTTGTGTGTTCCGTCCAAAGTCAATTGTGTCTTCATCTGTCCATAGGCCTAGGGCAGCAGGTTTAGGGGGAGACAGTAGCTCCCCTGATACAAACTATTGAACAATCAAGTCTCCCAGTGCCCCACTGCAGAATGGGATGGCCTAGGGCAGCACCCAAGGTAAATTCACAACTGCCACTAGTACTGAGAAATATCCAGATGCTTTTTTGTGACCTTCAGTTGTGCAGTTTTTTCAATATTTTTTTCTGAAGAGTAGTGGTTCCTCCCATGAACACTCCTAGGGACAACACTTTCTCCATGTATAGACAGTTGGTCTTATTGTGGGCTAATAGACATCTTTTGTAACCCTTTTCAGCATTTTGCAAGTCCATAAATCTTGAGATCTCTTCTGTTTGAGACATGGTTCACATCAGGCAAACTTCCACAAATTCAAACTTTGTGAGTTTTTTTATAGCTCATGGCACCTCCAATCTTATCTTTTCGATTATGCTATGTTAGCTGGCCCCTGGCTCCAATTTGCTTTTGCAGAAGTCATTAGCCTAGGGGTTCACATACTTTTTCCACAATGCATTGTGAATGTTTGCATGATCTATTTAATAAAGAAGCAGACTTTGTTTGCTTATTGTTGTGCCTTCTGTAGATTGGTGGCAGAGCCTGTAGGATAATGAACATAATATTTTAATGAGGTATGATCTTGTAGTATTCTATTTGACAGATTTAAAATGCTTTAAATAGTCATTAGATTTTTCCTCGTTTTCTCAGGAAAAAAAAGATATATAAATAGTGGACTGAACATATGGAACATTTTGTCTTAAAACAGTACGTTCCTTGCACGTCATCACATAAGGGTGTAAGAGCTCCTTTTGTCATAGAGCAAATGTAACAAATGTCCAGAGATCAGACATTCTTGTGTCTATATTTTCTCTTTTGACCACTGTGCTCACTAAAGGGGTTTTTGAAAATTGTAAAATGTCGTCATGAGAAGACTGAGAAGTAAGAGTTTCTTCATCATCCAAAAGTGCTTACAACTTAAAGTCTGCTAGAAAAATGCTTGCGTTCATTTTTTTTCCGTGACACAAAGGGAATAACTTGCATCTCTCTTTCGTTCCACAGACAAGCAGACATTGCTAGTCCCAGAATCTGCTATGTAGAATTGTATGAATTTATCCTTGTTAAAATTATTTAATAAATGAAGGAAACTGGACAAACTTGGTACTGTTTGCATTTAATAAGCGTAAACCTACACACATGTAATATTTGTCTACTAATCATGTTCCTCTTTGCATTTTTTTTTATAAAGGGGTAAATACAGTGTTTTTTTCTGATGCTAAGAAAATGTTGGGACCACTACTGCGAGAGGTTTATGTTGTACCAGTATAATCGCTGTAACCCTATTTCGTCTTATTTCATTGTGCATTAAGGATAAAGGTGCAATTTGGTACCCTATCTAGTACCCTATCTAGTAGTTTCTGATGGAGTCCTATTTTTGGCTCTGTATTTAAGTTTGGATAAAATGTGTTTGTCGCTACAACAGAGAATCTGTGCAATGCATTGCTTCATAAACTAGTCATAGTAGATGCTACAAAACATTTGGAGAGAAGTGTAAATCATTGTCTTGGGAAGCAATTCTTGTTGCGCTTTTTTCTCAATTACTTTTTTACTCAATTACTTACAAGGTATTTGGCAGGAAACTTTGCAGGGACTTGCAGCTTCACTATGCATTATGAAGTGCCAACCACAGTGAGCTACTGTTTCAAGAACAACTCAGCCTCTATCCAATATAATCAAATCAGTGACATTTCTTGCGTGTCAACTTTCTTGGTTAAAGGCACATGTTTGGCAGAGGCAGGTCAGAACATGTAGGAACAGACTATCATGCTTTAGTGAATAAACACCAAAGATCATTCAGGGCCAACACTGTTAAACTAATGGGTTAAAGATGTTGTTTTTTTAATATAATCATAATAGTGATTACAAGAAAAGGAACTGCGTTCAAACAATGTCTGGATCGAATTAAAAGAGAGAAAGCTATATTTGCTTATCAGAAGAAACATGACTCAGGAAATGTGTTAATGTCTTGTCTGAATTCTAGTGGTTAGAAAAGTCAAACCCACACATAACATAAGGATACCACTATGGTCTCTCAGTCTCCAGCTGCCGAAAATGTATAATAAAATAATAAAATGTTCAAATTACCAAATTTACGGTATATATTACGATGGATATCAGTATTTCCTTTCTCTTGCACACATGGCATGATTTTTGCTGAGGTTCTGGTGTCTATTCTTTCCTGGGTTTGGGGGCATTTCTTTAAATGTCGGTTTTGGTGTCTCTCCTTCCTTGTGTTTAGGGCTAATTTTTCTAACATGTTTTTAGTCTCTCCAAACCAACTAGCATGCAAATAACGAATCTAACAGTTTAGTAGGAGTTAGCAGAGGTAGTTCCGGGGTCCTGTTAGTGGATAGTGATACTGTTAGGTACAGTTACTGTATAGTGTAAGGATAAGGATGATGATGCTATTGATCGATGAGACTCAATGAGTGGTCACATACCATTTTATCAGGGTAAAAAAAATAAAAAATTAAATGTTTTTCATACATTTTTTTTTTAAAGTATCGCTTTTAGATCACTTGCAAGTGACAAATTTAGGCCACTGACATTGATCAATGAGATATAAAGTGTCATCAATAGGTGATCAAGTAGAAATAAAATATGTATTAAAAGATAACATTTTTTTAAATTAATTAATTTGTGTGGGTTTTTTTTCTTTACAATGGATGTCCCCTCCTCTCCCTCTCTAGGGCAGGGGCCGTCTATTGGTCAGGAGTGATCTGATCATTATCAGTCCACTCTTGATTTTTTTAAACTGCAGAAGAGTATTAAATGACAGCAATTAACCTGGAAGTACATTTGACCATGTCAGTGCTGTTATTTTTATTTGTTAACTCCTTTAAAGGGGGTGAATTACCTCTGCCAGAGGTCTGCCCATGGGAGAGATCATGCAGGGTTATGCACTGTGAATTGAAGGGGTTAATGATGCTCTCATGGAGTGATCGGGCAGCAGGGGCTGGTCCCCATACTTGTGTGTGCAGGGCCAGCGTTACCTATAGAAAAGGTAGGCGCCAGTCTAGAGCTCGGATCTAGTAGGGGGTATGCACACCATGTTACAGATAAAAATTGAGTGAGGGCTTAATCTAAAAGATGGAAACTGGGCCATTGTGCAGCTGTATTACTTTGCAGAAAGTGTAAAATACTAACAAGATCAATAATGTGTTAAATGTACATATAGCTACTCTACAGAATAAAAGAGTAATAAAATATGAAGCTTGGTAAGCTGATATGTGACCGTAATGGGCTTGATGAAGAGGGAGGAATGAGATCTGAGTAAACCCCCCGCTGTGTTGTATGGATCTTTGCTACCAGGCTTGGCTCACTTGTGATTTTAGCAGCAGAGCTTGAAGTGTGACTTGGCCACAGCTTTACTTCAGTTGTTCAATGGCCTTTGTGCCAATCCGTGATCTGGCAGCAAAATAAGCACACTAGCTAACCTTAAACTAGTTGATTCATGTAATGTGTCCAAATTAAAAATCAACAATGGTAAATATTGATTAAATATTAAAAGCAATGGATATCAACCATGTATTTCTTTTGATTCACTTACACACCAAATTGTATCGATCGATTTCTTTATCTTTTTTCCCCAATATGTAATCAAGTTGATTTTTAGTTTCAGACAAATTACATTGACATATCCTAAAGCCCTTAGTGTGCCCTACTGTCTCAGGGGACCCAGACACTCTCGTTTATGTTTGCATCAAAGTATAGGGACATTGGGGTATACACATTGTGTGCTTTATTTATTAAAATAGATACTGCTGAGAATTCTGCTCATAAAGTTTTGTTTTGCCAATAATAATTGAAATACCGGTAATTGTGACATCATTGTGAGAAAGCATCTTCTGAATATATTGTTTTCTGCATTATGATGTGATAGCTCTCTGCCTTATTCCTCTGCATTATAATGTTATATTCCTCTGCGTTATGATGTTGTACCTCTGTGTTATGATGTGCTATCACTGCATTATAATGTGATATTTCTCAGTTATAATATGTTGTTTCTTTATGTTATGATGTGATATTCCTGTGTCATATAATATGATCACATATCTCTCTGCATTATAATGTAATATCTCTGCATTATAAGGTGATATCTCTGCTTTAAAATCTAATTTTCCTCTTCATTATGATGTGATATTCCTCTGCGTTATTATGTGATATACTTCTGTATAAACATATGTTGCTACAACATACGGTACATCTGTTAATTAGATAGAGAAGGTGCTAAGGTAACTGTCAATGGTGTAAAAGTGGATGGAATAAAGGGGGTGGGATACAAAATTAGGATTTCCCTAAGGTAGCAAAAATCCTTGCACCAGCTCTGTATGTGGGGAACAAAGCAACAGTCAGTTTCCTGTCCTTGAAGCTGCCTGTGTGACTGCTGCTTTTCTGCACGGACCTCTGGACCAGCTGGGACAAAATTGCTGGTAAAAACTGCAGTTGCAGAGTTGAGCCTGTATGATTGTTCCTGTAGGAGTGATCAAAGGCTAGGGGGCTCTGTCTTGCAGTTGCTGGACTGCCCATTTTTTAACTATGACGTAGTACGTATGTCGCTAGTCCTGTGAGGACACTTTGGCATGACGTACCTGGTACATCTCTGGTCATAAAGAGGTTAATACTGGCTGAAATGGTTTAGAGAGTTGTTGTTAATGAAACATTCTCATATTGGACAAAAGTAGTACATGAGGTACCTCAGGGTTCTGTCCTATGCCCACTTCTATTTGATATGTTTAATAATGATCTTGCAGGGGCATCAAGAGCCACATCTTTTGGTCTTCAGGTGATACAAAATTATGCAAGGCAATACAGCAATTAAGTAAATATTATTTCCATGCAAGGAAATTTGATGAAATTGAAGGACCGCGCAGCCAGGTGGCATATGCAAAGCTAAACATTTTGGGGAAAACTACGTGTGAGCATAATACCATAAATGGGGTATTTTAGTTAAATCATTAAACAAGAAGGGCCTGGGAATAATTTCAGACAGTAAACTTAGCAACAGTGTTCAGTCAGATGCTGCAAGAGCCAGTAAGATATCGTCATGTGTAAAAAGGAATAGTGACTCATGGGAAAAAAATATAATCTTGCGTCAGTATCAATATAAAGTCAACAGTAATACCCCACCTTGAATATGCAATGGAATTATTGACAGTTTTCTTAAAACTTAGAACTTCGAAAATGGTGAGGGAAGCTGCAAAATTAATAAGGGAATGGAATACCTTAGTTATAAAGAAAGGCTAGACAAGTTACGTTGGTTTTCATTAGAAGAGATGTTTTTGCCTAAAGCAGTGAAAAGGATTCTTTCAAGTAAGAACACTAAACATGGGGAATTCACAGTGGCTGTTTTAAATGGATGTTTTAAATATGGATTGCTAAAACTAGACACGTTTAAACAAGAACATAATTATTTATAATTATATATCAGAAATCAGATTGCTATTTTGGAGTCAAGAGTACTTTTCCTTCTTTTTAAGGGATACTAACAAATTATTTAAATATGGATTTTTTTTGCTTCCTGCAAGATATACGAGTCTCCATTTTCCAACTTAAGTAACCAAATAAAGGGTATACTGATTAAATGAGTATTGCAATATAAAATAATACCATTTATTGGACTAACATTCCATTTTAAGGATGAGCTTTCAAGAGTATCAACCTTACTTTAGTCAAGAGCAGTACCTTTTATGTGTATCACTACCCTCACATATACTGTAAGTTTTTAGTGTAATTATATAGTATAATTTCCTCATGCTACACATGCAATTCAACTTTTTTATTATCTACTTTCCCACTTTGGCTTCTATATTGAGACAAGTTGCAAAAGCAGGCATTCATTCTCTTTAGATTGTCCTCTATACCAATGTTAAGAATGCAAGTTACATTATTGACAGACGTGTTTTCCTTTCCTGCAGAAGGGCATTCAGTGTTAGAATCTAAAAATGCTTTATTCTAGTTATGCAGTTTTACATTCTGATTGGTTTCACACATGGGTTTCCATTACAGCACACATTTGATATATATTTGCATATGAAGAAAACACCTAGCACTTAACACATTAACTGTTGGTAAACACAACTACGGTATTTTAGAGAATATACACATCTAAGCGGCAAAATATAGCATTGGGGTACTTTACTGTCAGCATTAACAGAAGAGAGAACAATTATTTTTAAGCATTTAAATGTAAATAAGCAATACAACAAATTATCATAAAAAAACAAACAGGGTGTTGGGTTGTATAGCTGCAGCCATTAGTAGGAGAAGAATGAGCTGGTCATTCCTCTCTGGAATTGTGTGCAGTTCTGGAGACCCCATCTCCAGAAGGATATTGACATTCTGGAGAGAGGACTACTAAAATGGTGAATTGGTTGCATTGTATGTATACTATATGTATAGCTTGGAGAAGGGAGGGGGTGAAATATTTAAATAATTAAAGGGATTTAACAAAGAAAAGGAGGAATTTTTATTTCAAAGGATGAGAAATGTAAAAGTAAAATGTAATAATCTAAAACTAGAGGGTCAGAGGCTTAGATGTAATGTAAAGAAGTCTTACTTTACTAAGCATGCGGTAGATAAGTGTGACGGCCTCATAACAGAAATAGTAAATATTAACAAAGTAAGGGAATTTAAACAAGCATGGGATAGGCACATGGCTGAATCTAAGAAGAGACCAATGGCTGATTAAGGTTTGAGTCTTTAACATAGGAAAAAAACAGGCAATCTAGCAGGGGGTAGTGGGCTACTTGATTGAAGTTGTTTCCTAAATAGTGTTGGAAGAGTAACAAGATTCAGATATTTTACACATAGAATAGTTGTTGCGCACAATTTTAACTAATCTGAATAATTGAATTCCATTCTTATCTTGTGGTCATGAGAAAATGCCTTATAAAGTACTGGAGTTCCTGTAAAAAGGTCTGTTAGAAATTGCTGTTCATTGATGATATTTGGTGAAAGATGATTTCCTACAATCAGTCCACAGTGTACATTTAGGATTTTGAGCTCATTTTTCTGTTTCATGAATGGCTTCCCAAACCTCCAATACAAACTCAGTTGGGAAGGCAAATTCCCCCAAAACATTGTCCAGCCCTTTGCTAAACTCCTCTGGGTTTTGCGTCTGCTTGGCTGTTTCGACAAGGGTTGAGGCTGCACAAAAACATAAAAAACTTTTGTTATATTCCAGTTACTGACTTTACATAAAATAACATGATATAGATATATGGATCTTTCATTTTACTTCCATTTTTCATATATTTACACAGCAATTGCTTGTAAAATGCTACAGAAAGCCAGGAACAACACGTGAATGCAAGGAATATGCAATAAAGTATACATACTTTGTCTCATGCTACATACTGTATGTTGTCTAACATTAAAGGCACATTTACACCTAAATGGTGCATCACATATTGTGCAAGTCTTATATTCAGACTAAACAGGCATTGTGTGTGAGAGCCGGCCAGACGTGTGCCACATTGCCATGACATCAAGAAAGAAGAGCAGCAAAACAGACAATTTTACACATAGAGGTGCAATAGAGATAGAATCGGAGAAGGGGAGAAGACACACTAAGAATATTGATATGGGATGGGGTCGGGGAACAATTGACAGAAATATACCATATTGTGATGCTGGTTTATATGGTGGTGATTTTTATGGTTGATAGGAACGGTTTTTATTTCACACCAGTATAAAAATGCTCTCCTTAACTTAGTTAAGCAACCTCCCGCTCTACTGTTAGTAAGCACTGAAGATGGAGCGCAGGCGAGGTGCACGGACTGCTTGTAGGGGTTAATTAGTCAGGATATGGGGGTTGTAGTGGCGGTATAAAAAGCTGGGTTGGCTTAAATGGGGGTTCAGGGGATTATGGGTAGGCTAGGGTTTAAAGTATTTAAAGTTGCAGCAGTTAGATTTGGGTCCCTTTTCAGTACTTGCCCAGCCAGTGATTTGCCCGTCCGCCCTGTATTTTGGTAGGGAAGGCTTTGTCACTGTGTTTAGCGGGGGTTAATGCCTGCAGGGTGTTAAGTTGTGTAGTACACCGGTCCTGTTATGGTGGATGGCGACGAGGCCTTCGAGCTGGTGTGTTTGTGGCCAGGTGGCTGGGAGTTAGTTTGGCATGCCTAGGATTAGCTGGTGGTGTTTCCAGCATTTACTTTGGCCCATGTGGTTTTATGACGTCCTAGTTTAAGGAGGGGGACCCTGGTTGATTTTTTATTTCTGTGTGTTTTACGTTTGGTAATCAAAGCTGTGGACATTTCATTCCAACCCGTCACGCGCTGTCTTTTTTTCAGGTGTTTGACTGGGGTGAGGGGGTTCTTCGAAGGGAATAAGCATGCAAATGTCATGTTGTGAAAGTGGGATTCACATTGTCCCTGCTATCAGTGACATCATTTTTTAATAAGGCAGGAAAACAAGGAGTAGTTCATCCTACTGTTTTTATACCAAAATAAAATACTAATCTCTCACAGAAATCTGTGGTTGTTTTTTAGAAACAGCTCACCTATCATGAGGTATCAGTATGCAGTCATTCACTACACGAAAGTATAACAATTAAACAATATTTCAGCAGATATAAACTTTTTTTAAAAAAAATATCAACTTATGTAAAACATTGCATACTTTTATGGATCCCTGACGATTCTCACTTCTCAGTAGTGTTGTAACATACCCTGTTTTGCTGTGTCACTTATTAAATTTGTGCTTTTACTGGAAAGAAAGCTAATGTGTGTTATTAGTTACAGAAATATAGTAACAGAAACAACTGTCCGTGTTTCCGGTTGATCTTTACACTGTTATTGCGCAATCACTGCAACACGTGTTTAATCACCTAGCGGCTGGCCATTTGTGCTGGAATGAAGAATGCAATAGGAGACTGCATAAATAAACAGAATTAAGGCAGTAATGTTTGAATGACAACCGAATACTTAAGGTCTGATATTTGTTGTATTTTGCATTAAACTACAGCGTGAGATTTAATATAAAGCACAATGTGAACATGTTAATCCATGTTTATTTTATTTATTTACTAGTGAGGTTTTAGAGCAATGTTGGTAAGCATCAGTAAGAGTGCATGAATGGAGAAACCAGCACACAGTACACTAAATAATGTAGGACTTTTTTGATTCAGGGATAAGCATCTGTACAATGACACCAGGGTTCGTGGCAAGATTTGTGAAGATCCATAGAACCACCAAAGACCCCAATAAATGTCCACCATGAGCAATGTTGGTGCCTACCCCTAATTTGATTCTAAGTGTGTTGTACCAACTCTGTTGAATAAAACACATTTTAGAAATTAATGCACCATTAGAAACATGATTCCTAGTAATATATCAATCACTATTAATCATGCAAAGTTTTCGTCACATTCATACTTTTGCAAGGAAGGAGAGGGCATTCACGTGTTAAAAACCTCTCTTAATAAACATATATGCAGTGTTCTTGCATGCAAAATCCTTTTGAAGAAATAATGAAATTAAAACTGTAATCTACATCTTTGGTGTACAGATTTTGTACAAACAGAACAGCTCCTTTATTTTTCAAGATGTACCTGCTCTAATAACAATGAAAGGAATAAAATGCACAAATGTAATTAGATCTTAAAGTTATAATGTAAAGTGACTTTATTGTTGTATAATTTCAGTGTAAAAAACGTCTTACCTAGTTCCATATCTCTGATCCCCATGTAGCTTTCCAGCAAATCATCTACTTTACGTGATGCTTCTTCTTCAACTTCAGTTGGCTATAAAACAGAGGTTATAAATCACACTAAATTTTATGATACCCTGATGGATTCTAACATAGATAACAGACAGTGATGACACTATGCTTGTTATAGAAACGCCTCCAGTCCCTATATAACCCTAGATTTAGTACATTTCCTAGTGCAAGCTGTCAGAGATTATCACTGTGCATGGGGTACCACTGAAATTAAGTGATTAAGTGTGCTTCATATTAATAAAGTAAGATTTATTGTCAAGGGACCTCAGATTGTATTTCACTTAATTTTGGGCTCTCTCCACCAAATGTATCGGTTTGTCTTAGTCTGTCAATTCTTGTCCTTGTCATATCCCTTGAATTTATGTATTGTATTAAGCGCTGCGTAAACTGTTGGCGCTATATAAATAAAAGATAATAATAATAATAATAATAATAGATGCTGGTCAACTAAAATATGTTTCTTTAAAATAAAACTTCAGTATATTCTGCCACACTTGTAGCACAATGAAGGAAGTATGACAAATAGTGAAATATTACATGAGAATGTCCATGATTTAAAGAACTTCTTTTAAAGGCTAAAATACTGTGGGGAAAAATGTGGACTAACTTAATTTAGATTATATATATAGATTATATATATATATATATATATATATACTGCAGGAAGAAAATGCTTCATAAAAACATAAATAAACCAATTAATTTTATGTTAATTGTTTAAGACAGATTTACATTTAAAATTTGTGAAACTGACAAGGGTATAGAAAAAAAGAATCATATGGGCATATTTCATATAGATTACCAGGTTTTTGAGATTACAGGGAATTTCAAGCAATGTTATTACACACATTCTGAAAAGTGATATAAGCAAACCCCAAGACTGCAAATCTAACTCAAACAAAGAACGTCTGCACATAAACAGGAGATCAGACGTGTAAGGGAGGGGGTGTTCTAGCAAGAACAGGCTGATGCTGCTCCCCTTCTAACCAGCTAGTTGCAAGTATAGCTGATCCAGCTGTAGTATATTAACAGAACTGTCCAAGGGCTGAGTCAATTGCTATTTCGCAACCAGTCTCTGGATAATGGCATACATATGTGTAAGAGATTTACGCACACACACACACAAATATAAAAACATATTCCAAAATGTATTACAGACAGAAATAAAAATTACTATAATAGAAAAAAAGTACTTAACATAAAACTAGAAACACAACTAATATGGGCAAAAAACAATAGTAACAAAATATACCTACAAAAATACATTTACATCTGATCAAATATTTACTGCCAGATGATCCAATTGCTTGGATGTCATATCTTCCATTTAAATTGGGTAACACATTTCTGCTTAAATTATTTGTTTTAACCCTAGCTTCTCTGGAAAATTGGAATTTTTTTAGGAATATTTTTCAACCACATTATATGTGTAAATGTGTATTATTTTGTTAGTCGTAAATAACTTTTGTTATAGCATTGTGTGCGGTTATGGTTATTGGGTTATTGATTTTCACAAGCCACATTCTTCTGATTTTGTTTTTAGTAGAGCATTTTGATCTAAATGGTATACAGACATTTTTATTGTTTAGTTATTTTTTATTTTCTTTTAAAGAAAAGTAACCATGTTGAGTTATCAGAAAGTTTAGTGATCATTTGATTTTTTTAGATATTCTGAAAAATAATTTGTTTAGTAAAATGGAAATAAGTATTGCCTTAATTACAATAGAAGGGTGTTTGGTTAAATATCCCAACATGTTAAAATTTCTTACAAAGTCTTCTGATAGCTCTCCAATATTTTACCTTTGGTGTACTTTCCTTTAAGTTTGGATATTTTGGTTAAAATATTCATGCTGACACATCATTTTAGAAATACTATGTGGACACCACCCTAGCCCAAGCCTTCATACTAAGACATAAAGACTACCATTTCTTCCACAGTGGCCATGCCTGTGTTTCGCAGGCGTAGAGTTTCTCTTCCACTTGCTATTTTCCCTTCACTTGGACATTTGGTAGGTCTGCATCTCTGTCCGATCATATCTGTTGAATCACAAACACAGACAAAGCAGACTTTTAGCTAATTAATAATTCAGTAGATTGTATGAAAAAAAGAAGGAAACTTGTCACAAAATGCAGAGACTCCTGTGTAAATAAGAATCTTGAAACTGCTCTCTTGCCTACTAACACCTTCGGTAATCTTCAATTTAATGGTCTGTTGGAGTTTAAAAAAAAATAAATATTCTGTTGTTTTGTTACAGGCAATCAATATAGTGACCAAAATAAACAATACATTCCTTAAATGAATTTTGATCATGAAAGATACAATGTTCCTGCAGGAAAACCATACATAAATTGACATTAGAGGGTGCAAAACATGCCCCATTGCTGTCCTTCGGATTTGCAAATAACAATCCAATGCAAAAAAGGAAACTCAATTTTGTATCCAATGTATAATTGCTGAATTTATGTAAACACCAAGCCCTTATTATGCAGTATGCAAGAATAAAGTGGCGTCACATCAAGTGAAAGCCATAAATACGTTGTTTGCCAATGAAAACAACTAATTTGGTGAAGTACCTGTTTGTTGTTTGGTATCACAAATATAGCCATTCTGGGTATTCACTATAGGTTGTAAGGGTACCTAAAGGGTACTAATACTATTCATAAGTGGATATGTCAAAGGTCTGGACTGATATTGTTAAATTAAGCTGTTATATATATATATATATTGACATTGATTACTGGATGGGTGCAGCATAAGTTTACTTATTTGTAATTCATCATGGGCAACATGAAAGGCAATCATGATTTGCAGAAATATCAAGAACTGCAGAAGCAGCTTGGTTATGTTTCCAAAATGTCTAAATCCCCTGAAAATGGAATATTATAAATTATTTCCATCCATTTAAAAACTTGGTGTCAATAATCATTTCCTTCCATTGGTTCAGCAACATATGATGCTTCCTGTTGTAGGGTAGGTTTAACCTCATCCTGTTTTGGTCTAAGGAGATTAAAAGAACATTTTCTATGTAAAATTCATGCTTCAGCATTAATACATTTATAGGCACTTTTTGTTGTGCATTAAATCTAAATTTGATCGTATGCATCACGTACGGTACACTTTGCTTCAAACACAACAGGCTTTGAGGTGTACTTTTTAGTAAATGGCTTCATAAATATAAATGACTTCCGCGAGCTTTGCTATATGTAAACATGTCCTTCTTCTAGTTAGTAGGCCTCTGCGCTATGGTAAAGTACTCTGAGCATACAAGGCAAATACAAAGTCTGGCCTTGTGGAGGTGTGCGCTTACCATCTCTATTATTAATCAAGGACTGTCCAAGGTTTAGAAAGCAGGGAAAACTATTTTGACAGGGGCAATTCCCATGAAAGAGACAATACTCCTTCACATATTTCCACCAAAAGATGTACCGTATATAACATTAAACAGTTATTTCACTCCAGTAAATAATTTTAAGACATCAGGTCCACATGATATAATTTATTGACAGTAACTTAGTTACTATTGCTTGTTATGAATTGTTTATGGTTTATAGTTTTTAGGTTAAGTACTATATAGATTAGGATGGGACCCTTTTGTCTGTTTGTGCACATTATCATTAACTTATTACAACACTTATGTTCAAATGTTTTTTTTAAATGTGTCTTAACTAATACCTATTCTTTTTTCAAAGATTAATAACAAGCATAGAAGACTGTTTCTCTTTACGGTTAAATAACCCAAGGGTGGCTTAAAAAAGGAGCATCAGCCCAGGGCTCTGACACAAGACAGACAAAACATAAATCTGGCAGCAGCCCACTTTTTTGCTTGTAGAACTTTAGCCTAGAAAGGCCTACAAAGGACTCCACACATAGTAAGGATAGAAAGGTAACTCTTAATGTATACTTGAATAATCAGATCACGTAACACTTTATCCTACACAAGTCATGTGCCACATTCTTTGGGCGCCACCTTGTGGAGCACACGTGCAATTTGTCTAATGCAAAAAATGTGGCATTTATTGTGAATGAGTAAAATTTGTTTTTTTTTGTGAATATCATAAGTATTGTATAGGTCTCCATGACTAATTGGACTTAAGAAGATGTGAGATTAATTTGCAGAGGATGGGCGGCTGCTTAATAGCCTGTCCTGTGGTGCATCCCTGCTCGGGAGAA
The DNA here is from genome assembly GCA_009364415.1 of Spea multiplicata. NCBI lineage: Eukaryota > Metazoa > Chordata > Amphibia > Anura > Pelobatidae > Spea > Spea multiplicata. The sequence continues at coordinate 21,732,259 of VKOC01000001.1, read as the reverse complement.
TCCCAAATTTTAACTCTCTTGTGCCACTACAGAGTAAAAATCTTCATCAGCCTGATACTACCATAAGGGCAGTCCAAGAATGAAATGCAAAGCAGATTTCCTCTGCACGAGAACCTGTCCTCCTTGTCTACCCAGGCAAACCTGCATCTACTGTCACACAGCACCTTTATAAACAGCTTTAACAGCACAGTCAGCAATGTTATGAATAGTTGTCTTAAGGGGTAGGGCTAGAAAAATATACATGCATCATCTTTAGAGGCTTTTACCCTAATTCTGCTAGGAACCTGTACCTTTTTAAATCATCTCTAGAACTAGACATTAATGGTTAAACTAAAAAAGGTTATACAGAAGGTTATCATTTGAGTATAATAATCAATTACCACAAAGATTGCCCATAAAATGTGTAAGGGCCAGTAGTGTAACCAACTACAAGGGTCACAATGGGGCCCAGCCCACCCTGCAACCACTCATTCCTATTCCTGTCTCCTCGTACCAGTTCAAAATTGTTCAGAAAGGGATGTTGGGGGCGGGGGTCAAGGGGTAAAGAAGGCACAGACAAGTTGTTTGGGGGCAATAATGGCATAGACCAGCTGTTTGAGGCAAGATGGCACAGATAAGCTGTTTGGGGGCACTGATGAGCTGGGGCAAAGATGGCACAAACAGGCTGTTTAGGGGTTAGGATGGCACTGATAAGCTGCTTGGGTCAAAGGCACTCCTAAGCTATTTGGGGCAAAGGTGGAGCTCACAAGCTGTTTAAGGCAAAGGTGACAATGTGAGACATGTTGCTTGATAAGGTTGGTGGGCCCCAGAGCAATATTCAGACCAGGGCCCTCTGGTTTCTAGTTATGCCCCTTTCCATGGCAGCCTCATCCCACAACCTTTACAATGAACTCACCAAACGCTCTCTTTGGTTGGACAAGACGCAAGGTGAAGGTCTCTGATTTTGGTAGCTCTCTCAACATCTTGGCTACTTCATAGTGTCGGCACCCCACAATGGTCTGATCATTTATGGCTTCAATGTTGTCACCAACATTCACAGATTTTAGCCTGTCAGTAATGCTTCCTTCTTTAATCCTCTAAAGCGATTAAAATAGACAAAACGTTAGTAGTTTGCTCATCTTGAACCATGACTAATCCACCAAAAGATAGAGTGAATCTTAAATTTGCTGTTGTAGGACCCTATAAGAACTATCTTTACTGCATTTTCTACACATGAAATTAACATCTTCTTTTGTTTCTTTTTAAATTTAAGGTTTTATGAGGAGATGACTTGTGGATCAGGAGAGGAGAATCATTTTAATGATAAGCCAAAATTAATAATATATAAAAACACACTGGAAATATCCCTATTATCAATTGGCCTCAGAGCTCACTGCTGTATGTTACTGCATGTTAGAATGTCATGCATTGAGAGATGATGGTTTGCTTTTTGTCACAATAGGGGATTATCTATAATCTTTTGATGGTGGATTCACTGATAGAGATGGAAGTCTTTTGAGGTCTGTGCACCACTAATGCTTGGGGATCTTAGGTCTCCCCAGCATCAGACAGAGCATAGACCACAAAGTCATCTACCTTGGGCCCTGAAGTAAGCCTGGGCCCACAGCCCTGTGGAACAATCATAAGGAACATTCTTTTGATTATCATGGATAATTTGTCCCCAGAAAATTATTCCTTATAGTTAGGCTTGCTGCTTTGACATTCAAGAATATGTATTAATATTGTATAGATCAGTACCTTGATGAAAGCATATCCAGCCCCATTATCAGTGATGGTCAGACCCAGGGCATCCTCTGTTTTGATGATCTCCACCTCTTTGGTTTCACCTCTGACGTGAGCAAATATAAAATCATCCAGGCCTATCTGACCTCCCAGCAGCTTCTGCATGTCCACCTTGTGCGTATTCAGGGTACAGAACAAGATCTAAGAAAGGTGAATCAAAAGAGTCAGCACATTCATGTACATTTCTATACATATATATCAGTTATGCACTAATACACACAAAGCGCTACATTACATTTGGAAGTAAAACAATTAATAAGTATAATTAATAAGAGCATATATTCTGTGCTTATTATCAAGGATGTAGTCCATGGTGTAATCAGGACCAAGCTTTCGTTTTAATAGCAGGCACTAAAGTAGGGCCTTCTTACAGATTTTTTTAAACTTTTTTTAAAGAGTTAAAAAAAGAAATCATGTTCAAGCCTATCCATAATATATCAATTCCATTGATGCTGGCATAAACAAACTCTCATGGCAATATTGCTTAGAAGGGGAAAAATCTGTATAACCTCGATGAACAAAAGACAATCTTGTTTATTCTTTATAGCCTCCACAGTGCTTACAGTCACCTTCTGTAAAGGTAATGTATCCCACAGTAATGTTGCTCTTACTGTGAAGAACATCATTTTCTAGATAAAACCATGGTTCCTCTAATTATATTATGTTGCCTCTTGTCATCTTCTCTGTTGATATGGGTAAAGATTTTCCTGAAATGACCTTAAATTATGTGATTTTAGATAGATTAAACCTCCCATTCTCTATGCTGTGTAGCTATTCATTTTACTCTTTCCAGTTCAATCACACAATATTTCTTATGAATTGTACTTAGCTGGATTAAATCAAAGGAGGCCCATGGAAGGATATGTGTACAGGCATAATCATATTCCCATTAATTTACATTAAAAAAAAACAAAAAACTTTTGTTTTTATTGTTTTATCAGAATGACTACACAATTCTACATATTAGGTAAAAATACATGTCCAAGACTTCTACATGCATAAAACATGTTTTCTTGTACAACCATTCAGATGACCAATGTATTTAGCCATAGTACAGATATGTCCTTTTGTATCCATGTGAATAAACCCTAGAATTAATAAAACCCAGATCCTTATAATCCTCCAAATGGAAAACTCAATCTAATATAAAATGAAACAAGGGGAAAAGAACAACAGAGTGGCTTTACAGTAGACCTAATTAGTCTGTCCTCTAAATGTAGACCGAACCAATATGATCCAAATCCTATTTTAAGTACAACATTAATAACTTCAAGGAATGGTTTACACCCAAAATATAGCGTAAGAGGGGAATACTTCTCAATAGATGGTAAAGGGTAGATTCAACTGTTATAAGGAACTAGGCTGGTAACTTCAGTGGATCTGTACACAAAACAAGGAGAAGTTTCGAGAGAATTGCCATTTTGACAGCTGCTATTCTGCCTAACAATGACAGCTCATACTTTAGTCCAATTCACTCTGTCTTCTCTCAAACCTGCCCACGCCACATTATAAATGTACATGAAAAGTCTCATGATCCTTCATAAGCCTATTTTCTGAATAAATACGTCTTTTTTGCAAGTTAAAGGAATGCTGAGAGCATATTTTTTGACTTCACCACACGGTAAGTTTGTACTGAGGATCTGAGTCTTACCAAAATTCAACCTATGTTATGTTACCACACCATATTCCCTAAATAAACGCAACAAAAGAGCGTCTGAGAAGTAAAAATTCTTCACAATTGACAACATGTCATCCACGAATAGTCCCATTGAGTCTCCCCTCCACTCTTATCCTGGAATCCTGGTTTGGGAATTGTTACAAAATATTACAATGAGTTCTGAAATAGTTAACTTATACAATGAACGAATAAGTGAACTTGAGAATATTTTATAATACTTGTTGGAGAATCCATCTGTCCCAACTAGCTAACAAAATTTATTTCTCAGACAGACACTACCAAAAACTTTGTCAAGCATGGTTATTTCTACCAAGCTCAGGAATACCTTGAGTGAGGGTTGATGTGTGGCCATATCTGCCTTCAATTTGTAAAGGTTTGAGCAATATCAAAAAAACTAAAAACTACCCATTTAGCAGCTTTAGTTACTCTCTCCTAGGAATTAACCTCTATTTTATGCAGCCTTGACAAGGGCATTTGATTGCATAGTTTATGCCCCAACAGGCACCTGTACTACTACCCTTTAAGTAGTAGCATATTTTTTCAGCCTTTTAATCATAGACATACAATTCTTCCAAATGGGGCGCACATCCAAATAGGAGAAAAAATATAGTGTGACTCTGTAGCAATACTGCAAGTAAGTAGTGCACTCACATTTCCAAGGACATAAATGCGCTCATCATAAAATATTCTTTAATTCTTCCCATTTGGAAGAATTGTATAAATTATTAAGTGTTGGAGGAACGCTTATTTGGATGCTGCTGCCTAATTAGGGAAAGTATTACTTATTCATTTACACTAGTGGTGTGTGTTTTCTTTTCTTGTGTTTTTAATCATAGACATAGGCCAGGGGTGTCCAAGTTTTTTCTGCAGTGTGCCACTTCATCAGAATTGTATACGTGCACGGGCCGCACTCATTTTCCACTGTGAGAAAATATGGCCTTTAATTAAATATGCAGATAAAAATAAAGTAAATGACACAAAACCTTTACTTTTCCTCTCACTGATTTCTGGGCCTAGAAAGCGTTGTGACTACAAATTCAGGATAATTAAAAATGAAATAGTTCTATTTATTCTAGGGATGCACCAAAATGAGAATTCTGGACCAAAACATTCACGATTCTCTTAGCCAAAACCGAAAATGACCCCCACCTTTAAAAATATTAACAAAAACTCACATTTTTAATAAAAGTAGGTAACATACCACAATTGGACAAAAAAAAATTAGCAATATGACTTGGCTAACAGCAATCACACTCCTATCATACCCAGGCAACCAGTAAATGCTGGTACCTAGGCATGATGGGACTGTGCTTGCTGTGAGCCAGTACATGCTGGTACAGGGTGGCTGTAAGTGATGTGCAGACCCCATACTGCTGGCAGCAACAATATACAAGTGAACAGTAGTAGTGAACAGAGGTAGCAGGACTGGAGCAGAGTCATGTGATGTCACGTGAACTCTGCTGGGTTCCGCTTCCTCTATGCAGTACAAAAGACCCTCCCACAGGTAAGTAGCAGGGCTCTTGTTGTAGCTGGATTCGAGGTGCGGCCCGTGTAAGATCGGTTGCCCTGGTGTGGCCCGCGGGCCGCATGTTGGACGCCCCTGACATAGGCAATGCTCCTCCCAGCTGCAGGACCAGTTGGCACATCTAAACCCATGGGTACACTCGGCAGTTGCCCAGGGGGCTTGCTGTGGATCACCTTGCTGCCAGCAGGTGCAAGATTGTGATCTCCCCAAAAAGTCCTGGTTGGGGTTTTATCCCAGCGCATAGTGATTAGGGAGCACAGAAGCCAATATATATATTGATTGGACCTTTTTTTTTACATTTTGTTGGAACTGTATGGTTCACCTGATGGTAACATCAGTGGAGTATTATTTTTATATGTTACCACAGTTTTATTTTTTTAACTATTGAAAAAAAAATGTTTTGAATATATTTTATTAATCATATTGTACTTAGTAAGCTGGGCTCCATTGACTTGCATGGCTGAAAGTAGTACCTACAGGGAGAGCTCTGGGAACATGTTTATATTTTAGTGGGCAATGCCACCTTGCAGGAGTCAACATGTCTCTCTCTATAGCAACATGTCTCTCTTGAGTGACCACAGTGCTTCCTGGCGGGGGGTTGGTGTCACTGAATACCTTGATATCCAGGCAACACTATTTGAGCTTTGCAGGCAATAAATGTGTACATACTACCTTATCTCCTTCAGTCCCTGGGGTTTTTGGTACCTTAAGTCCCCGAGCAATTTTGCGGTATTCTGGTTCAGCGATTATTCCCCTTTCCTGCTAATAGTGTACCAATGTAAACTATATATTGATTTTTCAAGGAGAGAGAGGCCTTTCTTTTGATATCATAGTTAATTAGCTGAAATTTTTGGATGGGAAATTTTGTAAAAACTAGCAAAAATTAGAAAAAAAACTATTTTTATTTATATATTTTCCCCTCTGAATTCTCACAAAATTACATTAAGTGATGAAAAATTCCCTCCAAGTTTATCAATTCAGGTGTCATGATTTCAGAAATACCTAATTTATATAGAATTTCCATACTTTGCCAGCATTTATAGGGAACATACTATAAGGTGTACATTATTCTTTACAAAGCTGTAGAATTTTTGCATTAGGTATGATGGAATTGCAACTCTAATTTTAAACAAATAAACCAAAAATACCCTCAAAATTCTATATTTCTGTAAAGCAGACAACCCAGACTATCATATCAGGGGTATTTGGACACTTTTCATGCAGCTATTTGGCCACCAAATCACTGTCTAAAGTGGCCGCAGAAATTATTTCCTGGGCTTTTTTCACAGGGTGTATGTTACGGCAGAGAAACCCGGCCAAAATTGTTTAGCTGCATCTCCTGATTACAGAAATATCCCACATCTTTAGTTTTTTTCTTTCTAGAGGGCCATATCCATCCCTTACAGGGTAGTATTTTTTATAGTTATGGCTTAACGGGGTTGGGGCAGGGGGGTTTTATACCATTAGATGTTGTGTAAGGCAATGCAATGTAAGGTTTTCTTTTTATTATTATCTTTTTTTATAATTTATTTTTTTATTATTTTGTATTTTTTGTAATTTTTTTTTTAATTGCCCGTTATCAGTGCAGTATGGTTAGAGGTCCTCTTAGGGACATCTTGAACATTTTATTAATACCAGTGCTGTCACAATGACATCACTTAGATCACTTTATTGTTTATTATTTATTGTATTATTTTAGTGATTTTTTTTATTGTTAAAAAATCACTAACAGTTGTTTTCGTTGATTTGTGTTTCAGCATGTGAGAGGAGTGAGAAACATGGTTTCTTATTCTCCTCCCTTTGATCCCCCTGCACCAATCACACTGTGATGTCCATGCAAGTCCCCATAGACACGATGCTGGCTTCTGCTGACAGAGGGGAGCCCAGGCTGTCAAATGACAGCCTGATCTCCCGTGTAGCGGCAGGTACGAGTCCATGCCGCTGCAAGAAGGTCAGGACGTATCGGTATGTTCATAAGGGACTGAAGGGGTTTAATGAGATTGTGTGAGAAAAATCATTACATCATTAAATGGAATGCAATAGCTGTAGACAATAAACTAAGCAAACTTTTTAATGCCAGACATGTATAAAAAGAGGTATTGCCTCTTTGGGGGAAAAGGCAAAAAGTCTGAGCAAAAGTCTTGTTCTTTAAATGTACATTATGGAGCTTGAAAAATGCAGAGGTAAGCTACAAAGTTAATAAGAGGAATGGAACACCTTTCTTGTGAAGGAAGGCTAGAGAAGTTCCATTTTATTACATTTAAAAAGGTACCTTGGAGGGGATATAATAGCATTATACAAGGACATACAAGGACAATATCAGCTACTCTTTGATGACTAAAAGGACTCTGCAAAAAGGAAAGGAATGTGGAATTCACTACCCACAGATGTAGTGTTATAAGATTCAAAATATGCCTTTAACCCCTTAATGACAAAGCCCGTACATGTACGGGCTCAAAATGCATTGTTTTCAATGGGTTTAGGGACCGCCCATTGTCCTTAAGGGGTTAAATATGGGCCAGATTATTTGGGAGTTTTTTGCAAAAAAAAAAGAAAAAACAGAAGTATAAGTACAGGGTTAGTTATATCTTATCGATTCAGTGAGAAATCAGATGTTTTCCCCTCTTTGAGGGACACTGGCTTCAATCTGGGTTTTTGGCATTCTTGTGGATCAAGAGCAAAGTTGATCTTGATGGAATTGTTTCTTTTTTTTCAACCTAAATTACAACATATGTTACTAGAAACTAAAGACTAAATAATTGGACATTTAAACTCTTTAAGAGGTGCTCTCATATTGAGAGAGGGAGATCAGGCTATTGTCTCAGTCCCTGATATCTGCATCAGCAGCACCCTACTGAGGAAACAGAGGATGTACTAGTATGTCCTTTGTCCTCAAGGGATGGTTTATAAGGACATACTATTAAGTCCTTCAATATGATTGAAAACACTACATAACAATGTGTTTAAACATAGTTCTAAATATTTGTTGCCTTACCTCTGTTGGAGAGATATTGAACACCTCTGCTATCTTAGCATAAAGTTCCTTAACATTGGTAAAGCCTTCAATACATCCAGTTGAGCTGCCATGGGCTAGTTGAGTATGGAAAACCAATCTTGGTCTAACCCTTGGAGTCGGCACAGGTTGGCCATGGGCTGGTGCACTGGATACATTTTGTCTTGCTTCCTTGGTCTTATGTGTCTCTTTTGTTGCCCTGCAGTCTTTCAGCTCAGAGTCCTCACCGTTCTCCATGAATACAGTTTATGGTTGATGTATGCCTTTTTTTGTTCAGATATACGACATTCTGCTGCCAGGAACAAGTGTAAGAAAAATAAAATGTCAGAGGCAGCAATAGATTAATATTTGATGTTGGACTGCTCTTTTGAAGTACACACCTTGAAAAGAGATCCCAAGCACGGTTTAGAGAACATGTAACCGTATCTTACAGCTCAGGTTATCAAGTAAGACAGTGCTGAATTAACGTCAGAGGCGAACAGTGAAGCAGATCTAAACAAACCAATTTACCTGGGGCTGTAAAAGGAAAGATGCACTCACAAGGGAGATCTGTGAGCAAATCAATTATACACCTTAACTCCTTCATTGAAGAATATATCTAGGGAAATCCATAGGGGTTTAATCAGGTTGTTTACAAGTATTGCACAAGAGGCTAATCTAATGAACATGTTTTTTCCTCCAGGAGACATATACATTTCTCATTACTGAGCAGCACATCTAAAGGGTAAACCGGCATATAACCTCACAGAATCAGATACTCTGTCAGGATGGATCAAGTTCAGATGGGGCCCTTGGGCAACAGTATTACAAGGGTCCACCTTGTGTATATATATATATATATATATATATATATATATATATATATATATATATATACATATATACATATATATACATATATGTCAGGGGCATACCTAGAGTATTTGGCACCCAGGGCGGATCCTGTATGTGGTACCCCCACACACACACAAAAAAAAAAGAAATCTGAAAAACAAAATTATTAACTTTAAATTAAATGAATAACATTTACTAAACAGATATGGTACAGCATAACTCCCATCATTATATACTGAGCCAGACATTGATGGTAGTGCAGCATAATCACTATACTGAGCCAGGCGTGGTAGGCCCCTAAAACAGTATCCCCTTGCCGCCGCTGCCCCTAAAACAGCCTGCCTGTGCCAACACTACCCCTGAAGCAGCCTGCATGTGCCACCTTTGCCTCTGAAGCAGCCTGCATGTGCCCCCACTGCCCCAAAGCAGCCTGTCTGTGCCGACTCTGCCCCTTTAGCAACCTGCCTATGCCACCTCTGCCTTCTAAACAGCCTTCTTGTTCCATTTCTGCCCCTAAACACATTCACCCATTCACTCTCCTGCACCCCCTTACCTCTCTTACAGATTTTACTGTTCTGTGGGTCAGCCAGGCATCACTGGGTTTGTCCAGACATCTTTGTGGCCTGACAGCCGCCTAGCAAGGGCCCACAACTTACTGTTGTGGCGCCCGCGCACTTTTTGAGGAAACTCTTTCCCCGCCCAGGAGGAGCAGGAACCTGTACGGAAAAAGACTAGCCAAAACTTAGTAATTTAAAATGTATATTATATTATTTTTAACACAAATATGGCTCTACCTGGAGACTTTCAAAGCAACCCAAAGACTCTACAGTCCGTCATAGGATATGTGTAACTAATTATCCTTACCTACCATCTATAATTTATAGAGCAGTGTTCCACAACCATGGGCTGTTGTTGCTGATTCCAGCTTCTCTGGGACGCTGGAGAAAGATACAGAAAAAATAAAACTAGCTATTGCTTTCCATCTCTCTCCCCCTCTGAGTCTCTCTCTTGTCTCATTCAAATTCAGAGGAAACTATGTATGTACTAATAAAGAAGCTAACACCAAGATGGTATCAATCATTTAATAGTAGACATGGGTCACGTTGATACAAGGAACACAAAGCTCCTATTCGTAAAAATCCAAATAGTACTTCCCTATGAGAAAATCCTTGAATATAAAAATGAATTTTTCTTTAAAAATCCCTGATTAAAAAATGATGACATAAATATTTTGCTCTGTTATTTCCTTCAGATGACCTGATGTCTCCAGGGAATCTCCTTGATACAACAGGGACTTGATACATCAGGGACAAGAAAGTCTGTATAGACTCAACCTGGATGTCTATACATTGTATACAAGGATTAAACAGTATTTACTTTAAGGTCCCATTGTGCTCCTCGTTGTTTAACTATATGTTTGCTGGCCTTTATGGATTATTCTTGTTTTCTGGTGTCATTTACAAGCAGAAATCCAGTGTTCGCTACAGTTAAGGGTCACCTTTCCTGGTCAGACTCCAAGGGTTTACAAAAACATAGTGGAACATAGGCAGGGAAAATAATTTTGTCAGGATCAATTTCAATGAAAGAGGCAATATTTTATACTGATATATTTTCAACAAATGTATATATATAAGGTGCAATAGTTTTTTCACTACCTGAGTGGAGCGTTTTGTTTGTCTATGTACCCTATCATTAACTCAATAACATTTATGTTAAACCTTTTCTTAAATGTATCTTCACTGATACCTAATCTTTTTTTAAGATTAATAAAAATAGAATATGGAATTTACACATTATTAACATGGTGTGTACAGATGATTCATCCTCTTTACATTTCTTAAGATTTGAATAATATAACCTAACATCTAAAATTAACAAATGGGCATCAGCCAAGGGCTCCATGACAAGGTAACTATTAATCTATATTTGAATCATCAGATCAAGTTTTTTTGTGGATATCATATGTGTTGTATAGGTCTTCATAACAAATTGACCTTGAGGAATAATTAAAATCTCTGGAGGGAGAGGGCAGTCGGATCCAAGGTGATTCACAGAAAAGCAGGAACAGTCACACAAAGCAGTGAGAGAATAGTGTAAAGGATAAATATGTTTGCAGGGGAACACACTACGGAACAAAATGAGCTACTGCTAAAGAAACAGATGCTTCGCAGGGAACAATAGTGAGTGGATAGAAATAGAAGGAATTACAATACATTATGCAGGTAGTAGGGAATGAAAGAAGGGTAGTAATGGACAAAAAAAAACAGAACAAGCAGACAAAGGATACAGGGAGGCAAAATGACAGATGGAAAAGGACAATGCTGAGGATGGAAACAAAAAGGCAAGGGAGTGTTTGGGGTGCAAAAAAGAGTTCAATACAAAAAACATAGAAAATATGATGACATAAGTGTTAACATTAATACACTTTAACTTTTAGACTTCAATTTCCAAATTGATCGACATATTCAACAGGCACGTTATATCATATTTACCATATCATTTTATAAAGAATTATGAACCAGCCTGGGGGGCTGATGATCAGTGACCTAAAGAGTCAATAATCATTGATCAGATAGCAATTTTTAGGTTAAAAATGGTTAAAACGACATAAATCTGTAACGACTATCAGGTAACTTTTAAGTGACAAGTTTAGGTGTATGAAGGCTTTACCCTGTTGTGGAAGTACTGGTAAAGGAGGGAATAATGTAGAAAGATCAGTATGGAAGGATAAGTGGAGTAGGAGAAGCTGAGCATCAAAGAAGTAGCAGAAGAAGCGGACCTGCCTACAAGGAGACAGAGACAGAGACACCAAAGCGGTTGTCAGAGAAGGCAGGAAGAGAAAATTGTGAGCTTTCTCCTTCGTTTTTGTTTGTTTTGTTTAGGCCCCATCCTCAGTTTTAACATTTGTATGAACAACTTAATTTTACAAAATTTGTTAACATTAAGATATGTTCAAATCTGAATGCACAAGTCAGCAGTGTACCCCCTACATACAGGACTTCTTGCGACAACAGATCCAATGTGTGGTGTGACAGGAGTATATATAGATCAGATAAGTTTTACATGGTATTGTTAACATGCTTTTCTTCTTTTACTCTTAACAGAATAAATCCACTTAGCCGGGCTGGAAATTAAAAACAGCACTGAAAATATTTGGACGCCAACCCCCATATATTTTATTGCGTGATTCAGCTCTTGTGCCCACACGCCACACCCCTTATGCATACCTATCCTAGTGATACTATTTGCCTTACAAATAGCTATAAAAAATATTTTAAAAATTATATTAACTTGTTCCTTAATTATAACAGAATATGACATAATTGTTAAAATACCGATAACCAAAATTGTTAAAAGGCCCAAATGTTTGTGGGGAATAGACTCCTGACCTCCCCAACTTCACAAGCAAAATGTCCCAAAGTGTCAACTTTGCCCTGACAAACAGTTAGTCTGAGCCACCTTTGCTCCCAAACAGCATGGCTGTGCCATATGTCCCCCAAGTAACATGTCTGTGCGATCTTTGCCCCAAACATCCTTTCAGTTCAAACAGCTTGTCTGTTCCATCCTTTCCACCAAAAGGCTTGTCTGTGCCATTTTTGCCCTCAAACAGCCTGTCTGTGCAATTCTTTTCCTTTTTTTACTATATATTAAATATATTATATATTATATATATATGTAATAATGAAAGCAATTGTCTATCTCCAAAGAAGAATCAACATACAGATATATGGACAAAAGTATTGGGACATTACATATATAGACATTAATACGTCGTTGGTCTCCCTATAACAGCTTCCACTCTTCTGGGAGTGTTTCTATGATAATTTTTGCCCATTCGTCCATTAGAGCATTTGCGAGGTCAGGCACCCATGTTGGACTAGAAGGCCAATCTCCATTCCAGTTCATCCCAAAGGTGATTGATGGGGTTGAGGTTGAGATGGGGTTGAGGTCTCTGCGTGGGCTAGTCATGTCTTGGCCCACTCTTCATTACAACTTTGCTTCCATGTGCGGATCCAGGTGTTTGTGCTGATATGCTGTGTTGGTTTTCGCGAAACATGGCGCTGTGCATTACGGCCAAACGTCTCCACTTTGGTCTTGTCTGTCCAAAGGACACTGTTTCTGTCAGTTCCTGTGGTTTGTTTAGATGGAACTTTGCATAAGCCGTGCTGCTTTAGAGTGAAGAGGTTTTTCTTCCAAAAAAACATTCTTGTTCAGGTCTAATTCTACTGGCATGAACCTTAACATTTAACATGTTAGCTAAGCCCTGTAGAGTCTGCGATGTAACTTTTGTTTTTTTGCAGTTTCTCTGAGCAATGCATGGTCTGACCTTGTGGTGAATTTGGTGGGACATCCACTCCTGGGAAGACTAGCAACTATCTTGACTTTAAATTGTTTGTAAAAGGCCTTATAACCCTTCCCAGATTGATGGGCACTTTAAGATCATTGCTGATATATTTTCTCCTTGGGATTGTTTTAACACACAGCCGAATGCTCCAAACCAGCAAACTGCTAAAACTTGGGGCTACGTTAGGGCATGTTTGTGATGGGAGAGAGAAAAGTAGTGGGTACCTCACAGCCAGCTGTTCCACTCCCTGATCCACCACTTCTCTTCCTGGCCACATGGAGTCAAGCAAACTCAGGTGAGCCCCCATGCAGCAAGTACCAGCCAGATGGCAATGCATCTTTGCCCTCCTTGCATTCCAAGCCTCAGTTTCGCTCCCTGGGGGGGGGCGAGGACTTGATTGGAGGGATATTTAAATCTTCATTATGCTCTGTGATCTTCCTGTCTGTCTCCTGTCTTTGACCCAGCTTTTATATCGGCTTTCCAGATTTCGCCTATCCCTGACCTTGGCATCTGTATTAGACTATGGTTTTTAGGCTTTTGTATATTGATGTTTTCCTGCTACTACTCTACACAGCAGGGGTTGCTCTCCTGCCTACTCATATTCTATGAATCCTGGTTATGACCCACTGAGTTCCTGTATTGCTGGTCAACCTGTTACCGAGTGGAGAGGAAGGAGTAGGAGGCAAAGTGAGAGCGATATGAGATGGTGGTCAGAAGGGGGGTTGGAATAAGGGAATAAGAGAAGTTAGTGGGTGAGCTCATGCTAGAAAAAATAAGCTCCAGGGTGTGAAAGTACACTGTGTGAGGAGGTAATACAAAGCCATGAGATTCAAAGGGTTTCTTGGATGTTGAAGTCTCCAATGATACCAGAGGGCACATCAGAGGAGAAAATGTAATGACAAGAAGAATTCAATTTATTTAAAATACACATAATTTTATGATATAAATATAAAAATAATAGTATAATATATTGTATAGATGGATCAAATATTATATGGAAAGCGTCACATTGTTGAGATCCATTATCAGAGGTTCTGAGTGATGTGCACTTACCCTGATCCCAGAAATGCCAGCAGGTGCACTTGGCTGGAGGTGGGACTTGCTTGGCACCAGATTTAAAAATCCGGAACGTCTCAGCACAGGCACTCTGTTCTGATTTTTTTCTTGAGGTTTCTTTTTCTTTGTCTTGAGTTTGAACACTCATATGCCTAGGGTTCCCATATATCTTTGGTCTTTACAGATGTAACAGGTGTGCATGACATTTTGTAAGCTGTTATTTTTCAAAGTTTACTTCTCTTATTCCTTACTCTGATTCCTTATGCTAAAACCTTGCCCTCGTCTTTTAACAGAATGTGCGACCTGGCTCAAAGTCAGACCCCATCAGGGTCTGTGGCATGAGGATTGACACTGACATCAACAGAAGGAGATGCCTGAATGGTTGGGGATTAAACCTCTTTCAATGCTGCTCTCATATTGACTCAATCTCAAATTGAGGAAGATCAGAAGTCATGATCACTGCCTGATCCCCCATGCATCAGCAGATTGCCACTGAGAAAATAGTATATGGAATACTAGAACACCCTTTGTTCTCAAGGGACAGTTTTGAAGGGTGTACTATTAAGTATTGTGCTGCATAAGAATGTCTTTATACATAGTTCTATATACCTTTGTTGGAGATATTGAACACCTCTACAATCTTAGCATAAGGTTCCTTAATATTGGTAAGACCTTTGATGTGTCCGTTTGACAATCTTGCCTATGAGGAGGCAGAGGTTGACCCTGAGTAGGTGCACTAGATACATTGTGCTTGTGTGTTTATTTTAGTGATCTGTAGCTTTTCAGCTCAGGATCCACTCCATTCTTCATAAAACCAGTTTCTAGTTGAGGTATGCCCTTTATTGCTCTCCTATCTCAACCATGCAACATTCCACTGCCAGGTGTAAGAAAAATACCATGACAGAGGCTACAAGAGATTAAAATTTGATGTTGGACTGCTCTTTTAAAGTATGTACCTTGAAAAGATGCCCCAAACAATGTCACAAACATGTTAGAGAACATGTAATCTTATCTTACAGCACAAATGACGTAAAACAGTCAGTGGAGTGAGAACAGTGAAGCTGAGTTAAACAAACCAATTTCCCTGAGGCTATACATGAAAAGATGCACTCACAAGGGATATCTGTAAGCAAATCAATTATACAAACATCCATTAACTCCTTCTTTGAAGAAACTAAGAAAATTGATAGGTATATAGAAGATGTTTACAAGAACCTCACAATAGGTTAGCAGGTGAGTGTCCCTCCTCCCTCAGATGACTCATGTGGTCATTCTCTGTGGCGAAAGGCCAAGAAGATTCAGCTCTCCTGAAGGATCCTCCGGCTGAGGAGAGTAAGAAGGGCCCACATATCGCTCTTAAATAAAAAGAATGGTGCATTTGAAGGGTTGTTTTTGCAACTATAAACAACATGTGGAGTAAATTAAAAAACAAATATGCAAACATCATAGTTAAGGATACAGAGCACACATGTATCACAATTGATGTAACTATCATACCAGTGTACATAGTAAGCAAAATAATTTACAAATAGCAAAATAAAAGTACACCACTGAAAGACTCCCACCTTTTTGGGCTAATGAGCCTTTGGCAAAGGGGTATATACCTGGGGGAACAAAATTAAATCAACATTTAAAATCAACAATAGAACACTGCGGAAAAATGGAATATCTTCAAACAAATATTAGAAAGCTACACTTCTCAGTATGTACCATATGTACTATATATATATATATATATCTATATATATATATATATATATATATATATAAAAGAAACAGATTGAAATCAATGTGGCTTAGTGGGGAGGTAAACCAAGAAATTAAAAATAAAAAAAGGGCTTTTAAAGCATTTAAATCAGACAAATCAAAGGTACCCTATATAAGATATAAGGGAACCAAAAATGCATGCAAAAAGGTGTTTAGACGGGCTAAACTAGAAAATGAGAACGTCATAGCCAAGGAGAGCAAAACCAACCCAAAAAAATCTTTAAGTACATACATTCTAAAAAAAAAAACCTGAAAATGTAGGTACACTGAAAACAGAGATGGGTGTGTTAGTTAATAAAGACCTGGAAAGTGAACCTCTTTTTAATCTTCCATGATTCTTTTCTTTCAGGAATTGTACCAGAGGATTGGAGGAAGACATATGTGGTTCCTATATTTCTTTGCCTGGAAATTATAGACCTGTGAGCTTAACTTCTGTGGCTGGGAAGTTATTAATGGATAATATTCAGGAATTCATCGGGAACCTGTGTAATTAAAAATCAGCATGTTTTAGGAAACATAGGTCCTGTCAAACTAACTTATTTGCGTTCTACAAAGAAGTAAGTAGAAGTGTAGATCAAGGTGTTCCAGTGGATGTAATCTACTTGGATTTTGCCAAGGTGTTTGACACGGTTCCACACAATAGGTTAGAATTCAAACTGAAAGAAATTGTTCTAGAACATTGGCTTAGTGATAGAGTACAGAGAGTTGTCATAAATAGTATTTTTTTTAAGCTGGACAAAAGTGGTAAGTCCCTCAGGGTTCTGTTCTGGAGCCAATTTTATTCAACATATTTATAAATGATCTTGCAATAGTCATTGAAAGTTATGTTTCTGTGTTTGCAGAGGACACCAAACTCTGTAAAGTAATACAATGTGAGTAGGATATAACTTTGCTGCAGAGGGATCTAGATAGACTGGGGGACTGGGCACACAAATGGCAGATGGAATTTAATGTAGATAAATGTAAAGTTATGCACTTCGGGGTAGGGAATGAACAAGCAACTTACACCCTAAACGGCAGTGAATTAGGGATAACAACAAATAAGAAGGATTTGGGAATTGTTATAGACAACAAACTAGACAACAATGTGCAATGTCAGTCAGCAGTAAGGCCAGTAAGGTATTGTCGTGTATATAAAGGGGCATCAATTTGTGGGATAAAAATATAATTTTGCCTCTGTATAAATCAATGGTAAGACCACACCTTGAATATTCTGTGCAGTTTTATATTCTAAAGAAGGATATCATAGCGCTGGAAAAGGGGCAGAGGCGGGCTACAAAATTAATAAAAGGAATGGAACATTTAAGTTATGAAGAAAGGTTAAGTAATTTGAATCTGTTTAGTTTAGAAAAACAGCTCCTCAGACGGGAAAATGATAACATTATATAAATATATTCGGAGATTTAGTGTAAGGAAAAGGAAAGGGGTTTTTACAGTAAGGACTGTAAGGATGTGGAATTCTCTGCCTGCAAAGGTAGTTTTATCAGAGTCTGTACAGACGTTTAAATAGCAACTGGATGGATACCTGGAAAAACATAATATTCAGGGATATAATGTTTAAATTATGGGGAAACAGCTTCTTGATCCAAGGAGCGATCTGACTGCCATTCTGGGGCCAAGTGGGAAATGCTGAACTTGAAGGACGCATGTCTTTTGTCAGCCTATGCAACTATGTAATATTTCATAACTTTCCAACTGCAATCATATAAAGTACGGTCCAAGTAGAAACGTAAATCTCTTACAAATATAGAAAAACACCTCTGAAGATGGCGGCGCCTATTCAAAAAATATCCAGACCCTGCACTGCAGTCAACCATGCAGGTCAATAGAGCCAAGCGCACTAATCACTAATTTTACTGATCACTATGATCAGTGAAATAAAAATTGTTTATATTTATGAGCAAGCCCTAAACTGGGTGCTGTGTCTTCCCCAAAATCAAAGATGTGCCAAATAGGACATGGCAAAATTACAATTTGAAAAACTGTCCGAAGTGTCTTTTAGCCTCCAAACAACCCAACAAACGTATGCAAGTGTGGTATCGCTGTACTTTGAACACATATGGTAGTATTATGTGACAGTGACCTGCACCAGGAGCTGTACTCCTAAAATGAAGATGAAGATCAACAAGATGCGAGGCACGGAAGGGTGCCTGCGAGACACGCAAGCAGAAGTGATTGTCACATAAGGTACGGCGACATTCAGAGAGTGTGAGTGAAAGGGCCTGCAGATTTTAATCTGAAAATTCAGCTTTTTTGCTTTGCTTTTGTCCATTTCGTAGGGGTCTGGCCTCAATCGAGATACATTGTATTCAGCAGACACGTGGAGCTCCTCTACACTTTGTTCTCATTTTGGTGAGGGCTATTTTGTGGCTATCCCAGTGAAGTAGATGGTCTTGTAGCCCATTCCAGCCTTATGTAGGTCTACAATCTTATCCCTGACACCCTTGGACAGCTCTTTGGTCTTGGCCATGGAATCTGATTGATTTCTTCTATGGACAGGTGCCTTTTATACAGGTAACAAACTGAGATTAGGAGCACTCCTAATCTTGCTGATTGATAGGGGATCGAATACTTATTTCACTGAGTAAAATGCAAATCAATTTATAATTTCAAATGTGTTAGTCTGTTTTTTTGTTGTTATTCTGTCGCTCGCTGTTCAAATAAACCTACCATTAAAATTATAGCCTGATCATGTCTTTGTCAGTGGGCAAACGTACAAAATCAGCAGGGGATCAAGTAATTTTTTCCTTCTCTGTATCACACTTTCGTATGTAGTTAACATGACTATGTGCAGTACAACAGAAATTGAAATCATAGACAAAAACCACACAGATCAATCATTAAAGAGTTTATTTTACTAACAATATAGTTTAATGTGCAGATCATTCAGACAAATATGTAGCTATAAGTAACAAGTGGTCTAATTTAAGCAATCTTAAAGATAGATAAATCCTTCCACGATAATCTAGTCTATCAGAAAAGCTGTCGTAGAATACTAATGCTTCAACACGAAACCACTTATTTTAAATGAAATGCTGATTTTGCAAATGATGCAATAAGCAGCTTGAGTTCCTATGGATTGTGGATCATCATGATAACCTCAAAACCAAACTTGAGTAATTGCCTTGTTAAAAGGCACAAAAGGTCTATACCTCCATTGCTTTAAAAGGTCAGTTACATTTAGTGTATTTAATTTCTTATATTCCACTTCAAGTGGATATAGCACCTTTCATCATACAAAAGACTTATCTTTTTATACTCTGTGTCATTAATCTGTTTACCAAAAAGCACACATATGAATTAATTTCCGAATGATGAATACTCCACAGAAAAGTGCCAGTGCAAGGTTTTTGCTCTGTCAGAAGTTCAGGTGCAACCGTTTTAGAGTTTGCTTTAAAACATAATAATAAATGGTTTACTTGAGCTGTGCTGAGAGAATACCGAGTGTACATCAGATCATTACTTAAATGTAATAAATTGGGTTGCTGAGCAGCAAATGGGTAATTGTGTGTATCAGTTACCAACAAACACTTAGGATAGAGAACAGGAATGAATTGCAGAAGTTGTTATAAGAACAAATCTACAAGGAGTTAGTAAGTTAAAATATTAGAAACAGATTGAACTAAATAAATTGGGCACAGTAGAGACATATACACAAGTAACCATACACACACACAAAATATACCATAAGCCAGCAACATTGTTTAAAGGATAAAAGCTCCAGAAAAGTAAGGCATATTGATTTACCTAAAAAATGAAGTATATTTCATGCTATTATTCTTCTTGTTGGGCACAACCGCAATGTTCTCATTTGCTAGTCAGTAGTAGAGTAGACCAGTCAGCAGGCCCAGATATAATCAGGGGATTGTATATAGATAATGATTATAAAAAAAAAATAGTTGTTTATTTTTAAAGTTGATATGTATATATTTGCAGATAATTAATCTCTGTATATGGAGATATATCTCTTAGAAAATAATGGCAATTGCTATTTAGCCAAAGTAATATAAACCTTTTGGCTGTGATTTGAAGGCAACTTATGGAGGAGGGACAGCTCAGATCTCCCTCAAAAAACTGAAAAATATTAATGTTCTTGATCTGCTGCTACTCACTAAACTTGAGCATGAAAAAATAAACAGTACACTGGAAAGAAAGGCTGCTAAGGATACTACTGACTGTAAAGAATAATTATGTAAAGGTCATTCTTTGTTAAGAAAAAGTCACAAAACACAAGGATAAACAAAAAAATAGAGATGTTAATGGCAGCACGAATACGGCAATTGACCTTTTTTTGCAATACTAGAGTAATCGTGTTTATTACCTAGTGATTGTGTTCTTAAGGACTTCCAGCATAACGGTAATAAAAGTGATGGAAGCTGGGTCAATTTTGGGAAGTCAACAAGACACACCCTAGAACCATTGAGATTACTAAAAAAGACATACAAACAAGTTCCTACGTCCATTCATTGCTCATTAAGTCAGAAGGGTTGATAAAAGTCCCGATGTTTTCTATGGAGAAGTGGGTTGTTGGTCTTAAGATCTTACAGCTTATCACTAAATGGTAAAACAAAAACAAAAAAATAATTAAAAGTATGTAATGCAAATGCTGAGTTGATAGAAAAGAAATGGCTCAATTAAGTTTTCTTTGCCAAATAAACATGTCACATATTACAGTGCTAAAATTGTCAAATGTGACATCATGATAACCCAACACAAAGAAACCCAAGCATTTAAGTAAGGCTGTCCTAAGCTGTAACCGTGGTGGGACAGAGACTGACGTTGAAAGCCTACACTACATACACAAATATAAAATATATATATTTTTTATATAAACATGGATGTTAAGGGTCAACCATTCCCTCATTCTATACATAAAAAGGCACAAAGTTCAATCTTGATTAAAGCTTGATTGTTTAAGACTTCCTTAAAACAAACATAATCCTTCTCATTACACGGGTGCTTATTCCATTATCCTCAACAAGGACGTATCCTACTAGAAGGACGTTTTCATAACTAAGGGCACACTGTGGTGATCGATATCATTCAAAATCTTACATGTCAATCTTAGACAAAACTTCTTTTACGCGGGTCACCAGGTTCTCATGCCGAGATGGATTTTCCTCAATCATCGTGTGAAGTTTAGCCATGTACACATCAAGATTTCCTTGTGTTGCTGTCTCACCAGTACCTAGAATAAAAAGTGGGAACATGAAAAACGTTGAGTGAAGCAGGTTTGTGGAGGGGTTGCAAGGGGGAAAGAAATATAATGTTACGGATGAAAGCAGTTACAGCAAATTTAACAGTACAAAGTGGTCTGCCATTCAATAAGACAAAAATGTGACTGCTGTTGCTAGTATTTTTATTAACTAAAACAGTTTGTAATAGGGCTGATGTGAGTCAAAACAATCCAACTTGCCGACTTTACTATGCATTATGAAGGGCAGTTTATCTAGGTAAAAACATCTGAGTAGTGGATTTTCTACGGTACTTATGCATGACGTAGGGCATGCACATCCACTTCTACAGGAAACGGTCACTGCGGTTGCTTTTTTTTGTAAGCTAAAATGCTTCAACCTACCTTCAGCGAATAAGACCTTGTATTTTTGCACTTAAACACAACTTTAGAACAAAATAAAACTGATATTTGAAGATGTATTCATCTTTCGCTCCAGACCCCATAACTACCTACAGAGCCTAACTGTGGGCCTTCACATTTCAATTGTTGTAGTGGCTTACTAGTCACCTAATTAAAATTATGCAAGAAATGAAAATACCCAGCTTGTTTCACAAGATCTGTTTGCACATTGTATGCCAACTTACACTGAGCAGTGGGTGTGTGAACAATCAGCAGGTGTTTGTGCCGAAGGAGTATTAGTAGTAAGAGATTGGTGGGGATATAACGTAGTTCTATGAGAAGCTGTGAAACAAAGCTGGCAAAACAGTCTGTATTATATTTATTTAAATTTTTGTGGAGTAGTTTTAGAATGTTTGCACAACATTAAGGGTAAATTAATCAATGAGCCGCATATACCTTTAATATTTGGCTGTAAATCTCAGGCTGATGAACTGTTTCCAAAGTCAAGACAAGTAAATTAATTGACATACTCTATTCTGTTTTATTGTGCGTTAGTCTTTACATTTCAAATTCAATTTTCCACCTTTTCAGTTTCCATACAAAGTATGTCTTGTTGAAAAAATAAACATTACTATTTGAGTAGATACTTCAGATGAAAAAGGGAACTTTGATGTAAGCAAAAAAAAATGCTGAAGACACTGCTGCCCTCAAGTGTAAAAAGCTGCTGAGTGGTTTCATAGTTACATAGGCTGAAAAAAGACATGCGTCAATCAAGTTCAGACTTTCCTATATCTGTTAAATTGTTGCTGTTGATCCAAAAGAAGGCAAAAAAAGGTTTCAAATAGGAAAAAGGGAAAAAAAAACCAAAACACTTCATAAGTACAGAATATCCATGTACTGAACTAACCTGGGATGGGCATGGAGGAGAAACTGGTCAGAAGGATTTGACGAACAGTCTGCAAATGCTGCTGGAGCGTAACAGCTAACTCTTCTTCTTCTGCCAGCTCCTGTTCCAGCAACTCTTTGGTACAACTCATAGTCTCAGTGCGCTGTTGTAATAAAATATTCTGTTTCTCAAACTGCACGTTCATCCTGAGTAGTCGTTTCAGCTCTGCTTCACGGACTGCATAAAAGGTGGAAGTGAACACATTAGTGGAATAACAAAATATAGTGGAAAAATATAAAATATCTATGTTTTACATTACCTATGCAAAAAAAAAAAAAGGTATATCCAGTGCTTACAATTTGCTCTTTAATCCCTTTGCATTCGTCATTAAGTTCCATAGCATCATGGTTTTCATATTATATTACTTTGACAACATCACATGGCTATGCAAGACATTTTTTCATTATTTTGCTTTTTTTTTATTATTTCTTTTATAAAAAGACAAAACATCAGAGAATAGACATACAACATACAAAAAAAACGCCATAACATACAGTCAGTCTAAACCGACCGAGAATATACAGTACATTAAGACAATACACAAACAAAAAAAAATAATCATAATTGGAGATGAAGCCATCTCCAATTGGGATAGGTCCCAAGTGTGTGTTTTATTAAAGTTCGTATTTAAAAGCCGAGAGACTTCTTTTTCCATTGTAAGTTGAGTTTTCAGTTGGCTCTCCAAAATTATTTTGCTTTTAAAGTATGGTTAGTGGGAGTTACTTTTTTGTGTAAACATACAAACAAATATGTATATATATATATATATATATATAATATATATATATATATAGTTACATTTTACCCTCTCTCTTATTTATCCTATTATATTTAGCGTCTACACTGATCTTTGTTGCAGTATGTTTTTTTTTTATTATTTTGAAGGGGGGTTAGTTTGATTTGGGGTTAGTGGGTGTGAATATATTTTGAGGAAATTTTGTTCTCACTTATATTTGGTACATATAGAAAACAGGTTACGTTCCAAGAACTTTTTTTTTTACTTTTCTCTGATAATGTAATGTCTATGTACTTGTAATAGGGAGATTAGAAAAAAAGGGTCAGTGCACTTTTCTTTTTACAAAAAGAAAAATCGAGAGGTTGGTGGCCTTATAGGTGAATAGGCTTGCAAAGTTTAAAATGTTTTAGTTGCAGGAAAGAAAGGTAATGTTCAAAATCTTATAAGGTAACTTTCCAGTTCACAAACCTTTATTTTGATTCAAAAACTCTTCAGTAAAAATGGGTACATCACATGTGGGGAATGCATCAGTCTCAAGATCTTTGCTCTAAAAAACAGGAGAATGATATTGTATTTCTATATCCAGGACAACAACCAGTAACCAGATGATGAAGGACCACAGACGCTGAATTTAGCCACTTGTAAATATTGGAATGCCTACTCCCTAAACACCAAATAAACCGAAACACTAACACAATAAATACTATAACATGTTTTAAAGATACTTAAGACACGGGTAAACCATGCCATATCGACATCTGATCTGTATGCCAGAAAGAGAACAAAGCTGACAGGTAAGAGAACTATGTAAAAGGCATGCTTGCAGTTCCTACTTTACTCACGTTTTGTGCGTGCCCATTCAACAAAGCGGTAACATGGGTGGACACGTTGGTTTCCTCTAAAAACAGAGCCAATCAGATTAAAAACTACCGATTAAAGTCAAATATATAATAAATTTAATTGTTTCTTAAATTATCAAGTTTGGCTTTGAAATGCAGCTTGTCACATTCAAGACTATTCTTGATTCAATTATAATTACATACCGCAGATCAGGAGCAGTGGGTAAGTAACAGAACACATTGCACTCTGCGGTGAATACCCCTACTAGTTAAACATATTTACGGTGAGCTTCAGATGCCCCAAAATATATATCAGCTCAGGAATCATACCAGCAACAGAAGAACAACAACAAGCAAAGCAGTCTGCTGACCTTTTTTGATCTTTTTAGGTGGGATCTTTTCTGTGCACACCTTGTATGCTTCAGACTGTTGGTACTCCCTGAGCTCCTTCATGTACTGCTGCTTGTCCTTCTCTGCTTCATCAAGATATTTCTATAAAACAGAGTATATTAAAAGGACGGCCTAATGTCTCTGACAGTCCTGCTGTAGAATAATGCACATTAGAGTACTAGAGTAAAAAAAATAAAGAATTTGCAGCCATGTAGCTTTCTTTTTTCCTCCTTTAACATTTCTCGCCACGGATTGGCTGCTTAAGCAATACGTGAAAGGAAATGGAGACTTTATACATGCGCAGTGGGGTCTAAACAGATCCCCTCACACAGTGTTCAGCAGAGTCAGGGCTGGATCTGACTGGAGGGAAGGAGGGTGTGCATGGAGATGCAGTCAGCTGAATGTACCTCCTGAAGGGCATTTAGCTGTGGGCTTGGAGAAAGAGGCAAATGCCTCCATCCATTTGCAAAAAAGACCACCCAACATTTTTAAAGAATCAAGCAATTACACTTCTTCTGTAAAAATTCTGTCATACACTGTCATATCCAGAGTGTTTAGACTCAAATATATAAATGGCAATACACATAATAAGCATATAAAAAAAAAACATAATGAGAACAGAAATAAATATTACAAGAAAGGACAAATACTTTAGTATAAGGGTTTGTGATTGTTTCTGAAGAACAAACCTGCTTCTCTGGTGCTGGCAAAGTGCTCCACTCAGCTCCCAGCATCTTTGTGATTTCTGGAAACGGTAAGTCTGGGTGCTGACTTCTGATCTGCTCTCTGCGTTCATTCAAAAACCTAACATAACCCGTGACTGGGGCTTTGGGTCCATTGGGAAGAACCTTTTTTCTCTTCTTTCCTTTTGGCCACCCCCTCTTCTTAACTGGCTACAAAATCAAAAGAAGAATATTTGAAATCAGGAGATGTGCAAAAAAAATGTTTTCATATTTCACTCCCATACATTTCCAATATAAAGGTATGATTGCATAAAACCACAAATTATATATATATATATAATATCGAGTCATATGAAAAACAAGGACTACGTCCTCTTAATTCCATGGTTTTACATATCAGGGCATAACAACAATCATCCGCTCTGTAGCAGTTCTAATTAGGTAAATATAACCCCTAGACAAACAACACATGACATAATACGCCGTGTCATGATTTATTCAACAAATATAAAACTAAAATGGAGAAGCCATGTGTGAAAAACTAAGTACACCTTATGATTTAATAGCTTGTAGAGTCACTTTTAGCAGCAATAACTTGAAGTACCGTATTTATCGGCGTATAACACGCACTGGTGTATAACACGCACCCCCATTTTTGAACCAAAAAAATGAAACAAAAAAACTTCATCAGAATCACTGCTATCTGGGAAACCACACACACACAGTAAGACACACACACAGTAAGACACACACACAGTAAGACACACACACCCTAACCCCCCTTCTCAGGATCTCCCCTCTCTCTCCCTAACCCCATCCCGGTCACTTACCTTCAACTCCACCTGCCTCAGCCGCCGCCGCACGCCGCCTGCCTCAGCCTCCGCCGCCTGCCTCTGCCGCCTTGCCGCCTGCCTCCTGCCTCCTGCCTCCTCTGCCGCCTGCCTCCTCCGCCGCCTGCCTCAGCCTCAGCCTCAGCCTCAGCGCTTCAACTCCTGTGTTGGAAGCGTGAGGCGTTTGTCTCGGGTGCCGGCGCTTCACTGCTGAGCGCCGGCACCCGAGACAAACGCCTCACGCTTCCAACACAAGAGTTGAAGCGCTGAGTCAGGCGGCAGAGGCAGACGGCGGGCGGCGGCGGCGGCTGAGGCAGCGTATAACAGGATTTATCGGCGTATAACACGCAGGTAGGATTTCAGCTTCAAATTTTAGTTAAAAAAGTGCGTGTTATACGCCGATAAATACGGTAATCGTTTTCTGTATGACTTGATCAGCCTCTTACATCATTGTAGTGGAATTATGGCCCACTCTTCTTTACAACGTTGCTTTAGTTCAATAAGGTTTGCGGCCATTTGTTTATGCATGGATCTTTTAATGTCCCACGACAGCATTTTAATCATGTTGAGGTCTGGACTTTGACTAGGCCTTTGAATTACCTTGGTTCTTTTCTTTTTCAGCCATTCTGGTGTACATCCTATCATGCTAGAACCTGGGCATGATAGGAGTGTGATTGCTGTTTTATATATATATATATATAATAATTTATATTAATGTTGTTATTTTTTTTTTTGTCGAATTTGTTGTTACACTTCCTTTATTAAAAGTGTGGGTTGTTTTTTTTACAGGTGGGGGGTCATTTTCGGTTTCGGCCAAGTGAATGCTGAATTTTTTGGTTTCGGTCCAGAATTTTCACTTCAGTGCACCCCTACTTCTAATATATATTTATGTATATTTGTACCTGTGTGACAACAGTATCCACTAATTAACAGATGCCTATATTACCCTCATACAATACTTATTAGTTGGGATATTAACTTGTAGTGTGCAAGTAGTCCATACAACACAGCATAAACACAATACCTGCTCAATTAATTCTAAGAAAGGCAAATTACACAAAATGTAAAAAATAAAAAAAGATCAGGAGCTTTACCTCCTCCTCATTCCCAGCATTCTTGTCTCCACTAGTTCGTGGCATCTTCACTTTCTCTTGTTTGATGGCCACAAGAAAATTTCCTCCATGTGTCTTAGTTACATGATTCCTGGAGTAAAAGTATAAATCATAATAGGTGGAACTATCCCTGTACAGATGCAGATATTGAAAATACCAAATATGATTAGGATAATAAGGGGAGCAATAAATAAAAAGTTGCTGTATGTTGCAATATGTAAGATAATTCTTGCACTCACAAAACTCCTGCCAGAGGTCTGGCTGTCTGTGCCATTATTTTTCAAATTAAGCTTCTGTTGGGAAAATAAAGAAAAATAACATCATCATTATTATTATTATTTATCTAGCGCCAACAATTCACACAGCACTTCTTACAATACATATATTCAAACGGCCTGACAAAACTAGAGCATACATAAGATAAATGAGGCCCTTTATGTAGTTATTTATGTATATAAATAAGCACTTATGTAGTTCATAGTAAATTTAAGATCCCCACTGAAGAAAAGTAAGAGTACTGGTATGAAGGATAAGTTGGCACACACAGGAATGAAAAGATATAAAGCATTAGCAATCAGGTTGAGTAAATAAGTTGTAACAATCAATCACCAAAAGCCAGAACAAAGTTCTGTAATGTTTATATTTGTTTACTCAGTAATTTGTATTTTGCGTGTCTTTAAGTGCATTTAACTGCATGCAAATCAGCGCAGGTATTTTTTAATTATCGCATATAGCAAATGAGACACACGTTCTGTAAAACTCCAATTCTAGTCAACGGGACCCAAGATCCCAGAAAACAATATCAGCAGCAACTGCATGATCTAAGTGAGAGAACTTGCGATGATGAAACACCTAAATATTTGGCTACTAGACGGCAAAAGTACCAGAAAGAAAATTACACTCCCTTTCTTTAACGATTATACTTGAGCATCTTCATACACGCCACAAGGTAGCACTGATTTCTATGGCACAGAACTCTAATCTCACCATGTTAGAGGATTCTTGGTCAGACTGATAACGTCTCAATCTATTATCTATTGAGTGCATTTTACTCATTTACATGCAGTTAAATTCACACAAAATAGACTCCAATATGTATTTAACATGGCAATGGTGCTTGTTTACTGAATAAACAAATATAAACATTACAGAACTTTGTTCTGGCTTTTGGTGATTGACTGCGCCAACGTATTTACTCACTAAACCTGCTTGCTCATGCTGTACATCTTTTCTTGATATTATTCACTGTCAATACGTAGAGCCGTTGGCCATTTTTTCCCAGACATACCCGGTGAACAAAATGAATGCTACTTGTATTCACAGAAATATTTTCTGAATGAAAAGAAAAAAAAACATGTAATCTCACATCAACATTATCATTGGAATTACAAGAATGCCAAGAACTACCTTAATCATAAGTACATTTTATTGCCTTTTAAAAACGAAATGTATACAAATATTATATATATATATATATATATATATATATATATAGTTTTAGGTATATTTTAAGAATTAGGTATTATGACTAAAATGATTCTACTAAGAAAAAATAAAAATGAAAAAAAAAAACCGTATAAAAACAGAAATACACAAGTTACATGCAGCGACGGCCTAACATTCAATGCAGGTAATACGAGAAATCACAATAAGATTTTTTGAGGGGATGAAAACAAACTAAAAAATTTGACGATGCAAAAAAAAAAAAAAATGCGCATTAATATTTCTATATAGTAAGTAAAATATATTACTAATATGTGCGCGGAGGTAGAAAAGTTATTTTATTAACTCGCCCACTTTTCCCCTGGAAGTTTTTGTACGCAGTGTAAGGGTTAATTTAAGTAGCTTAAATACATTGCACAATGGAGTGCTAGCAAACGCCATTGACATGGTTAAATCCACTCGCTCCGGTAATACACAGCCAGCATAAACAAATATGTTTTTACATCGCGCTATAATACGCACTTATATTATTTAATTACCGTTCATTAAACTTTCCTTCTTCTCACGGATACCTCTCAACCGGGCTTGAACACACTCCCCCTCTATGTTTCTATTGGCTAATACACATGCCCCATAGCCGACTAACAGGCTTCTGATACGCTTATCAAACTCCCTTAGATGATGAAGCGTAGACTATTACAACGCGCCGATTGGTTGCATACCTTTCACAGCGGTTTTTTTCTAGAGTGAGGGAGTGTTGTGCGAATGGCTAAACGAGCTGTCAATCACTATGAAAGCAAGTTACTTTGCGCAGAGTTCGCTAACAGCCAATCATTAATCAGCTTCATCCTAATGGTAGGGGCTACTTAAAGGGCCAGGTATTACCGGAAATCATAGTGGGAGAGGGGGAAGTGGTCATCTTATTATAAGCGTGAGCACGAATGATAAAAGAATAGGCGCTTGTAGGGAAGCATGTATATGCTGTCAAATAGCTAATGCTATTCATAATACAAAACACACACATGCTCTTTAATAGAACACTGCATGATGTCATTACAAATCACATTTCTTCTAGATACGAATAGGTTTGCGGTTTTTAAAAGTATGAATTGATTTTCTTTTATGGTATCCCGTAGGAATGACATAATTGCTAGAACAGTCTTGACGCCAAGCTTACTAGAAACACAAATGAAAAAGGAAGTGATTTATGTTAAATAACTGCAGGTGCCATTTAGTTTGTAATAATCACAATTTGACAATCTTACAGACAGTTTAAAAGAAGATCTCCCAACAAGGTGGGATTCTACTCAGATGTCGCAGATGCCACCTTCCCGGAAACATCTGAATAGATTCCGCATTAAGAGAATGTGGATAAGAGGGCGAAAATGCTCAACTTAAAGCTCCAAGGTCATAGGGTTACCTTCAATCGTTCAGATTAACGGTTTAAGATCCTAACTATATGAGGCAATGACAAAGTCGCCACAGATGACAGCATAATGCACTTTGCTGTCCAATCAGCTAACTTCAGGCAAGATGAGAAAATGGTCTCACTATATTCACTGGCCACTTTATTAGGTACACCTTGCTAGTACCGGGTACCCAAAGGGTACCCAAAGTGTGCCAAGAAAATGTCCCCCACACTATTACACTACCACCAGCCTGAACTGTTTATACAAGCCAGGATGGATCCATGCTCTCATATTGTTTATGCCACAATGTTTTTCGCAGCTGGAATCAAGACAACGTTATTCCATTGTTCCATTGTCCAATTTTGGTGAGCATGTGCAGTTTCCTGTTCTTAGCTGACAGAAGTGGCAGCAGTGTGGTCTTCTGCTGCTGTAGCCAGATTCGACGTGTTGTGCGTTCAGAGATGAAATTCTGCATACATGGGTTGTAAAGAGTGGTTATTTGAGTTACTGTTGCCTTTCTGTAATCTCAAACCAGTCTGCCCATTCTCCTCTGACATCAACAAGGCATTTTCGTCCACACAACTGCCGCTCACTGGATATTTTCTCCTTTTCAGACTATTCTCTGTAAACCCTAGAGATGGTTGTACATGAAAATCCCAGTAGATCAATAGCTTCTGAAATACTAAGACCAGGTCGTCTGGCACCAACAACCATGCCACGTTCAAAGTCACTTAAATCCCCTTTCTTTCCCATTGTGATGCTCGGTTTGAACTACAGCAAGTTGTCTTGACCACGTCGACATGCCTAAATGCATTGAGTTGCTGCCATGTGATTGGCAGATTAGCTATTTGTGTTAACAAATCAATTGAACAGGTGTACCTAATAAAGTGGCCAGTGAGTGTATGTAGTGAAAAAATATATGTCCTGTAAGTTGCAAGGTGGGGCCTCCATGGATGCATCCAGGTGCCATGTGTTCTCCAGGAAAGCGATGCACACACACCCAACCATCCACGTGATGTAAAAGAAAACATGATTCATCAGACCAGGCCACCTTTTTCCATTGCTCAGTGATCCAGTTCTTATGCTCACGTGCCTATTGTGATCGCTTTCAACAGTAGACATGGGGACTGCGGGTATGCAGCCCCTTATGCATCAGAACCAGCATTAACTTTCTCAGCAATTTGAGCTACAGTAGCTAGTCTGTTGGATTTGACCACATGGGTCAGCCGTTGCCCCCCATGTGCATCAATGAGCCTTGGCTGCCCATGACACTGTTGCCGGTGTACCGCTTTTCCTTCCTTGGACCACTTTTGATAGGTACCACTGTAGACCGGGTGCACCCCACAAGACCTGCAGTATGGGGATGCTCCTACCCAGTCGTCTAGCCATCACAATCTGGCCCTTGTCAGAGTTGCTCAGATTCTTATGCTTGTCCATTTTTCCTGCTCTAACACATCAACTGTGCTTAATACCCTATTTGCCCGATTATAAGACAAGGTTTTTTTCAGAGCAAATGCTCTGAAAAATACCCCTAGACTTATAATCAAGGTTGTCTTCTAATCAGACCTCAAATGAGGTCTGACTATGAGACTAAGATCCAGATCCCCCACAGCGCTGCAGGGGACCTGGATCCTCTGCTGCCAGCACTTATACCGGGTGTCTATCATCGAGCACCGGCAGCAGCGGATGTTGTCTACGCGCATCGCACATACCTTCCCCGGCTGGCAGAGAGGGGAATTCTGCAGGGAATTCTCTTCTCTGCCAGCCAGTGAACGTCCACTCGATGAACGCAGACAACCCCCTCTACCGCTTGTACTTCCGCCATAGCTTCTATGACGCAGCACCGCCGTCACATGACTTTCCGGTGCTCATAGTTCCGGCTGAACACTCGCTGCCCCCACCAGACACCAGGGAGTCAGAAGCACTGGTAAGTCGGGGGGTTGTGTTGTATGGATGACATATGCCTTTTAACCCCCTGTATGCCACTCTGCCTCCAGAAATGCCCTTTAACCCCTTATATGCCACTCTGCCTCCAGAAATGCCTTATACCTCCTTATATGCCACTCTGTCCCATGATATGCCTTTTAACCAATATGCTAGAGTGGCATAAAGGGGTATAAGGCATTTCAGGGAGGCAGAGTGGCATATAGGAGGGTATAAGGCATTTCTGGAGGCAGTGTGGCATATAGGGGGTTGAAGGCATATCAGGGAGGCAGAGGGACCTATAGGAGGGTATAAGGCATATCAGGGGGGCAGATGGGCATAACTGGGTGACAGGTTAGCAAATAAAAGGAAATAAAAACCAAAAAAAAATATTTTTCTCAATTATACCTTTTATTAAATATGAAAAAAAGTTTACATGAAGGGCCGGCCGGCCAGGGGAGCGCCCTCGCGGGGTCCGTCGCCGCCAGAAGAAAAGAGGAAAGGTAGGAAAGCATTCAGTGAGAGTGGATTAGTATATGTGTGGATTGGTGCATGTGTGGATTTCGTTTCGGTGCATCCCTACTACTAAGCCAGACAATGAAGTGGTAGGCCTACACCACATCAATGTTTGGCGTAGTATATAGTGATTGGGGTTATGCTGCACTATTGTCAATGTCTGGCTCAATGTATACTGATAGGGTTTACGCTGTACCACCGTCAATGTGTGCCTCAGTATATAGTGATAGGTGTTATGCTGTACCACCGTCATTGTCTGCCTCGGTATATAGTGGTAGGTGTTATGCTGTACAACCGTCAATGTCTGCCTCAGTATATAGTGATAGGTGTTACGCTGTACCACTGTCAATGTCTGCCTCAGTATATAATGATAACAGTGATGCTGTACCACCTTCAGTGTCTGCGCCGGTATATAACGGTAGAAGCTATGCAGTTTTAAAGTGTGTGTGTGGGGGGGTTGCCACAGAATTTCAGCCTACAGAATCACTCCGTGGGAGGGATCTCAGGCTCGGGGGGCGGGCTCTGAGTGGCTGTGCTGTCTGCCCAAACTCCTGGGCAGACAGCAGCAGCAGCGCCCCCGCGTGGTGACTCAGCCTCTTACATCCACATTTTTTTCTGGATGTAAGAGGCTGACAAAACCTAGGCGCCAGGTCAAAATTCTCTGTCGCCATGGCGACCTGGGATTTGTCGAGCCCTGCCTGACTGTATATATATATATATAATATATATATATATTTATACACACGCAACCAAATCTGGAGGATGAAAAAACATGGAAGGTTCATAACTAATAAACAGACTGAAAACATAAGATTGAGGTTTGTGATTTACAAGGTAGAAAAACTGGGGTATGGAGTCCCCAAAATAAACTAATGTGACTTTCCCTCTCCCAGAGGACAGCTGGTTCATGAGTCACTGTGCACTCAGCGTCCAGTCAGCACCTAGATCATCCTGCAGGTGTGACACATGGGCCAGAGGGGCTGTCCCTCGCTAGTTTTATATATCAACTATATAAAATAACTAAATAAAAATAACTTCCACAGTATAAAAGTCCCTGGTTTGGGATATCTTTCAACATATTGTAATATACCCTATTCCTTGTACATACAACAGAATGACAAACAGATGGCTGGTGTTTGACATGTCTTTTAATCACATAAGTAATGACTCATGGGATATGACCTAGTGTTCTGGCAACTGTTTTAAAATACTTTATGATCAAAAGTATTTGGACACTCCACTTAATTACTGAGTTTAGGCGTTTCAGCCACATTGCTAACAGGTGTGTAACATCAAGCACACAGGAATACCATCTCCATGGTCAAACTATGGCAGTTAAATAGGTTACATAGTTACATAGTCTGAAAAAAGACATGCGTCCATCAAGTTCAGCCTTTCCTATATCTGTAAATTTGTTGCTGTTGATCCAAAAGAAGGCAAAAAAACCCCGGTTTCGCTCTTTCCATACAGAAGAGATCAGTAACATTATAGAAGGTACTATCATAGGTTGACAAAATTGCCACAAGTCATAACATTTCTGCCCTGTTAGAAATAGCTCAGCCACAAAGCAGTAGACTATGTTCACTCTAGTGATGGGAAGTTCGGATCAGTAAAGTGAATCGGATCATTTCGAGTAGTTCATTGAAATGATCCGAATCTTCGGATCACTCAGTGTGACTCACTGGAGTCCAGCCCCCCCCTGCAGTCACACTGATGATTGGCCCCGCCCCTTATCATTACAGTCAATGAACCCCCCTCCCTGCCTGCCTACTCTAGTGATGTCACTGAGTCGTTCACTGCCCCCAGGATTTAGATTCCCCTTAGTACAAAGAAGGCTTTAAATTGCATGAGAGTCACTGTGTAAAATGCAGTGCAGTCCCAATGATTTAGTTCCTTAGTAAGTAATATAGCCATAAAATATTAGGTAGGAAATCTCCAATATTTATGCCTCGTCTATTGTGTTGTTGTGTGATCAGATTTGAAGGCCTGGTGCTTAGTCCATTAATATTGTGGTTGTTAAATTAATATGGTGGGAGACATTTTAAGTACAGGCATATGGTGGGAGACATTTCTAAGTACAGGCAGGCTTTCAGCAATATTGCATTGATTTGAATTAAGATCTGTCCGATGAGCCTTACTGCTGAGCAGTAATTCTAGTATGAATAAATGGTAAAGAGTCCTGGTAGGTGGAATATGATCAGTCTTACGCAAGCTGAGGTTAAAGCAGGCAGAGTTCAATTGTAGCCAGATTCTATCCAACATTACATAAAGGAAGCAATTCAGAACAAGCACACCCAAAGATCACAGAGAAAGTGTCTGGACTAAATAGACACAAAAACACAAAAAAAAACAGCCACATGAGTGACAGGGCGATTTTGCACCAAGAAGACACCAAAAGTTCCTAAGTGCCTAAGACAATACCAAGGTTCAAAAGCGGACATACAATATATTACAGAATATTGTTAATCCATAAAGGAAATGTACAATTTCGATAATTAGTGTTTTTTACTACTATATTGTAAGATTATTCATTCGTGTTTGTATGTGTATAATACCATGAGTGAATGGTTTGTTTGGGGGTTTTTTCTGTTATTTAACTGAACAGTTGGGTGCTTTATTATTTCAGCAACTTGCAGCCATCAGTGGATGTTTAAGAGTATTTATATTGTTGAGTGTCTGTCTCTTGACAATAGCGGTAACATTATTTGATGTGAGAATGATTGTAAGATACATTTTAAGATTTTAAGGTTGCTTCAAACAACTATGAGAAGCTTTTAGGTAAGGAACCTCAGCATTTTCATTTAGCTAAAATTTTTGGGGAACAGGGTTTGGTACTGATATAGTAAATGAACGGTATAATCTAAGTTGACTACAACAACTGAAGCTCTCAATTCAGTTGAACCTGAGTACTTCTCTATGTTTGTGACCCATGACATTATGAAACAGGTTCCATGTGAGGTAACAAAATGGGTTATTTTTTTAGCTGTGGTCTTCTAAAAGCACCGTGAAACATCTACAGTCACATTGATTTTATGTAACAGAACCCCTTCCTCTCACTTCCTCTTTTATCTTGTGACGACTGGTGGGTGGAGGATACAGATGTCATTAATTCAAAGGAAGATTATAGATAAAGTTAAAACAGAATAAAGAGTCACAAGACATTCCGTGTCTTCTTCGGTGGAAGAGCAGAACATCTTTGCCCACTATTTTTTCCTGTCTTAAAATCTAATTCAGGGGAAGTTTAACTCTTAATATCACAGGTTTGATATGTTTTACCAATTATGGCTGCCACGTATGTTTGCCTTATTAAGCATTAGGGGAACATGTTAATTTTAAAAAGCTATTTCTTATTTTATAAAGATATTGACATTCTCTACCCCTCTCTCTGCATCATTTCCTAAATGTACTAGAAGCACTAGCAGATACATGCCCATGATGTTATAGAAGGAGAACGCATGTCTCATTATCATTTTGTGACATTAATCTTTTTATTTTGTGAACAAGTGCAGTTCAATTAAACGGAAGATCATCTCTTTTCACTTATTGCTGAGTTTTTATAAAAACATACATTATGATAATAATTGGATGCTACTTTAATTGCTGAAAAAGAAAATGCACCCTCTTTGAATTCTATGCTCTTACTTACAGCTCTTACTTAGCAGGTCTAAAAATTAGGTAAATGTAACCTAACAACTAATGAACAACACAATGCATCTTATACTGTGTCATGATTTATTCAGCAAAAATAAAGCCAAAATGGCCTGTGTGAAAATTGCAAAAAACCCAAGAGTTATATCTCAGATTCTACAGGCCTCAGCATATTAAATGTTAAAGTTCATGACAGTACAAGTAGGAAAAGACGGAACAAAGTATGGTTTGTTCTGAAGGGTTGCCAGGACAAAGGCTTTTCTCTCTAAAAAGAGCATGGCAGCATGACTTAGGTTTGCAAAATTGCACCTGAACAGACCTTAAGAGAGCCGTGCATAAAAAAAATGCCTGCAAACTTCAATGAATTGAAGCAACATTATAAATAAGAGTGGGCCAAAATTCCTCCACAACAATGTGAGAGACTGATATAGTCATACAGAAAACAGTTACTTCACTATTGCTGCTAAAGGTCATTCTGCAAGCTTTTGAATCATAAAGTGTACTTAGTTTTTCACATATGGCTTCTCCATTTTGGCTTTATTTTTGTTGAATAAATCACACGGTGTAATATGTCGTGCGTTTTTGTTTATCTCAGGTAGTATTTACCTAATTGTTAGACCTGCTAAAGAACAGATGATTGTTATTATGTCCTTTTATGTAAAGCCATAGAATTTAAAGAGGTGTACTTTATTTTTCACACGACTGGAGGTCATATCAGACAAAGGGCACATGTGGCTTATACACCATGCATTGCTTGAAATATGAAGCATGAAATTTCTTTAGCACTGTAAAAAATATATTAGTAATGCAAGGATCATGCATTTGGATGAACGTACTTAAATCTGGTACGCTTTAATTTTATTTTGGGTCATATATTATATGGATAGCAAATCATGTAACATGGTGTACTGTTCACCACTAAACATACTTCAAGTTTTGTTATGTAAAATCTGAGCTGTTCATAGATGATGGCATTAAGTAAAAGGCAGCACGATACTGTAAACTGGCTCGGCAAAATAAAATACTTCCATGCTGTGGAAAGGGCAAACAATGTGTCAGAGTGGTGCTAGAAAGGGCAAGACTGTCTTAAACAGAAAACGGCAAATTTTGAAGTTCCACTCCAGGATATGTCACATCTAGATTGTTTAAACTTTTTGACGTACCTGATGCAGCTTCACCTTTTCTTCTACAAGTTATGGAAATTAATAAAGCTCAGATAATTGGACAGAGTCCAAGTTAAACATTATCGTAAAAATCCAAGAAATTCTGGTAATAGATAATATAACTCTAGATCAGCTACTACAAGCGTAAATTATTCACTAACTGGTCAAGTTGTTCTTGCTGACTTGCGTACGTCAAGCAAAATTGATACTGCATTCTTTTAAGGACAACATTCAGGAAATACATTTGGAGCAACATTTTCAATGGGGAGGTCCCTGCCACCTTCTGGACTTACAGCACCAGCATCTTAAGCAGAGAACTTCCCCAAACATTAGACCATTTTAACCCCTTAAGGACCAGTCTGTTGTTTATTTTTGTACCCTTTAGGATTAAGGCTGCTTTAACACTTTTGCGGTGCTCGTGTTTAGCTATCATTTTCTCCTCACTCGGTTAGCGTACCCACACAAGTTATACATTGGGTTTTTTTCAGGACAAGAAGGGCTTTTTTTCAGATACCATCACCTAATTTCCTATTGAAAAAAAATGATAAAAATTTGAAAAAAACACTTTTTCTCACTTTTATTTTGAAAAGTATTTTACTCATCCAAAAAAGCAAATGAAAAAACCTGCTAAATAGATTTTACTATTTTTCCTGATTGTAGAAATGTTTTTATGGGGTTTTTTTTGCTTTTTTTCTGCAAGTTATTGGGCAAGTACATGTAGCGTTTTGCTATTTCAAAACCAATTTATTTCCAAATCTGGTGTTCTGCCCTATTTTGTGTCTCTTTGAAGCTGGCCAATGGAATTTACCCCATTAAACCATACATTTTTCAAAACTAGACACCTCAAGGTATTTCAAATCCTGGTATTTTAACCCTTTCCATGCACTAATTCTACTACCACCATTTGTCAAACTTTGTGGTGGTAAAAATTGCACTTCAGGTATAGATTTACAGCTGCTGGTGTATGTCACTGTCACACAACACCCCAATATGCGTTCAGCAACATCTCCCGAGTTCAGTAATACACCCCATGCATGGATTTGTTGGGTTGTTTGGGAGGTGAAATGACACATTTTGTGAAGTGTGCATTTTTCAACTTTAACATTTGGTCCTAATGCCCCATGTCCTAAATGGGCCATCTTTGAAGATGGCTAATTCAATTTACCCAATAAAATCACATATCTTTTGAAAACTAGGCTTTGAAACCCCAGGGTATTTCGAATGGTGGTAGTTAAACCCTTTCCATGCACTAATTTTACCACCAGCCTTTTGTCAAAATTTGTGGTAATCACACAAATTGAACTTCAGGTATGAATTTACAGCTCCTGGTATATGTCACTGGCAAACAACACCCACTGTGTGTTCAGCAACATCTTTTGATTACAGTGATACCACCCATGCATGGGTTTGTCTGGTGTTTGGGGCTAAAAGGCCATATTTGGGAAGTGTGCTTTTTTCCCTTTTGGTCAGTCTGTACCCATGCCCTGTCTTTGTACCCGGCCACTCCAATTTACCTCATCAAACCATTCATTTTTAAATTAGACACCCTTTGGGTGTCAAGATTTTTGGGAAGATACAGCAGTTGCTCATAATAATAAACCTTATTTTTTATTTTATTCCTTTTTGGACTTTTTTGTACATTTTGATGGAACTGGATGGTGCCTCTGAATGTGACATCACTGCATAAATATTTTTAAATGTTACTACTTTTTTAAGCATTTTTTTTTTAATTCTACTAAAGCTGGGCTCCATTGAATTGCATGGTTAAATTCAGTACCTGAAGAGACCCTCTGTTGACACACCACCATCTTGCGAGTGGCAAAGTCTTATGTGACTTGTCACTGTAACCCCCTGAGACTGAAGACATATGGGAGAGTTGGGGGGAGGGGCTGTGACAGATTCATGGGGATGCTCCTTTCTCAAGAAGCTCTATGGAACTACCAAGCGCCTCAGAACTTTGCCTCTGTAATTCTCCTCACTGGTTTATTTTCACCACCCTGTCCTTATGCTTATTTCCTGTTCCCTGCACCATCTGCTGGTGGCATTGGGAACTGCAGAATGCTGCGAGTTACACATGGCAGGAGGCAGCAGGATTCCCCTAGAACTCTTGGTATGCTATTTGGGGACAAGGAAAGCCAGGGGTATAAGGGGATATATTTACGGGTTTGGGGCCACTCCATTGCTATTTCACAGCAGGGCGCGAGGGAGGGAATGGTTTGAGGTTTGTATTTCAAATAGGTCTGAGTAAATGTGTGTAGTGTAACTCAATAAAGAAGTGTTGTTTTTACCCTTCATCATGTTTTCACTGATGTTTTGGTGGGGAACTATGTATCACTGAACACTCTGTGCAAAAAGGGGAGACTTTGGTCCCATTCCTCTGCCCCCAATGGCTCAGAGGACATGGAGTGAAGAGCCAACTAAAGGTCCACTTGGACAGATAGCACATGCACATTATTAATGGCACTGTAACAGGACATGATCCTGTTAATATGCAATTATTTCAGATATATTCCTGTTACTCCATTTTTTTCAGGATATTGTTATTTATATGTTGTTTTTTATGTACAAATTACCGTGTATTTGTTTAATTGGTTACAGTTATAATGTTGGTAAAACTGGTGGTTGAATTATTGCATGTGTTAAAATACCACCATTTAAAATACACTGTGGTGTCTAGTTTTCAAACATATATGCTTTGGCTGGAATAAACTGAATTGGTCTTTTCCAAGATGTTCCAAATAGGTCATAGGTGCAGGGTGACTAGATTCCAAAAGTTGAAAAATTGAAATGCGTTTGTCCCATATGTGGCCTTGTACCCTTCAATCAATCCAGCAAACCTATGTGTGGGATGTATCGCTGTGCTCAGGAGATGTTGCTGAACACATATTCAGGTGTTTGGCAGTTCCACATATCAAGAGCTGTAAATTCATACCCAAAGTCCTGGACATTATGGATGCTAGAGTGGCAGCGGCGGCAGCAGCAGCTCCATGTTCCGCTTCATGGGGCAGAGCGGAATAGACATTAATGGGCATGTGGTGGCGGTCCTGAAGCCATTCAGGGAAGTAACTAAGAACTTAAGCCAGAGCACTGCTACTTTGGACCAGGTCATCCCCTAACTTACCTACCTACCACAAAAAATAAATTTCTGGGTGACAAATTACATGTGGGGGTTGGAATGCAAAAGGCTGATAGAACAGCTGACAGGTTGCATGCATGCCATCATGGACACCCCAGAATACATACTGGCCACCCTCTGTGACCCAAGGGTTAAGGGCAAGTTGGCCCTTAAAACTAATGTTAAAACTTGGAGGGACATGTTTCTCTGTAGGGTGTGTGAGACACAACACAAAAGGAGCATGCAAACCAAAGGACAGGAGTTGGACATTGAGATTCCCAGCAGCAGTGGCAGTAGTGCCATCCACATGCCCTATTTCCAATCCCTTGTAGCCATGCAGAGCAGCTGCGCTAAATCCACAGGAGCATCCGCCGTTTGGGAAGTGGCCCTTTATAGTTTGGTGGGTACTATCAAAGTTCCCCAAAGAACGCCAAGATCCCCTGAAATGGTCAAAGGCTACCTTAAACTGCTACTACCCCCTACTACTACCAAACCAATAATAATGCCAATTTTTGCTCACATACACTAACATATGTGGGTGGACATACGCTCAGGTAGCCCCTTCCAACCCGGACCGCCCCTCAAGCGGCATTAAGAGACAGGAACAAGTGGTCACAGGGCCCCCTAGAGACAGGGGCCCCATCACAGTTACGCCACTGTGTCTGGGTGTGTGTGTGCATGTATGCTAGTGTTGAGCATCTGTGGGTGTCAGTGCTGAATGTCTAGATGTGTTGGTGTGAGCGCTGAGTGTTCGTGTGCGTTTATGTTAGTGTGTGCGTCAGGATGTATGTGTTTCTGGATGTTTATGGCCATAATGAGGTCGGGCTCTTGATCCACCCCTGTAAGTTGGTCCTATTTAATGTATATTTCAATATGTAAGGAGACCACCCTCTTCAAGCAGCAGATCACTGGGGTTGGCATTTCATAATGATGAGAGCAGTCCGTGAGCTAAAACACAGCTCCTCCTTTCAATATGTATTTTTTTCATGATCAGCAGGAAAAAAGGATGTTGCTTCCTCTGTAATGATGTTCCCTGGAAAGGTGGGGAGGAGGCTGTGATGCGTGTGCTGAGGAGGGTGTTAAGCACTGCACGTGATTTGCTAGACATGAGTGGTTAAAGTCAATTCGTGCGAGCAAACAAATGTTTTTTAGGGGAGATATATTTTTATATTGTTAAGAACATTCCTATATTGCATCATTGGAGTGAGTCATCCAAACTATGTCAATAATCATCTATGTAAATACTCGTTGTAAACCAGCCGCAGCCAGGAACACCGGTTCAACCTTAGTCGGCAGAGAAACCACCGCCAGGCTGCACCCGGTGCCGCAAGGAATGGGTTAAACGAGTCACAAGGTTAGTTTAAGGGGGCGGGTTTTATTGTCAGAAAGCACCCTTTCCAGCCTATCCTCCAATGACGCAGAAGGTTCTGATTGGCTAGGATTCACATGTCCTGTTGGCCAGGCTGGATTGACCGAGTGGTTGCTCAAGACCGGGTAGGATCTGTATTGGTGGTCGGTGCCAGGCATTGGTGGCATGTAACGCAGGACCCATCCGGATCGACAGCTCAAGCATTTGATTCGTTGATTTGGGGGGAGTTGGATCCCCCAAAATATTTAGGACCAATGCGGAACAGCCTTATCACAGATTGGCTAGCCCCGTGTTTCGGCTTATTTTATCTAGGGTGGCTCTCCTCTATATTTACTATCTGGATTGGTGGCCACTGCTCCTGTGCCCAGAGATACTAAGTGGCAGATGAATGCTATTTTGACGTTTTTTCCCCATTGGAACCCAGGACTTCCATAAAGGACAAGTCAGTACCCCATCATGACAGAGCCAGTAACTCTGCCCATATTCCAGAGGCTCAGCTATGCCACTGGGCATTTCCTGAATGACTTATGTGCCTCGATGTGGTTTACTTATTTCTTGGTTTATTTCCATTCCGTATTGGGGTTCAACTCCTTCAATGCTGGAGTCCTGCTGTTGGTGGGTCAAGTTGCAGATGGAATCTGTACCCCTTTGGTTGGCTATGAGTCGGACCGGAGAGTTGGCTGTCTTTCGTATGGGCGCCGCAAATCCTGGCATCTGATTGGTAGGTCTTACGTTAGACAATGGAGAATGTGAATCAGTAATGTATATAATATGTATATATGGCGGGACATGCAGCGTTCCAGATGTTATTAGTAACTTACTATATATGTAAAACTTTGTGATGTTTATTATCTTTATTTATCATTTTTTATAATTTACGCAGCGCTTCCTAAAGTACATACATTCAAAGCGTATGACAAAAATATTTCAGACCTTCGATAAGGACCATATACTATGTATTCTTTGAAAAAACAAACTATATATATATATATATTTAGTGTATTTGTTTCCTGTAATGCCATCTGATTAAAAATAAGCTAAAGCAACTTTGGATATCCCGAAAGTATGAAACAAGTTTCAAGCTTTCACTTACAGGTGAGGTATATTTCCAATCAATTGGACGCATTCGAAGAACCCAAACATATCTGAAATGTGCCTTAATATTTTTACTGTTTAGGGCTTTTTGATAGTTTTATTTAAAAATGACATTTTTCTTAGGATTTTTCTGCCTAAAAAGCACTTTCCATGTCCTCAATGGTGCCACATAATGATAACCAAGCTGCTGTCGCTTGGCTACCTCATCTGTGATGGTAAATATCCTTTCCCCCACCTTATAGCATGCTGTCTGTTATGTTGGTTATTGAAGGCGTCTATGCGCATTACCGCCATAATAATCATAATACATCAAGAACGTAATGGCTGTAGAATATGTAAGACAA
The DNA here is from genome assembly GCA_009364415.1 of Spea multiplicata. Taxonomy (NCBI): domain Eukaryota; kingdom Metazoa; phylum Chordata; class Amphibia; order Anura; family Pelobatidae; genus Spea; species Spea multiplicata. Next base: position 21,689,123 of record VKOC01000001.1, on the reverse strand, counting down.
AAAATGTGTTGGTTTACACTGTTGTAATGAAACTCGCAGGAAAGTATTTTCATAACATTGTTACAACACAGAGTTTGGTGATGGCAGTTCCTCTTGAGGCATTCAATGCAAGACGTGGGCGAAATAAATTATTGAATATGTTTACACGTTTCATTTAACAAAACTTGAAACTTTCTTTATGTACCTTGTTAAATTAAATGTGTATATGTGTGTAATATATATCATGGGATTCTAGTTGATATGCCATATGTGTGTGTGTAATATATATATACATATATATATATAATCAACTAATATTTAATACTATTATCAATCAATTTACCCCTGCATAGTATTTTGTTAGCATTTGATTGCATGATAGTACCTTTTTGTTTGTGTAAGCCTTGGGTTTTATCTGTCAGCACCAGACAGTAGCACTTCCTGGATAACCAGTTTAATTTTCTCTTAAAAAAACAAAAAAAAAAACAACAAACAAAAAAATGTACTGGTATATCTATTTCGTAAATCGTTAACCATTTCCTTCAATACAAGCTTTGACCCTCATTATGTTGAGTTCTTTTAAATAACTAAAGACTCTTTTTAATTATCCGTATATTGGTTTTGTTTTGTTTTCTCAGGCATGTATATGATAAGACATTTTCTTTATCTTAATGCAGTGAATATTGAAGTCCTAATATCAATTTTATCTATTTTTTCCCTTCCTTAATCCTCAGGCACATTGAGCGTGATTCTGTCATTCCCTTTTATATTTAATCCTTGTCTGGGCTGCACAGAGAACACTCCTCAGTGGGTAGGCTTGATCTACTTCATCCCATTTATTGTCATCTTCCAGTTTGGTTGGGCAGCCACCCAGATTTCCCATTTATCTCTCATTCCGGAGCTGGCCAAGAATGAACATGACAAGGTGGAGCTCACGGCCTTCAGGTAGGAATGGAGAAACTAGTATAATTCTTAAGTTGAAAAAACAATTTTATGACTTGTGGTCCTTGCACTACTTAACTTCTTTTAAAATTAAATTTCTATAGTATCTTCACTAAGAAATCAGAGACTTTATAAGACACACAGGGATGCTCATGGCAGGTGTTTTTTTTTTTTGTTTTTTTTTTTTTGCTAAATGAAGGCCTGCTGCGGGCAAGCAGCAGGGCTAGGATCCAGGTCCCCTGTAGCTCTGCAGGGGTCCTGGATCCTCCTCTCTGGCAGCCACTTGACAACTGCGCAGTGCTCGTAGACAACCTCCGCTGCTGTGAGACACTTCCACCGGGGGCCTTCTATGACGGAGCACCGGCGTGACATCACCTTCCAGGGCTCAGTCTTACAGGCCCCGCCGGAAGTGGCGGGCAGCAGTTGTCTAGGAGCATCGCGCAAGCGTCCACCGGTTGCCTCCACTAGACACCAGGGAGTCTGGAGCACGGGGGGCAGGCCTGGGGTTGCATTGGTAAGTCTGGGAACAGTAGTGGCGTATCTGGGGGGGCAAGAGTGGGGATCGGGGAGGCATCAGCATATCTGGGCATAATGCATATAATACGAAAAAATTGTTTACATGTTAATTAATATTTACTAGTGAAAGTTTTTTAGGTATTAAAATCTAGTTTGAGAAATATTGTGCTTGGGTTCTTGTAAAATATAGCTTTTATTATTATGTCATAGTAAAATAAGAAGGCGATTAGAGTAATGCCATTGTGATAAAGAGATAAGTGTTGTGTGTACAATGACACGTTAATGTAACTTTTGAGTTTTTTTATTCTGCTGTTTGTTTTTAACACCTGGTTTGTTCATTACATTATTTTAAATAAATGAAAAATGTCCACTGAAGCCTCTTCCCCCACGCTGTGTTGTGGCTGCGTTGGATACAATGTCATTTCATATCCGGCGCGATGTCCAAGCCCCCACGCAGCCCTGTTAGTTTCTGGCTGCATGCGCTAGAGCTTGGAGTAAGTAGAAGTCCGGGGAGCAGATCTTCTGCATTTTAGTGGATGTAAGAAGAAACTCATGAGGTGAAGGGGATAATGTATGAAAAACAAAACACCAAATGATTTAGTGGCACAAGGCATATGCATATTACCAGCTTTGATTAAAATAATTTTTTGCATCAGGACAAATAGATTGTCATAAGGGACAAGAAGATTGGGCTACCATTTTAGTCCATAGGACAAGTACATTTTTTATTTTTATTTTTTATTCCCACACCCCTGCACATGAGATTAAAACTTTTATAAATAGGTATTCATTAAAATGTCCAAAAGACACACTTGGCCATTGCGCAAAGAAACTCATAGACCCTTTTGAGTCCAACTTGGAATTCAGGAAGCGTTGTCGTGAATGCTGTGCGGATCAGCTTTTGTACTATTATTAAGTGCACTATTAAGTTGTTGGACTTTTTAAGAATTATACTGTAGTATAACTATAGAAAACGCCGGGGATTGCAGAATAATATTATATAATGCTTATGATGAATCATGGTACATGTCTCACTGAAGAGTTCATAAATCATTTCAATCAATATACTTACAGTTAGAGGAGGAAGTAGTGGCCATTTTTATTTTCTCAAGATGGATTAAGCTGTTTGTGTTACTCTTTGCGTTAGTACACTGAGGAATACTTTACTTAAAAGTGAAAGTGAGCTTGTAACACTGGGTTTATGATCTTCTACCAGTGCGTTCTTACCTAGTGGCTGCAATCAGACTAAGATTCCAGTTTATGTTAAACAGAGTGATTCCATAAGAACTTCAATTTACTTATGTTAGGAACCAAAATGTCATTCAGAATTGATATTAATATTAGTGACAACATTTAAGTTTATAAGCTGATAAACCAATATATAAAATTATTAAACATACAAGAATAAAAAGATGGTGCTAAAATTACCGTATTTGCTCGATTATAAGACGACCCTGAATATAAGACGACC
>VKOC01000001.1:21662511-21686115 GCA_009364415.1 Spea multiplicata | reverse complement strand
CATCAATGTTTGGCTTAGTATATAGTGATAGGGGTTATGCTACATTTTTGGCAATGTCTGGCTCAATGTATAGTGTTATGCTGTACCCCTGTCAATGGTATGCAGTTTTTCCCAATAAAAAAAAAATGGTAATACATATATATATATTGATCCCTTATGCAGCCCAGAGCCCCCGCTCATGATTCGCTCATAATTAATTTTTGCGGTGAGAATTTCACCTTTAGAATAGACCATGGAGTCAAAAGGGTTGGAAATATATAGCTCCAACCCCCTTGCAATGTGATTTTTTTTCAGCTCCACCAACTTTATAAGGACTGTAGTTGTGCGCACAAACTTTTGGCCCTGGGAAAAATTTTGCACAGCAGAAATTTTCTGCGCACATCACCCAAGAAAAATTAGAGGGAACATTGGTTGACAGGGCAGTTCAAAGCAGAGTTGTACTTGGCCTGCATGAGTGCTGTCGGCACTGGGGAGCTACAGTTCATTGAGGGAACCATGAATGCCAACATGTACTGTGACTGAAGCAGAGCATGATCCCCTCCTTTCAGAAACTTTGCTGCAGGGCAGTATTCCAACATGATAACCTCCCCAAGACGACCTCTGCCTTGAAGAAGCTGAGGGTAAAAGTGGTGGACTGGCCAAGCATGTCTCCAGACCTAAACCCTATTGAGCATCTGTGGGGCATCCTCAAACAGAAGGTGGGGGAGCACAAGGTCTCTAACATCCACCAGCTCTGTGATGTTGTCATAGAGGAGTGGAAGAGGACTCCATGCCACAGAGTGTTAAGGCAGTGCTGGAAAATAATGGTGGCCACACAAAATATTGACACTTTGGGCCCAATTTGGACATTTCCTTTAGGGGTTTCCTCACTTTTGTTACCAAGGTTTAGACATTAATGGCTGTGTGTCGAGTTATTTTGAGGGGACAGCAAATTTACACTGTTATACAGGCTGTATACTCACTACTTTACATTGTAGCAGTGTCATATTAAAAGATATAATGAAATGAGGTGTACTCACTTTTGTGATATACTGTGTGTATATATGACATATACATATTTATTATATAATCACTTTTCCTTATGACCAACAGGGGCTACAGGTTACCTCAAGAACCCCACAAAGACAACATTTAACCAGGAAGAAGCCATTGGTTGTCTCGGGAGACATGTGGTTGACGTGACCTTCTACTATGTAGATTGGCAAGCGGGGAGTACTTGTACAGTTCATAAATGGATTCCTTAGAGCTCATATCTGCTGTGCTAGACAGCTGTTAAACAAAGCCATGTATAACATGGATTTAGAGGCAAAAAGAGGTCTTCGTTGTTAAACTGATTTGCATATAACTACCCAGAATTCCATGCACTAAAGGATTTCTGTGGGAAAACAAACTCTTTAGGCTTGTAAGTTAGTGTTTGTCAATGCTTCTTTATTATTAACTTTAAGTGGAGGGGCTTTTCAAAACCCTTCTTTTCCTCGCCGTAAGATATTTTTAGTGTGAGCTTTAAAAGTGGGAAAGTAAGCATTTCTGATAACCCAGAAAATATTTCAAATCTTTATTTGTACAAAAGATACTTGCAGAGCATGTCTTTGGAAACCTCACCTAGAATTAAACAATACCGTTTTGAAGGCAAAGCTATCTTCCAAAGAATCTCCACTTTCCTGTTAATTAGTATTAAAAAATATATTAAATTAAAAAAAAAGTCTGATCTCCTTTCAAGGTTTATCTTCTGTAGCGATATCGTTTGAAGTGGAACCACAGTTGGAATATACCATTGGAGAACTGGCAGCGGAAGCCATGTCTGTGAGAATACTCCCACTCACGATTGACAATCTTGAAAGCAATGTCTTCATATGGAGGCCCCGCATGGAAGCGCAAAATGGCAAAATCCCTGTTATCATGACAGGCCTCCAAGAAATACTCTGGAGTTGATCGTTTGTCAATTAAATCTGGATAGAAAATGTTGAATTTATAACCCTGCACAATCTTTGGTGGAGGGTTGTCAAAGTCATAGTGGGTTTGGTTGTATTTGTTCCACTCAAAGCCTGTGTGAACTCTGTTAAAGAAGCGAGGTTTCCGAGGCCTGTACTTGTCTGCCCACAGATAGGCTTTGCTAGTAACAGGGATCTCCACGCTAAACTGAGCTTCATCCCCCTCCATGCCTTCCTTTGCTTTTCTGATAAAGATGTCTTCCGGGCTCTCACTGGCATCACCTGGAGATGAAAGGCAAAAATATGTTAATATTATTTGAGAATTACATGCATACTCTGTGTGATGTGTGAGAACAAATTAGTGTGTGCATAGTAGCTTGGGATAAAATAGATTAAACATATATCCAAGCATCCCTAATACGAAAGTCTTAGTCCAGCAGCTTAAGTGTGTGTGTGTATATATATATATATATATATATATATATAATATATATATATATATATATATATAATATATATATATATATACACACATACACACACAGTTAGTTTGCATGCGTCTTATGCAAAAAGGTGGTGTATAAGTGGGACTATGATATCTGCTATCTTTATTCAATAAAAGAGTGCATTTTACTTGCATCTTCTCCCGAGTAGATTTTGGTACTATCAGTACATACCCTAACTCGTTTGTGTATACAATTCCCACGGAAGTGTGTAATTTTTTTTCTCCCATTTTTATTGTTTTTCTTTCCGTACCTGTGACCTGTAATTGCTGCCTGCATAACACAAGCCTCTGTTGGTCTTCTTCAAAATCCACTACATGCGCGTCAAAGGGCAACTCCTGGTTGGTAAGCAGCTTAGGACTGTATTTGCCTGCATCATAATCATTGATGCTTTGTTGGATGAGATCTTCTTCCATGAGCACAGACTCCCCACCTTCACCTTTGGCTTCTTCTGGTGGCGCGTCACCAGATTCCTCTGGTGGTGCGGTGACAGAGGATGGGCCAGGCTGATCTGTCGTAGACTCCTCCTGGGTTCGTCTAGGATAACAACATGAGATTTTTAACAAAAGACTGCCAGCAGCAGCTTGATAGCAAAAAGGTGCAAAACAGTGCTCCTGAACATAAGCCAGAGGCGTAACACCAAATGTTTAGATGCAATCTACACTGAAAAACAAATCACAGCCACCGGGTAAGATGTATGAAATGTGTGTACAAGAACAGTATTAGCCTCGTGAGTGCTGAGGCAGAATATACAGAAACATTATATAAATATAATTTAAGTTAAGCTACATAAATACCTAGGCTAAGGTCAATCTTGGTAAAACAATGTCATAACCTGTACATTGCATCACCCCTGTGATAAGCTGCGCACTGTGACCCACATGGGCTAAGAGACAGGCGGGTTGCAGGTAACATGATAGTGATAAAACATGAATGCAGCATATGCAGTTTAGGTAAAAAAAAAAGTTTTCGGTTCATTAATATTGGTTCCTAACTAATGATACAGCTTTAGCCATACTTATTAGGGAATATATAAGTCATTACCTGTTACTGGGGGATTCTGGTTCCTGCTTTACGATGGGGAAGAGAGGCTCACTTTCCACACCCTGCTCCTGCTTCAGTTTGAACAGTTTTTGCCGCAGGACATCCTGATGCCGCTCTCTAAGTCTAAAATACAAAAAAACAATGAACTCCTTAACTGAATCACTGCCCTACTTTAAAATTACATACATAATCATTTAATAAGCAGATAACACATGCATGAGTTTCATACATAAAGTAGACCACTTTCTTAAAATTCATTTTTGCTCGTACCTGGCTCTGGCCATGTATGCTCGTAGCTGCTGCAAGAGACTCTCCCAATACCCAATATCCAAGTTTGGTCCTCCTGCTCTAATCTTACTCTCAATTCCGTGAGAAATGATTTGCAGTTGATTGTAGGTCTTCCCTTTGAACACTGACTGCACATCAGCCGTTACTGATGCGTTAACCCCTTCTCGCCTTTCACCTGTGAGGTTACAAGCAAAGTGTAATTTATTAGGTAATTGTACTTTTTGTATAAAAACCCAGTATGAAACAAGTTGGTAAGAGATAAAAATAAATCTAAATTGTTTATATACTTTTACGGTTTTCCTAGAGTACAACATACTGAAACTAAAAAGACTTAAAATGCTAATCAGTTCCTTTTGCAATAAGCCCTTAAGTAGGTTATATAAACAAACAATAAGAAATTGGTATTTTATTTTACACACCTTTTGCTACAACTTTACAAGTTACCCACACTTCTCTTCCTATATAATGTCCAACAAAAAACACCAGTGTGCGCTGACAGGGCACTACCACCAGCCCATTTCGGTTTCAAAGGATGCCAGTGTCCAGTTGAAAAGCACAAACTCCTGTTCTGGGTGGGACTCACTGTATCAATGACGACTAATATCATAGCCCAGCAAATCAAACACATAAGATACTTACATATAAGAATAATTTACAACTTCATAACACAAAAAAACACCCCAACACAACAGGACAATGGTATATCTAACCTGGCCCCTTGCCAGAAGTTTCCAGCTTGCGCAATTTGGAGATTTCATCTTCAGTTATGATTGTCATATCTCTCCAAAAATCCACATTCTTCCCTTGCTCCAATTCCATATAGATCTGAAAACAAATAAATGAAACCTAAAGAATTACTGAAGCGACATTATTTTCCTTGCAATTATAACCATGTGGTACGGTGCTCTGCAGTGCTACAGGATGACGTACCTGAATATCTTCCAGCAAGTCTTCTAAGTCAGACAATGTGAGCCCAGTCAGAAATGTATAAGGCTCGTGCATTTCTACAGCTAGATCATCATCCTCGGCACTGATATATTTTCCCAAAAGATCAATGGGCTTAGCGCGAGCGTCCCGGATACGGATTGTGGACCTTTAAATAAATAAATAAATAAATATAGATAAATTTTCACCACCTATTACTGAGATTGTTTTTTGTATTTTGACCTTCTCTGAAAAGAAAAAAAAAAGAAAAATTTACTTTTAGAAAATAAGGTCAGCAACAGTTGGAAGACTTTGTTCAAAACTACAAAATATAATAAAAACAGTGGTTGCAGGCCAGATATAAACATTATAAATTACTATACTATGGCTGTAAATATAGAATTTATTTTAAATGTCACAGATGAGCAACGCAAAGACTTCATACAGATATAGAACATCCCATGCACACACCGAAGCTTGGCTTGTTGTAGATGGAAATTGTCTTCCTGTTCTTCCCATGTCTTAAAGTGTTCTGCCTCCTTTTCACGCTGCAACATCTCCAGTTCCTGCTCTCTCATTGCCTTCTCTCGCTCGCGCTCCAGACGAAGTTGTTTGACCTAGAGATAAGAACAAAAATTTTATTTAATAAAAATATTAGAAGTACTTTAGCAAAAGTATTTGTCACTTAATTGTCTGCGCGCATTTCACAGGCGTTCCTCCAGCTGCCACAGAGGGCGGCCCAGGTCCCCTGCAGCGCTGCGGGAGATCTAGATCTTGGTCTTATAATCAGACCTCTATTTGAGGTCGGATAATAAAACGCTGATAATTTTCATTATTGATTTTATCGATTAGTTGTTGCAGCCCTACAATATATCCTCTTACCTTCTGCAGTTCCAAGCGATTGTCTTCTTGAATTGACTTGTTCCGCTCTTTCAAATCTTTTTCTGCAAGGTGGCCAATTCCTTTCTTCTCCAGTGCCTACAAAATAAAGTTTGAAAAAGTTACATTTTATTAGTGCATCACAGAACAGTGAAGAAAAGGACTTACAAACATTTTCACCAATAAAGAATTGTCAAACCCTTAAAAAAAATTATACATAGCTTGGTGTTATAGCAGATTTCTAGTAATGTTCAAGTGATTTTCATCCTACTTCACCAGTTCTTCATGCATACATGTTTCTGCCAATGATGCATGTGTCTTAAGATTTTATTATTAAGACGTATAGGAATTTCACAAGTTAGTAGCTGTCAGAGACCAGACCACTGGTTTACATGCAGGCATATGAAGCAGCTTTCTCAAGATTTTAGACAGAGTAAAAAAATATCTGGTCTTTTCAAAATAAGGATAGTGGTTTTAAGGTTTACTGGTAGTTTAAGTCACAAGTGCCTTTTAGTACAGTCAATAACTAAAGTACAATTAAAGATAAAATTTTGATATTTTTTTCTGTGAAATATTTAACATCTAACCTTGTTCCAGATAAAGGTGCCCAGAAGGTTATTATCACCAAATGGGTTGTCTGTATTTGTGTATCCCATATACTCTTCACCCCACCCCATCTTCTCTCTTTTCTTCCTCTCTTTTGCCTCCTTTTTTGCCAAACGTCTGGCCCGTTTTTCCTCCGGTGTCTCCATGGCCTTCATCATTTCCTCTTTCTTCTTCTTCTCCTCCTTTAGCTGCAAACGTTCCTGGAGGGTCAGTCCCCGTTCATTCTGCCCAACTGGGCTCTGAGACCTTGCTGGTGATAGAGATGAGACAGAAGACACAGAACACCTCGACCTGGACCGACTCTTCCGTGATTTTTTGTGCTTCTTTTTACTGCCTTCATTATCTGACGCCGATGGAGAGCGATTCTTGTGCCTTTTTGGTTCTTTGTCTGTGCTCCTTGCCCTATGCTTCCTATGCTTCCTTTTAGCAGAATCAGACCTGAAACAAAAAAGTTGAAAGTAAGTAGATTGAATGAAGTGAGAAGTTACACCAAACCAAACAAATTACTATAGTGGACATCTTCTGTATAAAACTTATAGGACATTTGCATGAGGCATCTGAAATCTGTTATTGATATATTAAGAAAAAAGATATCAAGCTAGATCTTTAATCCCATAGGTTTAAGGCATTTTTGTCTGTATGATTCCAAAATTTCTTAAGATACTAGTATAATAAACCATGCAAACCTTAACGTTCCCAACACACCAAGGGCAGTAAAAACAAAATATGAAGCAGCCTGGATTGTGGCCTAGGCTTAGCCGAACACTGGTTGGCCACACCAAGTCATGCACAAGCTATGCTGGCCTAACTTCAGATACGCAAGTCCTTCCAGTCATGTATAAGGACCTAATAACAGAAGAGGTAAAGGTACTTGAGACACCTCTTCCATGCACTGATGCGTCAGGCTTGTCTTGGTAACATTAGCACCTGAGCCGTTTTAAAGACACTATTTCCCCAAAGCAAACATTTATGTGAAAATTGTATTTAACATGGAAAACATTTAAAAACCTCATTCATTAGGACAACAACCAGAATAGAATATCAAAAATATCTACAACGGCAGCCTCCAGGTCTGCGAATAAAGGATGTTTGCTGGAACATAATAAACCCAAATTTTTGTTAACGCTAAACTATATTACTAAACACCACAAAGAGAAATACTTTTAATGTAAATCATGTGATCCTTATAGTAAGCTCCAGCTCCAGAACAGAGGTACATTGCTCCCTATGTGGCCTGCTCTGCGCTTTAGTATTGGCTGCTTAAAGCATCCAATCACTGGCAAGAAAATGCTACTCCTGTAATGAACAGGAGCGCGTTCTGCACATGTGCACAGAGGTCTCATTAGATCCCCCTAGATCTCTTAGGCAGCAAGTACACCAAAACATATCTTAATATATAAGCCTAATTAGAAGGTATTATCTTCGAATTAGATCCATAAGACTCTATATGTGTTTCTCTATTAAAACAATATGGTGTCTACATTATTCCATACATACTGATTTTTAAGCCTTGATTAAAGACACCAGATCCATGGCGATACGATGGCGATGCGGCAGCCTCAGAAGACTAAGTGCTTAGAAACACATAGATACCTAGATCTCCCGCGGCTTCCTCTTCTTCGCCCGTGTACCGAACTATCCTGACTGCTAGACCGTGCCCGGGACCTCCTCCTCTCTGAACTACGGTCACTGCTGGACCGGGACCTGGACCGGAGCTTGGGCCGGTGCTCCCTTTTCATCCGACTCGCGTCGCTCCTGGACCCGGACCGGTGTTTCCTCTTTGCGCGTCCTTCATCGCTCGAGCCCCTCCGGTGCCTGGTGCGTTCTGGGCTCTCTGAGGTGGACCTGCTCCTGGGCCGGTGCTCCCTTTTCATGCGACTCGCGTCGCTCCTGGAGCCGGACCGGTGCCTCCTCTTTGCGCGTCTTTCATCGCTCGAGCCCCTCCGGTGGCTGGTGCGTTCCGGGCTCTGTGAGGTGGACCTGCTCCTGGGCCGGTTGTCCCTTTTCATCTGACTCGCGTCGCTTCTGGACCCCGACCGGTGTCTCCTCTTTGCGCCTCCTTCATCGCTCGAGCCCCTCCGGTGTCTGGTGCGTTCCGGACTCTCTGAGGTGGACCTGCTCCTGGGCCGGTGCTCCCTTTTCATCCGACTCGCGTCGCTCCTGGACCCGGACCGGTGTCTCCTCTTTGCGCGCCCTTCATCGCTCGAGCCCCTCCGGTGGATGGTGCGTTCCGGACTCTCTGAGTTGGACCTGCTCCTGTGGCGCTGCCTCCACCTTCCATCTCGCGACTTCCTGCGCTCACTGTCCGAGTTGCTGGATAGCTCGGGGCTCCGACTTTTTCGATTATTTTCCTTCTCCCCTTTCTTCTTCTTACTTCTCTTTTCCTTTCTCGGTGGAGACCTGGAGCCCGGCGCCATGGCTTGGGCCTAAACTGGGTCTTGATTGAAAAGCTGCTTACAACATGCCGGGCGAGTTCTCAAAGAGCTGATAAAATACAATAATAAAAAAAGATTAAAATAGAAAAAAAATGATTCAATTCAGTTTCTTGTGTTCTTGGAGGTATATATCATCATAAGAGATATTTTTAATTACAACAAAACAAACAGGCATCGATAAAGTCAACTAAATTACTTTCCGTCGGTGTTCAGCAGCCATATTGCTTGGGGCAAAATAGGCGTCATTCACTCTAGGGCTCCAGGCTTACGCAAGTCCAGTTGAGAGATTCTGCGTATTTAACCCACTCACAACCAAGACTGCAGCATTTTCTGCGATGTCCTTGTTCAGCTATAATTGCCCTCCTTTTCATTTAGTGTACCAACGCAAATTATATATTGGTTCTCTTTTTAACCCTTTGAATGCCAGACACCAGTGAAAGTTTTCAGTTTGTCCACAGAACACGATTTAGTTCACCAGAAGTTCAATTTTTCATTGGTAGTTGACTTGAGACAAAATTTGCATTATGCGACAAGATATGAAGCCTTACGCCCATATTCTCGTACTATTTTATCTCCTAAAACTACCAAGATGCGTGGGGTCGTACAATTCTAAAAAAGTACATTTAAAAAAAAATATATATATTTTTTTGAATATAAGTAGCTTTAAGTATATTTGAGTAAACATTGGTAATAACACAAAACCATCATTTATGTGTTTTTTTTTTGTTATTTTTTTTTATTATAAAAAGGTACAAGTGATAAATCTAATAGTAAAATGTCAGAATAAACGTTGAAATATATATCTTTTAGCGTTGTTTTTCTTTTTTTCTTACAGCATTGGGGTATATGATTGTGCATTACTCAACCGGTAGCCTGAATAACAAAATAACACGTGTTACGTTACATAAACACATGGGCACAACATGTCCCCCAATTTATGGGTGCACAAAGTGGTTTCAAGCCGAGAAACTTTCCCGGTTAAACCAAAAACATGGACCTTGTGATTTAGAGAGCACCACAATATCTCCCACAAACTGTGTCGTTTTTCCCACGTTCGTTTTGGGGCCACAATTTTTTTTCCCTGGCCCTGAAATATATTACAATACCTGGTTTTGTCACCAGTATTCATTTATCAATGATAAAGAATAGATATGCTAGAAAAATAATTAAAAACTAACCTGTCCGCAAATTACAGGTTTGGCTAGAAGCATTAATGGCCAAGACGGCTTGTAATTGCAGCAGTTACCCGCGGCAACACATTTTCGAATAATGACGAATCTTCGGCACTTTTGCAGTTCATTTTCATCAGTTTCCTCGGAGATTGCCCTCGTTATGGTTGATTCGTACGAATGCTCGAAACAGGCGAGTTTTGTTAAATTTGTTTGAAAAAGGAATGTACAAGTCTAGTGCTTGAAAGGACAGCACTTGAAGATTTCAAAGAAACCATTCTAGGTCACCAAATCATCCACAGAACAGAAATTTTGGGGGGGTTCCATCTTTTTCATGTCCCAGGCATATGGGACAGATGCATCCTGTACTGCGTCTGCCTTTGTCGCATGAACAGGCCTCCCAGAGTTTCAAGGTTTCAAGTAATTTTAAAAGAAGCAATTAACACACAACGTTCCTGAATACTATGTTGCATTTAATGCAGAAGGCCTGTTTTGTGGGTGTTGATGCCAAGGTTGGATACCCATGTGTTTCTGGTAGAAGTGGCACAGACAGGCTGTTTAGGGGGCAGACATGGCACAGGCAAGCTGTTTAGGGGGCAGACAAGGCACAGGCAAGCTGTTTAGGGGGCAGACAAGGCACAGGCAGGCTGTTTAGGGGCAGACATGGCACAGGCAGGCTGTTTAGGGGGCAAATGAGGCACATGTAGCTTGGGAAGTTGGGGTGCCCTAGGGCCCTGTGGTTTCTAGCTCTACCCCTGATGTTGCGTGTGGGCACTCGACCACACAATATAAACGGGTTTCTGGGAGCAGCGTATGCAGTTCTTGTACATTGTAGTCATAACAAGGCTATTTCTGTGACAGAATAGGGAGGTATGAGATGAGACACTATAGCAAGAGTTGGAAGTTTTAGCCCTACTAAAAAAAGAATGCATGCAAACCAATTTAGTACCCTAAAATTCCCTCCCTTCTGTGTTTGGATATACCCAGATAAATTAAACATTTTCAGGATACAAGGGGGTTTTCTTTTGAAACTATAGAAATAAACAAAAATCCAAATTTTGCTTAGGATTTCTTCTACACAGTAGGTGCCAATTCTAAAAAAATAACCCAATTTATGTTCATCCCCTGAACGGAACATACTTTTTATGGTCTAAAAGGGCCACATCCATTTCTTACATTATCCTATAATGTACTAATTGGAATACTACTGGGAAGGTTATTTTTTTTTTAATATATTACTTGTAGGGCTAGGGCAATAAGTATCAGGGTATATATATATTATATATACAGAAGCCTGCCCATTGTTGCAATACGCTACATATGATTGAAACCCAAGTAGAATCTAGACAAAGCTATAAAGAAGTGATTCCTACAATTACAAGCGTTATTAAAGTTATAAAAGGTTAGCCTTGTTGCTGCAGTTATGATAAGCACAGCCCATAAGTATTTTGACATGCTATGAAGTGTCACAATATATGACTTGTATCTATCATTCTTTAGCTGTATGTTATGTAGTTTATTTATCCAATGTATGCCACCGCATGCAGATCCACTGGACTTATACAAACCAAAAGGGAACAGTGAACTTTAATATACTCTTTAATACAGTACATTTCTGATAAATTCACTATATAATAGCAGCGATCAGAAAAAAAGGACACAGTCACAATGAAAACGGGAGATAAACCATATATTTACATGAATATACAACTAAAAGATTCAGGAGCTATACTGGCAAAGCCAGTTACTCCCAAGCACATTATGTCCTGCCTTATTCATTTTGGAACTACATCTACTTATCTAAAAAGGATGTTTCATGTTCACCACACAAACTAAAAACACAAGAGCACATTGCGCAAGTTCCAAAATATCTATGTTTCAAAAAAAAGTCTTTAAAAATGTATGACTGCGTTTGAAATATGTCATAGCATTTGATATAGTTCACACAGATCAAAACTATTTAAATATATAACCTTTTGAGCATCAGTTAAACAAGCACACACACACAAAAAAAAAACACACAATGTGCAACACAACACAGAAATAAGCATGACAAATATGCGACTGTATAAAACTTTAATGCATCAGAACCAAAAACCCGCTTAAACCCTTTCTTACAAAAATAACCATTGTTTGCTTCGGCAAGATTCAGCGCTGCTACTTTAAAGATACATACGGGCATGACACTGTTACAGAATTAAAAAAAAATAATATCTAAAAAGAAACAAAAACATAAAATCACTGTCACTGTCAGAATTTGTTAACCGACACGAAATCATTATATGGGAAAGGATGTTCTGAGGTCAACTATATATATATATATATATATATATATATATATATATTATATAGTGCCTTTATTGCCTTGCAAGTGCAAACGTAAATACAGTGTTTGTAATTATGTATTAGCACACCCCTTTACCAGTGCTAAAACATAAGTGCCTTATCCTTAAAAAGGCATAAAAAGAAAAGAATGGGTGTGTATTCTGCAGATTAAATAAGAAAAATATTTTGAGCGGTGCGGTTCAGAAAGTGAAAATACAGTTAACTATTCATTTCCTTTAAATGTATGCTACTTTATGCTGTGGAGTCAGTATTTGGACTTGAATGGAATACATCACTTGCATTTAGCAGCGAGGCATCGCAAACTAATATAACTATATACATAAAAACAGATGAGAGGCCATGACAATTTCGGACAATGCCCCCACTCCTAAAACAGTAATAAGATAAAAGTTATGTAGGGAAATAAGCACCTAAAAAATACTGAAGCCACAAAACACAAATGCATAATTAAAAGACATGCATTAGAAACGGGCCAGCTGGAATTGTAAGGAACGGTAAAGTGAAATGAGCCAAAAGTAGACATCTAGACTGGTGGGCTACTATAGTGACGGGGGCAATACACTAGCCCATATCATAAAACTATTCTGACAGATGTATGTTACACGGGGCAATGGTGGTATAATCTGCTGTATATTGCTCAACCTCCTCATATAACTTATATATATATATATATATATATCTATAATTCAAATAATAAATAAAAAAAAAAAACCCACGAACATAAAGCCACTGGACCACTACTAAAAAGAGAAATTGTGCAGAGGTTCACGTGTGCGATTTAACTTCCAGAGAAGCCTTCAAATAATTTAGACACAGTACAAATCCCTCTGATAGTCGAGATTGAATCCTTTTCCTAAGCCGTTAACACACACACAGCCCCCTTAGTGATGAGCGTACATTAAAGTACAAGAAGTTAATTATAGGATTACATCTATCATACAGCAGAGGATACAGAATCAGATATGCTGCAAACTCTGCCTGTTGGATACATCTTTCAAAGCCACAGATAATTCCCACGTTTCTCGAGCCGTTTAGGAGCTGCAGGCAGTGAGGCGAGGACACATCCTTGGGTTCTTTTGCGCAGCAATTACTGAAAGACAAAGATAGATGTTGGTTAGACGGTACACGTGGACATTAATGGACACTTATGTACAACCGAGGAGCTTGCCTGTATCTGTATCCATGCAAAACAAGGAATATATCCATAGGGAACAATATGATTGGGGTCAATGCCACCAGACATAAACGAGGCTTGCCTGCAACAGAACAAAAGCAAGGGTCCACACAGACCATAATCCGCACTGGAGGGGTTTGTCCTTTATTGATGACTGAATGCATGCAATCTAACAGACAGGTCATGGCTATATTAGACTGACTGCTTTATACAACAATTAAACTTCAATTGGTTTTTTTTTTCTCTACAATTAGACTAGATCACTTGCCTGGAGAAAGAGGAAAGAGACCCACAAAAGCACTGCTTCACCCAATGAGTTCTTGGCCTTCCTCTGTATTGGCCTTACTGGCTAATTACAAATGACTTCTGATGGGCGAGTCAATCAGCAGCCACCACACACAACAGAAATCAAATTTCTTAACGCTAAATAGAAGAGGTTGGTGAAGTAATGGATGCATGAGAAGTGGCAGAATGGCCCTAGTAAAATATGGCAGGGCTTGTCTACTTTTCAGAAGCACTATTAAGTCCCAGTATACTGAAAATTTACAGCTTGTAAATTTAAAAAATAGATGAAAACTCTAAGGATGGGTGATATGTACATTTTGACTGTTTTTCCCCCAGTTGCACTATGTACAATTGATAACATGTCAAGCTCTTAAAATAATAATTTTTTGTAACAAATTTAATATGATGTCAAACAAAATCTCTATGTCCTGAAAACATAACAAGGGACGAGGAATTAAAGCGCTCGGTGTCTACAGAAATTCAAAATAGGGGTACGTGGTAGAGAAATGGAGGCAATGCAAGGAGGGAAAGGGCAAGTACTAGGAGCTGAGAGAGGCTCAAAATGGGGCAAAAGCCCCATAGAAGGTAAATGTTAACGCAGAGCGAGGGTAAAAGGTGTAAAGCCAGAGGAAGAAAGAAAAGTTCTGAGATGATTTTACTTTCCTACAGGAGGATGGGTTTTTAATATTTATTTATTTTAGGTGCCTTGAGTTCTTGACCCTTTCTGATAAAGGAGATCCAAATTATTATTAAAGAAATTAAACCAAAGAAAAAACACCTGGACCCAGTGGATCACCAGGTCTCTGCTAGAAGACGTCTCTCTCTCCCTTCCATCTAAAACGGATTACATCTGTGATGACATGCTAAGGACTCTTCTCTTCAAGGAGGATAGATCTCACCTGGAGGCCAGGAGTTACAGAACATCTACTAAAGTTTGGTCTCATTTTTTTCTCAAAAGCGGCTACCTCACGAATGTAATCCAACCTTTACTCCTCTCATCCACGCAGGTGCTGTATAGATTTGATGACCCATTGTACAGTCCAGTGGAATATGACTGCCTTTTATAAATCAATAACTAGTAATAACCACCACAAGCAGCCCCCACTAGCCCCACCCTTCTTTTGTTTTCTCTGTAGATACTGAAAAGGTCAGTCGCAAATACTTTGTTCAGATCTTTGAACATCTACAGTAGTCTCCACATCCCATTATATATATGTTCAAAGATATTGGCTTCCAGAGCAGTGATGTACATGCCACAGAGGGAAGGTGGCTTGCGTTTACCAAACTTCTTGCATTATTATCATCATCATCATGCTCCCCAGCTGGCCAACCTTCGAAAGTGGCACATCCTTCTGGTCCCACATGGTGGGTGGACCTTGAGCATGGCATAACATGGAAAGATCCCCAAGCCTTTTGTAGTCCGGTTTCACAAATAACAGGCCGCTACTCTTTATTTTAAGGTTTTGTAAAAATGTATAAATATAATTGTTAGCTTGATACATTAGATCAAGCACATACTCAAGATGTTTTTCCCCAAAAGTTGGCGCGACTCAAGTTTAAAAGATCCCTTTTCCCATCACGTATATTAAAAGAACTTGTACCCTAATAGAACACCTTTTTTTTTTTAGTAATAGATGTGCAAGATCACACGTTTTAAATTCCTTTTGGAACTTACTGTGTCATTTTCCTCATCCGAGTGCATCTGGGCGTTATAGTGGAGTGGGGAGTAAACCCAGCTCCGGTCATCAGGTGGCTGAACCAAAGACGGGGAGAAGAAAGCAGGCAGGAGCAGAAGAAGCACAGTGAGCAGGAAAGATGCAAGAGAAAGTGAAAAACAGAAGGAGAATATAACAACTTAGTGGCCTCACATCCATCTGCCAATTTCACAATTAACTACCGGGGGTTACTTAAAACTAAACAAGTCATCGGTTTCATCATTAGTTTCATCACTATTTGTATCATTCTAGCACTGTTTAATAATGCGTTGAAGGTGCCTTCGAAGCAGGCAGCGTTAACGCACTCAGAGGTACTCACTCACAGAGTCAGCTGATGAGGAGTTTGAGTGCATCCGGTGGAGTCGCGGGGAGTACACCCAGTATCTCCCATCCGTGAACTGTCCCCGCGATGACATGAAGATGCACAATAAAGAGGTGACAAAGGGAGGTAGAGAAATATGAAGCATGAGAGATGCGAGAGAATGAAATGAGATGGTCACAAGCAGAGAGAAAGTAGTATACCAGTAAAGATTTGCTAGATAGCTGGGGAAGAGAAGGCGCAGGATATTACCTTCCAGAAGGAACAGGGTATAACAAAAACGGTCCGTCTATAAAATGCAACATAGGGAGGAAGAGCCCTACCCATGCAGAGAAGGGTGTGTGGCTGACTTGGATAAATCTATAACCTCCCGTGCCAAGTAGGTTACAGAGGCCTTTATTGGCCTGGGGTACTAATTATTATTATTCCCGGTACAGTATACTAAAAAGAAAGCTACAAACACAGGAGGTGCAAGATCATGTTATTTAGATAGAAGCTGCCAGTGAAATAGTTAAAGCATTAAAGAGTTAGGAGTCCAATAAAAATCAAATCAAAGTGAAAAGGACATTAAAAGATAATGTATACATATCTGCAAGTATTAGTCTTACGAAGAACGTTACTTTCGGGGGTTACAATATGTCGTGTCCATCATGTCCATCATGCGGAGCATTAGAACGGCACCATGTGCCCACGCACTGCTGATCGCTGCACCCAAAGGAGAGAAATCAGACGGCTGCATTTTCAAAATTTTAGGGATTACACCCTATTTTAGAATGTCTCTGATCCTCAGCTAGATTTGGAATTAGGGACATCCGATACAATAATTACTCAATCCCAAGGAGTTAAAATACAAAAGTATGATACTTTATATCGTTTAATGCCCCTTTAATCATCAACGCATTCATTTTGGTAAGTATTGTACTCTTAGAACTGCAGGTCACATTCTAGTAAGAAAAAACAAAACAAAAAAAACATCCAAAATATAAAACTATTAATAAAAATTTGCTAATGGCATACTGCACATCCACGGCATGCTTGTACCTTCAGTCTCTGCACTTAAAATTTAGTTCTTCAAGTAGTCATAGGCATCTAGATAAGCAACATGTGCTTATGAGGCATAGCAGATACTGGTTTTTGTAAGGTATAATTAAACAATGTGATATTTTAAAAAGAATGAACAGCCAACAAGCCAGTTGCTACCTACTGTAAAGTCAGGGGCTCCTTTGTGAGTATATATATATATATGAAACCACTGTAGCATTCCTCTATTAACCAGACTTTGTCTTTAATTCTGATCTCAAATCGTACTGATAGTGTAGAATTAGCTAACGCAGAGAACAGGGCATATTATATTACCCATCTAGTTTCTATACTATTGCAGGAAAAACAAACATTATTACAAAGTAGTGAGCAATTCAGCTCCCAGGGCATGCTTTGCATAGGCAAGTCTTATTTGTCAAACTGTGATTTAAAGTAGAGTGTTTTGTGAGATGCTAAAATGTGTGTGCTTGATCAAACAGTCAGTCCATATAACCCTTTTATCACCTCACAACACACATTGACTATTGCAACGCTCTTCTGGTTGGCATTCCACCGTCTCAACTGCCTTCTCTCGTCTATAAGACTTCACTTGAGCTGCCCCAAACCTCTGGAACCTACTTCCACCGAACCTTCAGCTTTCACCCTCCTTCCCAACACTCAAGAAGCATACCACCTTAGTTGTTAGAACTTCCCTGCCACTGTTACAACCCCCGTACTATCGCTCACCCTTTCTCTGTGCCTTAGGTTTGTCACCCCATTCCCTAAGGATTGTAAGCTTGCGAGCCGGGCTCTCTCCACCTAATGTATCCGTTTGTCTTAGTCTGTCAACTCTAGGCTTGTCATACCCCTTCAATAAATGTATTAAGCGCTGCGTGAATTGTTGGCGCTATAGAAATAAAAGACAATTATTTTCAACTTAGTCACTAAATCCAAATCAGAGCAAAGCAAACCTCAGGGCAGAGATCAAAGTAATAATAAGGTTCAATTATGCTAAACTAACGTCAAAAATGTGTCCAGATCCTCTTGATACAAGCTGAATCTCAAGCAAGACAGACAACCAATACATATATACTTAACTACTACAACTACTACATACGTGGGTACTAATATTTATATATTATAAAAAAAATAATCTCACTGCACAATTTTAAAAAGTGCAAAGCTCTGTTTTACGTATTATATTTATATTTTATATACAATAAAAAAATTTTCTTTATCAGCAAAACTATCTTGTCCTTAACATGGATACACTGAAGCAAGCTGTGCAATTTAAAAAGCAATGCTGATTAGGAAATGTATTGAATGTTTTGCTCTGATTCTCTCCTTTCAACTTCATGTGGGTGAATTAAAGCGTTTTAAAGTGTATTTAGACTCCCCTGAGCATGTGGCGAGTATACGTTTTACCTTTCAACACTGCATTGAGTTTAGACCTATCTACAAGTTTCTAGATGTGGTCATTATCTACAAAAACTGACTAAAACGTACCTATTTAATGTGTTCCTTTTTCTACCGACCTCAGTAAGTTCCGGAAGCACAGACGTTTTAGTTTAAATGTTGCATTCATTCAATGCCTAGACAATTATGAAAATTTTTCCAGCCGGAATTAGTTTAGACGGATCACTAAATCCACATCGGGGTAAATGGGAAAAAAAAAATATTGGGTTAAGCCCTATAACAGTGCATCTCACGCTGTGCCTCATAGGAGGTTTGCAAATATAAAACAAATATTGCTTTATATCTTCAATTAAATGACATCTGGAGGTTTGTATTTAATCACACTTTATATACAAAAGTTGTGATGCAGTACAATGCAGAAAATAATGCCTGTGGATACAAGCAAAACATCAATACAAAGTCTTGATATATATATATATAATTTCACTGCCTACATCATAACGGATTATTCACTGAAAACACCTTTTAAAGGTCCCAGAACTAGCAGCTCCTCTAGAAAACCAAGTGGTATCACATCATAAATCAATGACTTACAAAATAAATATCGGTCACTGGCACCTCCTCTTCTTCCTCTGACCTCTGGCTTGCAGTCTCTTCCCCAGGACCAGTTTCGCCCGTGAAGCCAGATGCCTCACTGCAAGGGGAAAAAAAAAAAAGTAAATTTGTTACATAAATAATAAAAAAAAACTCCCTAAAGAAAGAGATGTTCCAGGTAAGCAAAAAAACGTAATAAAAATGATGGTGGACAATGAGCTTTACTCACCCCTGGCCCTCAGCTTCCTTCACTATAGCCACACTCTCCACTCTAGTTTCCACCTCAACCGTGATTTGCTGAGGCTCATCTTCTACTCGGGGATCTTCATGAGATCTAAGTACGAACAACAGAACCGCAGATGAAGATTATTTGCATAAAAATTAATTTCCCAAACAAAACCGTACACTTTAATTAATCAAGGCGACAACCACCTACCGAACATCAAAGCCAGATGACTGAGTACGTCGCCTGCGGCAAAGGAGAAGAATCCAGGTCACGTACCGTTCACCAAATCACAATACTTATTTATTTTTTTATTTAAATTTGCTTCTCCTCTAATGTAACAAATAAAATACATTTTTTTGTCATGGTAAAAAGGCTTCTAGAACCCAATGATTTCCCTGCACACTTAGAAAAGGCATAAGCGCATGTCCCAATTACTAGCGTAGCATTTGCCCATCCCATGATGTGCTAAAATCTACTCACCGGTACCGTGGTTGCTCTGAGGTCTCAGAGGGAGATCGCTCTGGAATAGACAGGGAAGTTGAGGAAAGGGTGGTTGCAATAGAGGCTGTTGTGGCCTCTTCAAATGAAGGAGGAGTACAGGGGAGAAGATCAGGTCTGTCTATGTATGAAAAGAAATGGATACATTATCTCTTTATCTTCCATACCTTTATTATACCACGGCAAAATGTTTATAGCCATAATTCCATAGGGTGCGCCAGAAGAGTTTATGTGATCAATTCTTAAACGTGTAAAACTTTTATTTTAAAAAGGAAGGACCTCATAACTGCAGGCACTGCCCTATATTGTCACTGGGTTACAAAAAACAAAACTCAGCATAACGTAACCACTCACTATGACCAGCCAATTTATTAAATGGATACAGGAGGAAATCATTCTTATAGTTTCCTTCAATGTTTCTTTATAATCTGAAAGTCTGTGTAATGCCACACATTCTGCTGTAGGAAATGTATTGCATCTGAAGGGCAGGGCGGTGGAGTTTAGGGGATGAACAAACCCAATTCCCTCTGAGTGTTTGCATGTTTCCTCCTCGTCAAAATTCATACGGATGCCAAAGTCTAAAACTTACTGTCATCCTCCAGAGTTGGATAGCTACGGGCTCCCCGCAAGTCATATTTCACGTCCTCCTGTCCCATAGGTAACTGTCCAGCTGAGAAGGCAGCTGAAGGTCCAGTGGGGCGAGGGGCCAGAAGGGTACTCCTACCCTTTTTAGAAGGCGACGACTTCAGAGCTGAGGGATGAGGAGAGATTTGTTTAAAAAAAAATATATATTCTACATAGCCTTTAACCACCATCTAAACCACCACATAATATAAATTCTTGGACCAAGCATAGCCAACAGGTGGCTTTTACAAACAAGTCACTCCCCCCCCCCCAACAGGACTGTACATTAGTCATAAATGAGGTCACACACAACCTGATGCATCAAAATAACAAAGAGGAGAGGGACAGCATCTGACACAACACTGACAAACCACTTAAGCCTGCAGGAAACGGAATGCAGCGTGTGATCAGTAGGAGCGGGAAAAGTAACTCGGGGTCCCTGATATTTAATGTAGAACAGCTTTTTTTTATCTGTTTATTTTATTGAAACACATTACAGTGAAGAATGGCTACATCAAAAGCAAAATCTCAGAATATCTTTAGGACTGAGAATGAGTTTTTCCCTCATAGACAAGGTTACCATCATGGGTTCTAATGTTATCCTTTACCATAAATGTTAAATCCCTAATGGGTTTGAGCTTTCATCCACAATTTAAAAAAAAAATAAAAAAAATGGTTACCTTCTAGTTGTCACAATTGGACTTACAATGTATACTGATGACTGCCCAGAGTAGGCTAGGCTTTAACATACTGAGGTCCAGAAGATACAGGAAAAATACAAAAAAACACCTAGCCCTAGCTCAACAAGCAAGAAAAAAAGCCAGTCCAACCACTTCATGACAGAGGACAATCTGCACTTGAGAATCCTAACATAACCCATAAAAACTACTCGTATTTATCTTTTTTTTTTACCATGACGAGCATTTTCTTTGAAGGCTATATATATTATATATCATTTAGTTTTACTAGAAATACAAGGGCAGAATATTTTAAAACAAAAACAGTTTCTCCAGCAAAATTTTATACTTCTCTAGGCTGAGTGAAAATATACAGTTTGACTAGAAATGTAATCTCTTTTGCAATCACATTTTTTCTCTTGTTAATACTAAACCTGCAAATTCCCCCACACTAAACTAACAATGAGATGGGACCGAAAAATCCCAATCACATGACCGGGGTTCATGCATCTGGGCC
Organism: Spea multiplicata; assembly: GCA_009364415.1. Classification (NCBI taxonomy): domain Eukaryota; kingdom Metazoa; phylum Chordata; class Amphibia; order Anura; family Pelobatidae; genus Spea; species Spea multiplicata. The sequence goes on along the minus strand of VKOC01000001.1, from coordinate 21,664,925 downwards.
CCTGAAGTGCCCTGTATTCTACTCTTCTGTATCGTGATCTGTCGGAGATCACCGTTTAAAGAAGCACAGAGGTATTTTGTATGTAAGCAATATTCGATGCCACCGCAATGGCCTTTATTTGGCAGAAAAAAACGTTTTTCTGTGAACGGATTAATGCTTCCTAAACTACGGTAACAAAGTGTGAAGGATCATTCATAAACTGAATAAATATCACCAATATTGGAATGAGATGCAGCACTTGTTTGCCCTGTTCTACAGCCATCTACAGTAACTAACCTGCTTGTTTTTAGGGCAACCTTGAAGTTGCATAATATCATATTTGCTGGCAAATGCATTACACGGCAAAGTATGTTTAGCAAAAAAAAAAAGCTTGGTATATTCATGTAAATACAAAAAAAACATATTTCCCCATAGTATTTTACCTGCATAAGGTTGTGGTCCTAAGTCTTCCTCTCAAAAAAACTCAAACGTATGAAAGTGAAAACAACTTAGCTTTAGCTAAAGACTCAAATTATGATTGACTAATACAGCTATATCAATTTTTAATTTTATAGGCAAGCATATATACTCACAGGTTGTCTTGCGAAACACTGTGTTAGTCATGAATTTGAAGAATCGTTCGGCATAAAAACTCGGTCTATGCACAGACACAGTGTCCTGAAACAAAATAGGCAGTGTCAATATACAAGGTTTTCATCAATGAAAGAATAATCAACCATAGATTCTATATGACAAAAGGTGGTAGCCTATGGCAGTGCCATGTTAAAAGCCACCAAGCTCTTCACCATTCTACTGCACATGCTTGGAGGCGACATGCCTGTGTGCTTGATTTAATACACATGCTAGCAATCGGTGTGGTTAGAACACCTAAACGCAAATAATTAAGAGAATATAGTGTATAAGTGATCAATTTCTTATAGCCCTACATACTGTCACAGAGATCCCAACTGATCCTATACACCTACCACAGTAGCATTAGCATAGAAAATCCTATAGAACTACTGCTGGGAACTAAATAAGCAACACTTCTGTTTGAAAACAAATGAATACACCGTTGCTTTCAAAACAGAAAAAGAAAGCATTGCTAATCCCTATGATTTCTAGACTGAATTAAAATTTACAGGATAATTTTATATGAATGTCTTACAGCGATGTGTTAAACATGGCAGTAAATAGTTATGCATTGAATACATGGGTGATGCACTTAGGAATATAATTACAAACATATACAATGTAACCAAGTGTAACATAACATTGCATGGGACTTACCCCATCGTGTACCAAAGCCTTCCATGTGTGTTCCAGCTTCTTAATAAGCCTTAAATACAAACACATAAAAAAGTAATGTCAATGAATGTCAATTAAGATATATAGTGGTATTACACGTATTTGCCTATAATATATATATATATATATATATGCACACACATATATATACATACATACACACCAGTATATATACATATATACACACACACACATACATATATACAAACACACGTAATTAGCATAACTATACAGATTTAAACAAAAAATGGGCATCACCTGTATGATTGCAAGATGTCAATAATTCCAATGTACAACAGCAGACGCTCCCCTCTCCCATTCACAGCTGGAATGCCTCCCATTCTGAAAAACAAAGAGAAATATACATTTACATTCACTGGCTTTGTGTGTAGTTCTCTCTATGGCACAGTTTAAGTTTAGAGGGAGAATTTGGGCTGATCCCATAAAGTAAATGGTAGAAGAACAAGGCGAGCAAGTGCTCCATCCCACTCTAACACTGGCGACCTCTCCCTCTGTCAGGCGCCATATAAACCAATAAATAATAATAAACAGGTATATAAAAGTTCTACTAAAAAATGAACGTGCGCTAGAATATGTAAATATATTCCTCCAAACAATGGCAGAAATTCTGCAATCTCTCTATGGTACACCTAAAAAAAGGGGCTAAGAAAACCAGAGCATATGGGAGACAGATTTCACCGATCATCAGATTACCACCTCTTGCCACAAAACACATGTTGTATAAGAAACATGCTAGCACAGATGAAGAAAATACGACTAATCAAAACTATACCGTTATCACAGTGTCCTTAGAATATACGACTGCAACAACTAATCGATAAAATCGATAATGAAAATCGTTGCCAACGAATTTCATTATCGATTAGTTGAATCGAATTTTATCGATTATAAAATGAGGGTTTTTTCAGAGCAAATGCTCTGAAAAATAACCCTCATTATATAATCCATTTCAGTGACTCACAGCAGCAGTTACTACTTACCAGTCCCTCCCTGCAGTCCCCCTTCCTTTCTCCCAGGCCCACATGGCTAAGACGCTTATCTGAGTATAAAATTAATATTTGGGCTGCGGAAAGTTAGGGGAGGTGGGGGTTAATTTAGGGGCAGTT
>VKOC01000001.1:21649496-21662411 GCA_009364415.1 Spea multiplicata | reverse complement strand
TTTTTTTTCTTCTTGGGCCCAAAATACCAATCAACCAAATATTGCTTTTATTTTAATATTCATTTTGACTAAAAAAAATAAAAGCACACTGAACATTTGTATTTGGTGTGTATTTTGAGTATACGTACATTTAGTATTTGTGTGTTTTGTGTATGGCACGAGCCTTTAACCCAATAAACCTTGTGATGGTTATGGATCCTGAATCTTGCATGACACAAATAGTTGTGGAGTCTGCTAAAAACATGTTGCCTGCTAGAGAACACAAAATCCTCGTACATAGAATGGAGTTAAAAATACATTTTATTGAAACCATTTAACTTACTATCCTCTTTGTGTTGGCTAAGAAAAATGACATTTTCATCCTGTGGCAGGCTCATGAGATACTGCACTGCATCCTCGCGTGTCATGTTATGGAAACTGGTGTCATTGACCTGCAGAAAAGCAACAAGAATATATTTAATTGAAAGGATGTGGGTGTTGAGAATGGGGCAAGGAGAGACAGGAAGACAAGATAAATCTATAAATCTATATATAGGATAAAGAATAGGATACCTGAAGGATCTGGTCTCCTTCCTTCATCCCCTCTTTCTCAGCAGGACTCCCTGCTTGTACGGCCGCTACAAATATTCCCACATCATTGCCTCCTGCAAGACGCAGACCTATATTCCTCTCTTTCCTGAACTGAACTAGACGAGCATCTGGGCTATACCTGTGTGTGGTGGAATACAAGAGAAACGTGAGATGAAGGCAAAGGCCAAGGATTACAAAAACTGAAACAAAGCTAAAAGGGACAGAATAAATTATAAAAATAGGGCTGGGAAAAAGCTACAGGAGATAGAGAGAAAAGAAATATAGAGAAAAACATTAGTAGAGAATGAATAACATGCAGATAACTGATACAAAGTGGAATTGGGTTGTTGTTGGCAAATGGAAAGTAGTGTTGGCAAAAGAAGAAGTTGTTCATGATAGGTTGCATTACCCTTGTCGCAAATCATCTATCCCTCTTTCACTGGGTGCTTCAGACTCATTCCTATATTCTGTAGCCAGGTGTGGAGACTCAGCATACCCTGGAGAAGAAGGATTTGATGTGAGAAAGGCCCTGTTCTTCTTTCCCCTTCAGTTATGTCCATCCTTCTTTTATGATATAGTGCAGCAAAAAGTTAAGCGATTCTTACCATTTTCAGGCTCAGGACTGTCCCTTATCAAGAACTCTTGACCATTAATCTGATTTCGCCTGCAAATCGAGAATATAAAAGCAGAGTAAATAAATGAAATATCTGAAAAAAAATTAATACTGGGAAATAGGAAAGCGGAATGACTTACAGAGGTGATTCTGGACTCTCAGGCGAGCTCTTTTCGTGGTGTACGGGTGGAGGAGGAGGATGCTGAGGTGGAGGTGGTGTATGATCAGAACTCAAATCAGAGATATCTTTAGAAGAGAAAGCCACTTTAATTACAGCAGTCACCATTGCTATTCCAAAAATACACACACTCCTTTTCTCTGTATCTTTCATAGCTGCCGAGGTTTAAAATTAAGTGGATGCCAAGTGATGTTCTTTTCTATGAGTGTTCACCAGTATTAAGATACATCAGAACCATTAACTTAACAAGAAATGTTTGCTTGTTTCCCAGATTTTAAACTTGACTATGACTGCTTAAGAAAGTTTGTATAAATATTTATTGTTTATGTCATTCTGAAATGTTGTGTACTACTTATGTCCTGTACAGCTCTTGAGAATAAGAGGATGCTATATACAGCAACAATAATATTAAATAATAATAATCAATATAAGGCACACAACTTCCTGGATTTATAGACCTATCCCCAAAGCATTAGAGCGGGGTCTTCAGTAATATTCCATTCCTCAGTATGGACATCATGACCATTACCCATAAAAATATTTAACTGGTCCAGCAGCTTTGCGAGGAATGTATTCCCTTAATGAATAAAGACTTTAAAGACTTAGCGATTTATGTGTTGGATTGAAAATCACGTTTTTTTTAACTGCCACACTAATGGGGCACTTGAGCCATCTGTTTTTTCCCATGACTGGCCATGGGTATGGTCATCTTTTTTTAATAAACACATTCTGCTGGGTTATTGTAAAAAGAAAAACTAACAACAAAACAAAAAAAAAGGAATGTCTCCCACTATTCATTTCTCACCATCTCGTGGGGAACTTCTGCCATCACTGTCACTGTCCCTCACTTCTGGAATGTTTACCAAGAACTGTCGATTATCCCTCAAAACAGTGAGCGTCAGCTTTCCTCTAGATTGCTCAATAAGCCGTCGGGTGTCAGCTAAGGACATGTTCTCACTTGCCACGCCATTGATCTGAAAGGAAACAGAAGTCATCATGGATTGTAACATATATTAAAATTTAGTTGTTAAACAATCAATCACCCACACAACAACTAAAAACAAAAAAAAACTCACTGGAGTGTATTCACCAACCTGTGAGTTTGCACAATGAACATTTCAACTTACTGCATATTTTTTTACTGCAAAGTTAATGACTTAAAAATCTTTAAGGGAAAAGAGAAAATGTCGGTGCGCTAAGCTAGTCACAGGCTCAAATAATACAAATGTATAATACGAGGCCTACCAAACAGGTGTAAGCATGCTGCAAAAACAGTGTATTGGCTGTACAATGTATACAAAAAACAAAAACTGTCTGCGCTTCTTACCCTAATAAAGTTGGCAAGGTTTTGGTAGCAGTATAAACTGCTTTGTGTGCCCACTATGTAGGAGGTGAGAGTAGGTTCTCACCCTATTGAGAGTGTGCCTTGACGTGGCGGGTGAGCTTAATTATGCTTTGGCCAATTCATATAACCAAAACCTCTCATTTATATTATGTTTACATATTTGTTGCCAACTTTATTAGGGTAAGAAGCGCAGACAGTTTTTGTTTTTTAAAAATCTTTAATTCGGCAAACTCTGTTTAGTGGATACACGCCAATTTGTCAAAATGATACAGGGGTGGCCCCATTGTCTTATACACCTGTGTACAGTGCGCCACCCACTGCTGATTTACCTCTTAGTTTGGTCTAGCCCACCTAAATCTTTATTATCCTATACCCCGGGGAGTGCTGGCACCTTCTGGCTCATGGAGGGTGATACAGCTGAATGTAACTTACACACTAGCACACAAAGTCACTATAATACACCAACACTAAATCACACCCCACTCTATCCCTCACACTCTTATCTTGCCACACAGTGTATTTTTACTGCTGGGTTATGTCATGTCACATTACTTGACCCCACTGCACTCCAACATCCAAGAGTGGGCCTGGGAGGACAATGCCTACGCCCAGCATCCCACCTCTTTTCTCTACACCACGACCCTCTCTTTGTCACCGTCCCCCAAGAAATTCCAATCCTGCTTCCATCCCGCTTCCACAGGCCCATCTTCTCTCAATGCAAAACTCATCTCTTCCCCAAGCTTCATTTTCTTTGCCCAGACCCCCACCAGTCCAGATATATTTTGTGAGCCTCAGACACTTCCTATACAACCCCTTCTCTGCTAAAGTCCGTTTTAGCATTACTAAAAGATCTGTGAAACAAGCCCCCTTTTTGGGAATTGGTATGGCTAATTTCTGATGCTGTCTGATCTTGCACAGAATTTTGGAAATTGTAGCTATTCAGAGAAAAATCCAAAGTTACAGACTTAGTATCCATCAAACTACTTTTGGTTTTCCAACGTTATGGTCAAGGTAAACTATAAGTGGACAAAAGTATTGAGACACACCTTATTGAATTCAGGTGTCTTCAGATCCATTGCCACAGGTGTATAAAATCAAGTCCCTAGTCATCCAGTCTGGATTTACAAACATTTGTGAAAAAAAATTGACTTTCTGAAGAGTTGAGTGAATTTAATCATGTTAATGTGACAGGATACCACTTTAGCAATAGTTCTGTTTGGGAAATTTCATCCCAGGTAAATATTCCACGGTCAACTGTAAGTGGAATTGTTTAGGAACAGCAGCAAAGCAGCCACGAAGCAGAAGACAACATAAAGTCACAGTGCTATGCTTCCGACTTTGTGGGAACAGTTTCTATTCCAGCGTGACCATGCCCCAGTGCAAAAAAGCAAGGTCCATGAAAACATGAGTTAGATGAGTTTGGTGTGGAAGAACTTGACTCGCCCGCTCAGAGCCTTGACCTCAACCCCATCATACGCCTTTCGGATGAACTGGAATGGAGATAGCAAGCCAGGCCTTCTTGTCCAACATCAGTGCCTGACCTCACAAACGTTCTACTGGATAAATGGGCAAACATCCTCACAGAGCACTCCAATATCTTGTGGAAGAGTCCCAGAAGAGTTGTAGCTGTCATAGATGTAAAGGGGGGGACTACATAATAATGTCTATGTATTTAGAATGCAATGTCATAAAAGTCCCTGTTGGTGTAACTGTCTGGTGTCCCAATACTTTTGTCCATATTGTGTATGTGTTTAAATAGATCTGTATTTATAGCTAGATATAATTAAATTGTACATTGTAGCTTTCCTTGCAATGCTATAAACTCGCTCATCTGTCCTGAATTTCTCCGAATTAGGATGTTTTTGCATTAGAATTGGCTTGGCTTTTACTGGAAGAAGGCACTCTTGCCTTATCTCTTGCTTTTGAGATACCCCTGAATCAATGAATGAAATTTCTAAAACCGTATATCTGTCACCCGTTCCACAATCTGTTTCCCCAAATTGAAATGCACACAAATTGACGGCTTCGTAATTGTGAGGCTCACTGACATACCATTAAGCACAAGCCACATAAACTAAGCAGACAATAAAGCTCAGAGAGAAAGAAACCTGCGGTCTAACCCTTTGTGCCAGGTGCTGCAATGAATGAGTTAAATATACAGCATAGAGTGAGAGTAGCAAACCAAACAAGTTTCAGGCTGAGTTTTACCTTGAGGATCAGGTCACCTTCCTGTAGAGATTTTTCCTGCGCTGCTAGACCACTTTCAGTGATGTGTTTAATGAAGATCTGACTACCCAACTTCAGACCATACTCTGTGAGGGTTAAAATGATTAACAAGAGTAAAGATCTTGCAATGAAGGAACACAAAATAAAGAGTTAATTACACACATGTGGAGATGTCTGTGATGCAACAGCAAACAATGCCAAGAAAATAATTTAAGAGAACTTGTGAGAAACGTAAGCAAGCATAGCGGAGGTAACGCAAATAACAAGAGAGTTCCAGACAGAAAAAGGACCTGAAAGACAGAAATTTAGAGACTTGCATGACCGAATCATGAACTGTACCTTGATTTTCTGAATGTTTGGTCAATATGGTCTTAACAGGTTTGGCTGGAACATCCTGGGCAGGCAGTCTCTTGAACCCTGATACAAGTTGTAGTCCATTGTGGTTCATTGAGCCCATCTCACTTCCTACCTCACTGCCAGTCTCTCTCCTGGTGGAATAACTCCCTGCCTCACTACCAGATCCTCGTATCCCACTTCCCATGTCCCTCCTCCTGTGAGAAGCTGCAGCTTCGCTACCAGAGACACTGGGATCTCTACCACCACCTCTTTTTGGGTAACCTCCAGTTTCGCTACTTGCACCTCTTGCCTTGCGGTGCCTTGTATGGTGGGAAGAGGTTGTATAAGACCCTCCAGAGCTTCGGCCACTGGAGGAATCTCCTTCATAACCCCTTGCCGTATCCTCAGGTGCTTCTCGAGTTGAGCTTTCACGTCTTCCACTCCACGGCGGTGGAGAGTCTGGTTCCTCCGATTCTCGCCGCCGGGAAACATCCACAAACGAACGCTCAGAAGACCGTGGAGTCTGAGAGGGGTAATAACGATCTGCTGTTGTTGAGGGCATGGAGCTACTCACAGGAATCTGAATTTTTCGGGGTCGTTTCACGGTCTGTTGGAGGGCAAGAGTTAATATTTGAATGTAGAAACCATCCATGGTTTTAACATTGCTCATGTGTGCAGCAGTGTGATTATCCGGAAGCCGGACATTAATGTTGTTAGGTAAAAGCTCACCAAATTGGCAGTCTTGCTGCAGGATTTCAATGTGTGAATAGCAAATGAGGATGTGACATTCTCCATGGAGACACCATTCACCATGGCAATGCGATCGCGTGTCCTAAAGAAAACACAGTCACTAAGTTTATAAAGCAATATACATCATTAGATAATAATGTGACCATAATTTTCTTTAAAAATGTACACAGAGTGCACTTAAATGACATCACTAACATTAGCGGGACCTCCTACCTACATCCCGGAAGGGGGTCTCCGGAGTCAGAATTGTCCCAGGTATGCAATTGTTAATCCAACCCTGCTCCACCCATCAGCTGAGTGTCACGTTCAAATTAAAATTTCCTTCCAGCGCAAATTCATGGATGGATTAATCTCAATCACTCTACGATTTTGCTGGGTTTTTTCTTGCTCCTCTTCGGCTTGCAGGAGGTGCATACGGTCGGAGCATTGCCTACTTACCAGTATGCATGCACTGGATCCCCTGACATTTACAGGGGCCCAACGAGACCCCCTATGTGCATGCACTGAAAGCATGCTCATTCATTTCAATGAGAATGCTTTCCTGCCAGTGACTGGCTGCTTGAAGTAGCCAAAACTGCCACCAAATGTAGGCAGTAAAAGAAGAGGCAGTGAGCCGCAGTGTTTTACCAAGGTAAGTCTTTTACAGAAAAAAACACTTTATATTAAGAGTACTTTGATATGCTTCTTTCAATGATGGGACGTTATACTAGCCCTCTTAGGTATACTGTTGCGTACTATTGGAGCACATATACCCAATACACAGACAGAATAAAAACTGTAGTAGGTGTTACTTACTGCAGTCTACCATCAGCAGGGCCACCACGGACAACATCTGACACAATGACAGAATTGTCACCATCTAGTCCTGATGGGCGGTCCCTTCCTCCAGAAATTGCTATTCCAAATCCCCTGCGAGGGTCCTGCAACAAAAATGGGTAGAACTAGAAAATCATATCTAATGCAATAGTGTGGAACCACAAGAACAAAGAGTTCGCATCTACACATGCATTAAGTTTTGGGGAAAAAAACAATGTATATAGATAAGCACAGGTGAGGATACACTCAAACTTTAATAAACCCAGATTATGTTATGTTTGCATAACTGCTTCCTAAAAAAATAAAAGGCAGGCCAATCTCTGCACAGACGAGTTAAATATCCTAGATACTTCCTTTTTTCCCTTTTTGCAGTTTTAAAGTTACTCCAATGTTTTAAGTTCACTTTTGAAGAGTGCTAGACATCAAGTCCCCCTTGATTATTGCAGTAGGCAGCAGTAAAAAGAAAATTGAACCATTTTTATCTGACCGAAAGATCTCCTCCTGGAAACTACACATTGGGGCCATCATTTGAATTAAACAAGTTATCAACCACTGATCAAGTTATTTTTTTATTTATTCCCTCTGCCTAATCTAATGGGTTATTTGCCGTGATGGTATATTTTCACCAGCAGTAGGTCTCATGTTCGCTAGTGGCGAGTGACAACATGATATGATACTCCCACCTCCTGCCTGGAATAGTGTGATTTCTGGGTTTCCACTTCAGATGGACAAACCTACTGGTTATCCAGTTCCTTCTCTCTATTATCTAAAATCCTGGGTCCTTCTCAATGCAACACATGCCTCTTACCAGTCCCTGACTCGCACAGCAAGTACAGTTGATTTGAAGCTTTGGATAACAAAAAAAAATAGCCATGATAAAACCACCTTAAAGAGGAAGAACAAGGAAGATTTGGGAGTTATTTTGGAAGACTTGGCAATAGCACAAGATACTAATCCAGTAAGGCATTATCCTTCACAGACAATGGTGTTGGTGACTAGTGGGTAAAGAAGAGCTCTCCATCTCCTTCACACTCCTTATATGCTGCTTACGTCTGAACGTCAGAAAAGTACATCATATCCCTGTACCCAGACTCGGCGTGGTATGCATTGGGTATGCATTATGTATGCATTGGGTATGCATGGGCTGGGGAGAAGTTTTGTGGGACTGTGTTGGCATTGAGGACCCCCATGGGCAAGGGGCCTGTTTTATGCCGGTGATCAATATGTATGTACAACCACATATATTTAATACATTCTCTAAGAGGGGATCAGGAGTTTTTACAGAAAAATAGGTGGGTTTTGTTACTTTAATTATGTGCTTTGGTATTAGGATTATTTCTGCATTTTTACCATTATAACACTCGATGCATGGTTTGCCTCCCAAGGAAAAAAAACAAACCCTAGTACACAGAATATGAAAACAATGGCATGATCTCCAGTCTTCCTGTACCGGGATGTCACTTACCCGGGATAGCGTGACAGTGTGCTGTTCCCATATTATCATTTCTTCCATGTCTGAAACCTGCAACAAGTGAAACATTTCAGGCAACAAAAAAAATTGTATAGAGTAGACAACATTATAAGGATATAACTGGAATGTAGAGATATCGATGTAACATACTGTAAGCATCTAGGGCATATGTGCTGACGGACAAAAGACCACCCTTTCCTTGTGAGCAGGACTCTCCCCCCCTCATGTATATCATGTATTCTATTCTTGTCATACCCCTAGAATATTGTTGTTAGAAGCGCTGCGTAAATTGTTGCTGCTATTTCCCCACCGAAGACAAACACGAACATGAAAAGTTGACCGGCACCCAAGTCTACTTACTAATTCCTTAGCCCTTTTTAGATAAAGTATAGCAGCTGGGCACGACAATAAAACGCTAAGGGACTGTATGGCATCTATATGATAAATGTTGAAGTTGGCCTTGGCTGAAAACCTTACAGCACAAACGGCCAGGGCAATGGTCAGGTGATGTCGCTACTATTGGTTTTGTTCTTAGTGATGTTGTGTGACATCATGTGACAATGTGCAGAGCTGCCCTGGCGTCACTTCTTCCTATTGTATAGTGTTGGACAATGTGACATCTATGAAGTGGTGGGTATGACAGAGATAGAGAAAAATATTTTAAGCACAGCATTTTTAATGAGGGGCATATACAGTGCCCTCTACTAATATTGGCATCCTTGGTAAATATGTCCAAAGAAGATTGTGAAAAAAAAGGGTCTTGTTTAACCGTTTGATCCTTTCTTTAAAAAACAAACAAAAAAAAACACTCTGCTCTCATGGATATCAAACAATTGCAAACATAACAGGTTTATAAATAAAAAAAAATATATGTGTGGCACATTAAGTACACCTGGGTGAATAAGAACCCGAAATTGTTCAACCGGACTTTGTTTCTTAGAGGTAGAAATATTAGGTAACACATAGGCCCAGGGCCGGCCCTACTATGGAGTAGAGTGGGGCAATTGCCCCAGGTGGCACTTTTGAAGAGGCGGCCCCAAGAAATGCTTTAGGACACCACAGCCAGACAGTTCTGGGGCTGTTATCTGCCAGAGGACCTGTGTATTTTGTTATGATACATGGCATCATGGACTGTATCAACAGATATTAAACGAACACCTCACTGCCTCTGCCAGAAAGCTTCAAATGGGCCGTGGTTGAATCTTCCAGCAGGACAACAATCCAAAATATACATTAAAAAATGGCTTAGTGACCACAAATTCAGTGTCCTACCATGGCCATCCCAGTCCCCTGACTTGAACCCCATGAAAAACCTGTGGGGTCAACTGAAGTTCACCAGCCTCGAAATTTGAGGGATCTGGAGAGATTCTGTATGGAGGAATGGCCTTAGATCCCTTGCCATGTATTCTCCAACCTCCTCATGAATCATAGGACAAATCTCAGATGTTATCTTGGAAAAGGGAGGCAGCACGAAGTACTGAATAAAAGGATGCCAAAAATTGTGCCACACATATATTAAACTTTTTTTTTATTTTTTTTTTAAAAACAACATTTTTGGATTAACCTGTGTTGTGTGTGCAACTGTTTTATATCCATGACAGCAGATTATTTATTTTTTTTAAGAAAAGATCAAAGGGTTAAACACAATTTTCCACAGCCTTTTTTGCTCATATTTACCAAGGGTGCCAATATTGGTGGAGGGAATAGAAGCAGAGGGTATAACTCATAGAAACATAAATTACAAAGTAAAGCTGTAACATAACGTGTAAAATGCAACAAAATAAAAAATAAGGCTTTTTGTCCTAATGTATACGTCAAACGACTTAATAAAAGGTCTTAACAGTTATTGCTGTTTTAGGAACAGAACAGTGTTGGTGATTTTTAGTAGCGAAGTGTTGCCAAACCTTCAGTATATGGATATGGTTGCTATCTAGCTGGTATATTTCAGGCAAGCTGGAACAACAATACTCTCTGTGTATTCAATAATCCTATAGGAGTAACACCGTGGCCATACCTCGAGAACTTTATAAATTTCCTAACCCAGCGGCTTATAATATATTAACCCTTCATTTAATACTGCATTGACTCACTAATGGTGGACATCAACTGGTCCTCACTATGGTCCTTTTGGACTTGTATTACATGCCAGCAGGTAAAAGTATTCTGAATTAAGTCACTTATATCAAGTAACTCTGTAATTGTGTTAAGAGGGCAAAAGACTGATCAATCACTGTCAGTCATAGTTGCTGGTTTCTAAGTGATGAGATGATATCTCCTAAATGCAGCAAAGTTTAAATTAAAAAGAAAGCCCCCCTTTACCTCCTGAAAAGGCTGGGAGTAAAACACTGATAGTTAGGGTTAGGCTCTGATAGTTCCCAGGTATGATAATGACATATTTTGTTCAAAGAATTGGTCAGCCCTCTGAAACTGGGAGTTTCTGTGTTATTTCATACAACAACAACACAAGAAAAAGTTAACACATGTTTCACAGTCATTAAAACTATTCCTCAAAGCAGGGGATAGAAATTATATTTTTGTTGACATCACTAACCTATGTGTATTGTCAGACTGATCTAGAAACTCCAGCTGCTGCTGATCAGCACATCCTATGATCCTCAGCCACTTTTGGGCTAGAGATCTGCCCTTTGGCCACTAACTTCTGAGATGCTTGCCATTGATACAATTCGGGTAAGGCTGCCAGAATAGCATTGCCAAATACATGGTATCGGGTGTGCGATGAGGACTATAGCAGGAGCTTTATTTCAGATATTCTCTCCATTCCAGGAAACATCAAGTCACTTGGAACGTATAACTCCAAAAGTGTTTTATAAGAAAACACCTGAACAGAGCAGCCCAAGATGAGCAGGTGTGTTAAGAAGTGCATTAACATTAATAAATCTCCGATAACCAAATGGCGCCGATCAGAAGAATAGCAGCCTTGAGACATATAGTGCATTTTGGTAAGAAGGCAAATCCTAGCTCGAGTTCGACTTTCGAAACAGGAATACGAGAGATCTGCGTTTTTTGTTCTAGCGATCCTTGCTGTTTACGATACTAACGAGGACTTACGCCAAGGGACCATTTACTTCCTATATATAACTTACTTACGGTCTCGCGCACACACACCCAACTCACCTGAAACCGCACGGCCATGCCCGATATCCGGACGCAGTTACAGCAGAGACAGGGTTAAGGTGACCGCCGGGGGTGGGGGGGGGATCGGAGCATAAAATGCTGGGGTTAGCAGCGTCAATTCGGTTGGCTAAATTTCCATTCACCTGCGAGCACCTGCACCTTCCTGCCCCGGCTCCGCCTATAGCGAAACAGGAAGGCGTATAGAGGAGGAGGGGAGGGGGGGATCTTGGCTATGAAACTGGGGAGTGTAAATATACCCTCTCGGGATCAAAGGGACACCAAGGGAGCGTTCAAGGAGTCAGCCCTCCAAGGATCACAAAGAGTTAAACAAGAGGTCACATTTTGTCAGACCAGTTAGTGATTATTAATTATTATTACTATTATTAGTAGTTCATATACCGCAGCACTAGTGATCGGGCTACCTCGAATCAAGTTGCACCTGAAAGAAAATATGTAAAAATATCTCAAGGATAATAATCAGATTTAATCACTGTGACTACAGAACCACCTCAACATAACTGAGCAAGCTGCGAAACGGTTAATAATATTCCAATGCCAATTGCTCATAATACGTGCTCCAGAACAGCTATTTTTGTAGCATATGTGTGTGTAATAATATATTAACTATATATATAAATAAACAATATAAATATATAAAAATTATAAATATATTTCACACACACAAGCAATCAGAATACATGAAACTAACCTAAAAAAGTATGACCTTTAATGCAAATCTGATTTTCTGGTTGCTATTTCTTAATCATTTATTCGTGTGTTTCCTATCCAAGAGATTTGGACACATTCCATCCAAAACATAACAATTTTTTATTAAGTGTCTTGTTGAACTATTTATCAACTTATTACCTAACCCATCCCTTTTCATGATAGAATTACCCCCCCTTCAAATACTATGATATTTGCCCCATCATTAAGTATAAAAGAAAATGGGGGAGAACCCCTCACCCCCCAATAATTTGCATGCATTCCTGATACTACTGTGGGGCTAACTCCCCAAAAATGTAAATAGCAAGAAAAAAGCCCCCATTAATTGAGTGCAGACCAATGTATGGGGTGGGCTATTTGTCAGTACTTTTTTTTTTTTTTTTTTAATTCCCCCCCCCCCCCGAAACGCACACTAACAATTCCTTTGCCTAACATACAAACAAAACGTCACAAGATATCTTTGCAACACTGTTGGATTTGTCTCTCAATTAAACGCATGTTTTTTTGTGGTTTTTTTTGCTGTCATGTCAGAGTTAACCTAAACTGAAAGTCATGATGGCATAAAATGTTACAGTAGATTGAAGGGGTTAATTATTGTTCGCTCGGAGTGGACATTATAGTGAGATATGTTTCGATGTATTAAATGTGTCAAGTGGTCCCTGGAGATATTGGATCTCAAATAAAATCCAAGACCTCGAGCTGTAAAAACCCAGGCATTCACAAACATGAGTTTCTTCGGAAGGCTACAA